>SJYX01018854.1:89881-269097 GCA_006410675.1 Oreotragus oreotragus
CGGGGGGCGGCCTCTCCCCCCCCCCCTTCCCCCCCCCCCCCCCCCCCAGCGTCGCAGACCTCCCCTTCTCCCCGACCGAGGTCGCCGGTCCCTCCACAACCCAGCCCGTGCTCTATTCTCTCGGGGTGGTGCTGAAGCGCGTCTGCCCCGAGACACCGGCTGGTGGGCGTGGTGCAGTCCGCACTGCGGTCTCTACGGCAGCCCGAGGCGGACAAAGGGCGTTCACGCAGCCCTCGTTCCCCACGCCCGCCCCCCACTCCCCATGAAACACGCGAGAAAAGCTTGTTTGGAGGAAAAAATAATTAAACTCTAGTGGTCTGCCTCTGCATTTGGAAACGGTCGCCTGCACCCAGAACAAAAGAATGCAGGGTGGAGACTCGAGTTGCAGACCTGGTTCTTTTGTTTAACTTTAAAGCGCTGGTGTTACTTTTTGGCTTAAAAAAGAAGAAAATGTGAGTAGAAAGCAGACTTGTTATTTTATTCGGAAAAAAAAAATTGAAGAATAGGCTAGGTCAATAGTGAAATGCCTCATTTGAGCATCTAATAACCCTTCATTTGTCAAACTATAGTCCTTTGAATTTGATCAGTACTAATTTAGTTTATTTGCACATTTTCTCCTTGGAAAATTTCACACGGACTGACTTTGGGTGTGGCTGCTGTATGAACCTATGACTTTGGATTTTTTTAAAAAGATTATTTGTCAGCACTTTTGCTGGGAAGAAATAATAAAGCAGGAGGTGTGTTTCTATGTATAAAAGGTGCAGAACCACCCGATGTGGTGTGAGGAGAGGGACCCTCATCCCCATTTTGGAGACGGGGGCCCAGAGCGGCAGGAAGGATAGGGAGACCAGCTCAAGGTCACACCACTCATAAGTGACAGAATGCCGGCACTGCGGCATCACTGGTTTTCTGGCCCCGTCATGATGTTAGTGCAGGCCGGGCTAACATCACACGGAGATCAAAGAGCAATTTCTAGAGCTTGCTTTTATACAAAGGCAGTAGTCATCCACTTGTGGGCAGCACCCCATGCAGGGAGGTGGCTCAGCAATCACCTTCCATGTAATTATCTTCCTGCTTTGTTACTCTGCTGATCACCCTTTTAGTGCCCTATTTCTCAGGGGGTTTATTCAAGCTGCTTCTGTTTGAGGATAAACTAGATTCACCCAAGTTATCGGTCACTGTGACATGGTCTCGGCTATTTTTCACACTACTGGAACTTAGTGATCAGGTTCAATTTTGTCTTCCTGCCCCTTTTCTTTTTTAAAATTTATTTATGTATTATGTAGTGAGGGAAAGGCTCAAATCATAAACGAGGAGGTTGGTGAATTTTCACAAGAAGACATACCTGTGTGATCCTGACCAAGAAACGGACATTCCTGGGACCCCCAGAAACCCCCTCAGGTTTCCTTTTCAGTCAGCATGACTTCCTGATTTTTTAGTGCCCTGATTTAGTCAGCTTTTTGCAGGGAACTCTGAAATAGCAGTATTGATCCCATTAAGAATCAACCAAGTGAATGAGCAAAGCCATTTCCTAAGGCACAGTAACAGATGCTGCTTTTCCTCTGGAGATCAACTCTCTTGGGTCCTGGGGTCTTAAATGCAGCTCAAACCACAGGGCCTTCCAGTGCTAAGTGGAAATACTGCTCCCGTAGCTTTTCTGACAGTCAGAGATGACTTAGCAACAGGGCAGGCTGGCTGTTGCCCTGGCCTGATGTGATGCTTCCTCAGCTCTCGGGTTCCAGCAGGGCCTCCTCCTCCAGAGGTCACTCTGATACCACGGCTGTGGTGGCTGATGCCCATGGGGCCGGTTGTGTGAAGCAAGATGGAGATGCTCCGGGGGTTCGACCCTGGTTGTGTGCCGCAGCCTTTCCGCAGGGAAAGCGGTTCATCTTCTGCCCCTCTTGCTTGTCTCCCCTCTCATCCTGAGGAGGCTCTGAGTCTGGAGACCCTGGCAACTTGGATTTTGCCATTTGATGGTTTAAGGCTCTATGGGAAACCCAGAAAATAAATCTGTAAGAAGATGGCGGAAATGCAAGTACATCAGTAGGCCTGAATCAGCCCACCATGGAAGCTGAGTACATGCTTCTTGAAACCTAGTGTTACTGAATCGAACTCCAGGCAGCTCACCTGCATGCAGTAAAGCCAATCTACTGACCCCAGACTGTGGTGAAGGAAAGTGCAGCTTTATTGTAAGATGCTGATGTAAGGAGAACGGGGAGCTTGTGCTCAAAACCCCTGAAATCCCCCAAGGGTTTCAGCAAAGCATTTTTAAAGGCAGTGTGAGGGACGGTGTCCCAGAGTGTGTGATCAGCGCATGCACCATTCTCTATTGAGAATTAGATGGATGATGAGATAGCGAGACTACACTGGGCTTCCTTGCTGGCTCAGATGGTAAAGAATCCGCCTGCAATGCAGGAGAGCTCGGTTCTATCCCTGAGTTGAGAAGATCCCTTGGAGAAGGGCATGACAGCACACTCCAGTATTCTTGCCTGGAAAATCCCCATGGACAGAGGAGCCTGGTGGGTACAATCCATGGGGTTGCAAAGAGTCGAACCTGACTGAGTGACTAGGCACAGCACAAGACTGTTAATGAGGACTATGTGCTGATGGTCATCAAGTAGTTCGTTTCNCTCCAGTATTCTTGCCTGGAAAATCCCCATGGACAGAGGAGCCTGGTGGGTACAATCCATGGGGTTGCAAAGAGTCGAACCTGACTGAGTGACTAGGCACAGCACAAGACTGTTAATGAGGACTATGTGCTGATGGTCATCAAGTAGTTCGTTTCTTCCATTTGATGGTGATTTTAGCATCTGAAAAATAACTCAGGAAATATGCTTCAGATATTAATATCTAGGTATTTCAGAGAGGAACTAAAGCAGAAGGTATAGGGAGGGGTCTGCCCCAGGAATGTCCCATAGGGTCCTGCTTGGTTACACAAGGACAGAAGACCATCATTCGTTTCTTCAGCTGCATTCAAATGCATAATGTAGGATCTGGTCATTTCTTAAGTCTGAAACAACAGTCTTTGCTCAGACTGGTCTAGCTTTATTTAGTTAGTTATGCAGGACTCTATGCCAAACCATTGTCACTCCTTGGCACCTCCTTTGCCCCCTTCCTAATTAATCTGCAACATAGACTTAACAGTCATTCCCATTTTTAGCAGAGTCTCCCCTCCAATTTATTTTGGGACATAGACTACATACACTCATATCTTGCAAAATTAATTCTAGAGCCTTGTGAAAAGTTTTCATTGCTTCATTTTATTTTATTTTTTTAAACTAAAACATGTAAAAAACACTGTCAGTTTGATTTCAATTGCTGTTAGAGTGTAACTTTCCTCTAGTTAACATTGGGAATCAGCAGGATTTGTTCATCAGAAAGGTAGATGTGTGTAACATCTACTGCCCTGGAATTTTAGATGTAAGTTTTGCTAATTACATTGTCATTTATTTAATACTTCTGGTCTAAATTGGTTAAGAGAATTAAGAACCCAGGAGAGAGTTAGGGCTTTGTTTCCATTTCGTTTTAACAGGAAAACAAAGGGGTGGTGGGAATGAAAAGAAACATTGGGGAATGATATATTTATTATATCCATCCATCTTCATACTTTTCAAAATCAAAAGCCAGTTGGATTTCTGCTTGTGCTGCTTAATTGGCATTATCTACTAAAAGAGTTCTATGATCCAAATATAAGCCAATCCCCAAACTTAAGGTCGTTAAATTGATGAGTCATTGTTAATCTTCTGTAAAGGTTTACCTTTTAAATAAGTTCCAACTTTTACTGCCAATAAATAACTTATTATAAATCACTTCTTTTGCTTGTTTCTAATGTAAGATGCCAGCCAAGACCTAAGTTATTTATCATCAATGCTTTGAAATGATGAACTAACTCTGTAAGATGGGCCTCCCTAGCCTGCATTACACAGAACACATAAATTATGAACATCAACTTGTTGGCTTAAAACAAAGGGGAAAAAGCAAATTGAAGGTTAGGTCAAGGGGAAAAAAGTAGGAAAATTTTTCTCTAAAAAAAGAAGACCTTATTGAATTTAGCATTTCCTTTGTTTTAATTATTTCTTTATGAGTCTAATCTGACTTCAGATCACTATTTAATATAGTTTTACAAATAGAATTTTACGGTTATAGTTAAATAATTCAGGAAGTTGGGCAAAAAATAGTCAAAAGTCTATTTCTGAGAGGGAGCAACTAATTCATGAAAAAAATTGTCATAGGTCCCAGTAGCAGATGAAACCTGGGTACCATTTCAACACACAATGCATGGCCGTTTCCTCATGCTTTCTATCTGTTGTTTCTTTCAGGATATAGATTTTAGCCTTTAAATGAGAAGCTTAAAAAAATGTTGCTTTTATTAAATAATCCTGTAAACTGCTTGCATCATCAATAAACTTGGTGAAGTCTAACCTGTATAAAGTAAGAGGACGTGGCTCTTCCTTATGGTTCACCCTGACTTGTCCTGGGATTCCTGCCCCCTACCCTCCTGCCACACACACCTTTTTTCCCCTCTTGTTTTCATCTGTCAACTTCACATGCACTTAGCCTTCCCTTTGTGCACTGCCCCCACTGGGGCAGCTCAGACCTGGAATCAGAACTGAGATGGAAAGGTCCTTTGTTCCCCGCTGGTCATCAAGCTAGAGAGAGATGTACTAACTTCTGGGGCTGGAAGACAGCCCTGGGTCAGGCAGGGGAGTTCTCAGGGTGCCTTGCCATAGGCCAACTGCCCAAGGGTGGCAGATGCTCTCTGGGCCCAGTTTAAAAAGTGGAGGTAAGGACTTCCTAGTGGTCCAGTGGTTAAGACTCCATGCTTCCAATGCGGGGGGTGACAGGTTCGATCCCTGGTGGGGGAACTAAGATTCCCTCATGCCTCATGATGTGGGGGATGGCTGGGAAAAGAGGGAAGTACAGGTTGATTTCCTTCAACTGGTGGAGCTATTTTGCCCCTCATCTGAGAAAGCCAGTAATGGCATAATCATGATAGAGATTTGCTGGAGAAGCAAAGGCCCAGGGAAGAACTCGACCTGGCGTGGTTTGGGGGGATAGTCAAAAAAAGGGCCAGAAAATTCCATGGCTTTTCTGCTCCCCACCAGAGCCCAGGATGACCTCCTTCTGAAAGCCTCTTCGGGACTTCTTTACCAGCACCCCACTGCCCCCTCCAGTCATGAACTCAGGGAGGGGTCACTGTGAGAAGGGCCGAAGAAGACTTTATTTTGGTCCTGTGAGTTTTAGAGGATCCACTGCTGGCTTCCTCTTAGGCACAAAGGGGAGATATATAAACCAACGGAATGCTGTAACAGCTTTCATTGAGTGGTACTATTTCCCTTTACTAACATTATCCAGTAGAAGGTACAAAGTAATTACACAGTATTTTCTTTCTAAAATTGGTATAGAAAGTGGCCTGGTTCCAAAATTTTCCTTTTCAACTAAAATAACTGGTAAATCCATTGTAACCTTTATTTTATAAGTGGTAGTAGTGATTATGCATTCTTAAGATGTAATTTGGCTGGAAACTGCTCCCTTGGAAAAGAGAACCGGAATTTTTAATTTCACTGGGAGTATAAAAAAGAGAAATAATCATTTTATCAGTTGTTTTGCTAATGGAACTTAAAAATTACGGAATGATTTTTCTACTTTTTCCACTTTAAATTACAAATCATAGAAGCAGAAGTTTGTGAAAGAAAAAGCAAACATTTAATTGCCTGTGTCATGACAAGTTAATTGAAGTCAAGGGAAAAATGGCAAAGAACAATCTAAAACAAGTCTATGTGTAGCCCTAGGTGAAGCCATTCAAATAATGTAGCAATTTAGACATTACTTAGAACAAAGGCAGAAAAATCGTGTGAATTTAATTAAAATACATATGTCTCGTTATTAATTTATTGACCCTACTTGACAAGCCAGAAGACAAAGTGGAGCTCAGACCTGGAGCATAGATAATCCAGTCACTGCTGCTGCTGCTGCTAAGTCACTTCAGTCGTGTCCGACTCTGTGTGACCCCATAGACGGCAGCCCACCAGGCTCCCCCATCCCTGGGATTCTCCAGGCAAGAATACTGGAGTGGGTTGCCATTTCCTTCTCCAATGCATGAAAGAGAAAAGTGAAAGTGAAGTCGCTCAGTCTGTCCGATTGTTAGCGACCCCATGGACTGCAGCCCTAATTTCCAATTAAGCAGTTCAGACAGGGGCTTGATGATTTTCCACACTAGCTGAATATATAGAATATATATGTGGAAGTCAAATATTTTAATGAATTCAGACCTCTTCACCTGTCAAGCTTTCTGTGGAACAGAAAGAAAACCTCTTTATCAGTTCTGCATGAAAAAGATTCACAAAATCACAACATGCCTTTCTTGTTAAAATTTTAAGTATTCCTTTAGCACAAATGCAAACTGAGGCTGATAATGTTTCCAGGGAGACCCGTAAAATTCTCCCTTATAATTTAGCCTCTTTAGCAATGTTAACTCTTGGACACCTGAATCTTTCCCATGGATTGTATGAGAAATATCTACCTCTATTTAGAGGAAGAGGATGTACATCTATTTGAAAATATTTCTCATAATTTGGAAAGGTGTTTGGTGTATCATCTGAAGATATTTTAGATGTATAGTCAACTCAGTTTACAGAATCTTTGTAGTTTGTGTATATACATTGATTCTTTGCAGAATAGGAAAATTGAACAAGATTTAAATAGGGGTAAATGCAGATATACTTTAAGGATTTATCAGGTATGTTTAAGTAACATACTGCCATTTATACTCCCAAGTCTGTATGCATGACTAATGACCAACAAAAATGATTAAACGATCAAGTGTTTATTTAGAGATAGTTCCTCTGTGTGATACACCTACATGTTCAAGTCCCTGCCTTTAGCAGATAGAGAGTAAAAGATTGCCTTTCCAGAGGTTTGTTTCTGGTGGTTGAGGATGCTCCATGCAGGGGTAGAGTCAGGAATACTGCCTACCATAATGGTTCTCCCATGAGCCATCTATTTGGGAGGATATAAAAATACACTCCAGAGTTCTGTGATTCCTCAGTTTTGCCTGGCCCTCCCTTCTCTGCTGTTCCCTGGGTTCCCCTCTAGCCACCTTTTCTGGAAGGTCAGGAGAGAGGAGGGAGGTAGGGCATCAGCACCCCTCACCCCAGCTTCCAGCCTTGTGAACTTTTATGGGAATAGACAGTTCACAGCCCCCAACTCAGTTGAATTTTATAAAATATAAAAAGTTGCCACATCTCTTTGCCTCTGGATAAGAAAATGCGGGACAACTAACAATTGTGAATGGAAGAGTTGTCTGCCAAGCTAGTTAGGTAAATGCCTGGGAGGACAGATAGGCCAGATCCGCCTTCTTAGCAAAGATCACACACATTTTGATTGATATCCAGGGGCTGGGAAATCAAGGTCAAAAATGGGAGGAGTAAAGAAGAGTAACCAGATACGCATACAAAACGCACACGCACACTGCAAAAAGCTTTAAAAACAGACATGTGGGGTTGAATGCCAGCCCCCATATTTACTTCCCACCCTCATTCTCCCGCTTTCTAGCCACGTACAAGTGGACCACGGGAAAGCCAGCAATTGTCTAGTAGCCCCCTAACTGCTACGGAGCTCACCATCTTCCTGTCCTTTCTGCTCCCTCTCAGGAGTAAAGCCTGTCATTTTCCTAATAGCTGTTTTCTTTTACTCTTCCAGAAGAGCTGCACTTACATGTTATGAGGGGCAGAAGTTCAGTCCACACTGCTAGTTATCCTTCCCCTGTGGCCTGGTGGAGAGACCTCCCCCGCCCTCCCATTTTGTGGGCATCCACTGCTGGTCACCAAGCTCTTCAGCAAAAGTCTCCACTCCCTCCCTTCAAGCCTGAGAAATGCTACAGTGATGTTTTCCAAACCACAGTGAAATGACTAACTGGTGTTCTGTCATCTGTCTTCCTTTCCTTCCTTAGGAATCCGATCATGGGACACAAACCTGATTGAATGCAATCTGGATCAAGAACTGAAACTTTTTGTATCCCGACACTCAGCAAGGTTCTCTCCTGAAGTTCCAGGTGAGGCTTTCAGTTCTGTAGTAGTCAACCTAGAATTCGAAAGAAACAGGCACTTGGCTGGAAAACTTTGCCTGGAGCATGGAAAAAACTTCCTTTTATTGCTAAAGGATTCTCTTGTGTTTGTTATTATCAACTAGGTGAGCAAGAAGCCACCTTTTAAGAAAGTCAGCTAACTCTTAAGTTGTCATTGTGTGGGTTTCTATTTCGTGGTGTCTTAGAAGATTTTAAGTTCCAGGGTAAATTTAAAAACTTCATACTTATCTCACTGTACTCTGAGCTTAAGAGACTGTAGTCTGTTTAACTGTGAATTTTACTCACATGAAGTTATGAATACAAATTGGATGCTCCCAGAATTCCATAATCACCCTCCCTCTCAAGAAAACGAAATATGTGCCTTCCTGTATTTTCTATCTCAGTGAAATATGTGTCATCATTTCACCATTGCATTATCTCCCACTTAGTGTGGGTAAAAGTCTGGAATTCCAAACTACTGTTAAGATAGCCTTTCTTTCAGAGATGAAAATGAATACTACTGGATATTGAAAGGTAAGGAGACAAAAATTTGTCATTTATGAAGATGCTGCTGCTAACCAGCTACTTCACTGAGGAGGCAGTCAGACTCTGTCTTCCTCTTGTGAGGGTGACCCATGCTTCTCCCACTTGGTCACATTCGAGGATTATGAACAGTTACTGATCTGTAAAGACTCAACCTGGGGTGTGTCTCTCAAAAGTTCTGCCATTGATCTATCACAGTTGCCATTTGGCATTTTATTTTTTGAATATCACCTAAATATTATGTAAAATAGAGACTACTCTTTTCTGTCTTTATGATTTTGCTGTATGATTGCAAATTTTATTGGCGTTGATAAAAAATCAGCAATGAAGTTCAGCCCTTTTGACTGATTACATCATATTCCATTGGGCTGCTCTGATAGCTCAGCTGGTAAAAAATCCGCCTGCAATGCAGGAGACCCCTGTTTTATTCCTGGTTGTGGAAGATCCCCTTGAGAAGGGATAGGCTACCCACTCCAGTATTCTTGGTTTTCCCTGGTGGCTCAGATGATAAAGAATCCGCCTGGTTTCAATCCCTGGGTTGGGAAGATCCCCTGGAGGGAGGAGGGCATGGCAACCCACTCCAGTATCCTTGCCTGGAGAATTGCCGTGGACAGAGGAGCCTGGTGGGCTGCAGTCCATTGGGGTCGCAAAGACTTGGACATGACTGAGTTATCATATTCCACTAGCCTTGTACTTCCCGAGATTTGAAGCCATGTACAGAATGTCAGCCTCTTGAAGCATCACACTTGACTGCAGCAGTATGCCCATGAGACTGGAATCATTCTTCTCTTTGAGTTTGATCTTAGAATAAAATCCCATACTTTGCAGTTATCAAATGAATCATAGCTTTTAAGCATGGAGTTGAGTAAATGTGTTAAGAAAAACTTAACAAGAGCTGGTTCATTAAAAGTTAAAATTGCTGCAAAGCCATATGAAAACCAGCTCTTAAGTAACTTTGCATTGAGAAAAAAAGAGAACGGTCCAGAGCCTATCAGACAGCATGTAATTGGCTGAAATTAAGGTACAGTATGTGGTTGTTTATCTCATTGTTATGTTGTATTTTTATGTCTTACACATTTCTATGACTTTTAAAATCATCTTATGAAAAGAAAAATAAGGAAAGTACCCTTTTCCAACAAGTATGTTTCAAAATGTAAAATTCAAGCTTTATCCTCTCTCTGTAGGTTGTTCTGGCTTTCTTACTATGACTTTTTTTTTTGGTAAATGAATCCTATGATGCTCATTGTGTTCATTCTATGATGCTCATTGTGTTCATTCATACTTGGATTGACTTTATAGAATGACAGTGTATTGCAAAATGAAAGGCTGCAAGAATTGCTAAAGAATGAACCGTTTTTGAACCAGAGACCTGGCATTACTCTTGTGGCCTAGGAAGTTCTGGTCCCCAAAACCGCTGCTTTAGCCTATGTACCCCGTTGTCCCTCTTTTTCCTGCTGAAACCTCCTGCTGTGTGTCCAGAGATTGGCCCCTGGACACACAGCACCTTCCCATTCTTGCCAACTTAAAAGATGTTACGAGCTTCGCTCCCCAGCCCAAGAGTGCACGGTGCAGGGCTGGGCCTCTCCCCTGAGGGACAAGCATCTAGAATGCAGCCCATGAAGGTGAGGCCCTGTGAGCCTTCCCCTTCAGAGTAGGGGGAAGGTTTCTAACTAAGACTACCACAGAGGATAAAAGCACACTTCGGGTTCAGTTCAGGTAAGTGAGTGTGTTTTAGAGAGAAGAGATGTTATCTTGGAGGAAGAGGCAAAATTGGGGTGAGCAGAGATCAATAGGGTGATCGCTGGATGGACTCAAGGAAGCCTTTAGCTTTTCCGGAACTGATTGAAGGGTTTTATGGGAAATTTTGAGATCTGTTTTGAAGTGGATCCACATCTAGTGTCTCTTAGCCACTCCTGGTACTTGTAGAAGCTGAACCATGTACCTCAAGCCCATAAATGGAGTCAGCTGAACCTCTGCATTTAGAGTGTCAAGAATCTAAGTTAACTGAGTTTAGGCATGGAACAAGAGGAAGGTCAAATCTTTTTAAAAATAAAAAAACAAAGCTCTTCTTTGGGACTTCCTTGTGGTCCAGTGATTAAGATGCTACATTTCCACTGCAGGGGGCATAGGTTCAGTCCCTGGTCGGGGAACTAAGATTCCTCATGCTGCGGGGCCAAAATAACAGAGGGGAAAAAAAAAGTTGTTTCTTCAGCCAGTATTAAAAAAGAAAACCTAGATAGCACCTACAACGTGCCAGGCACTGTGGGATGGGGAAGGGTGAACACACAGTGATGAACAGCAAAAACAAACCAGTCACTGCTTTGCTTACTCTTATCTTCTTGTGAGAAGAGCAGGCATTTAACAGTCACATACAGACTAGCACAAAATTGCACCCTGCCTCGTGTCCAGTTTTTGTTTCCTTTTGTTTAGGCTAGCAGAGTTATTCTATTCATTGTCCTCTCTGACACAAGGTAGTGGCAATGGGAACTTGCAGAGACTTGATTCAGGACCCCCGTGGATACCAAAGTCAGCGCATGCTCAAGTCTCTTACATGAAATGGCTTCATATTTGTGTGTAACCTATGCACATCCTCATATTCTTTAAGTCATCTCTAGGTTACTTGTACTACCTAATACAATGTGTAATACCTAAAAGCTATGCAAATAGTTGCCAGCTGGTGGCAAATACCAGTATTGCTTTTTGGAACTTTCTGGAATTAAGTGTGTATTTTCAATCCTCAGTTGGTTGAATCTGTAGAGAAGGATCCCGTGGATACGAAGGCCCAGCTGTAGATGGGGAACTAGGATTGCTCTTCTGCCTGTTTTACATCATGTTGTTATACCTCTATCGCTATTTTTAAGAATTGGAGATCCCTTATAAAAGCCTGGTGATATAGCCTCCAGGGCAGGTAATAGATTGTGCGGGAGCACAACCAGATTTGTGCTCATGTACTTGTTCAACCCGTGCACTCGTTTTTAAATATGGTTTTGAGATTCAGTTGGCCTGTTTCTGGAAGGTTGCAGGTCTTGTGGAATGGTTTAGTCATCTTGAACAAATATCCTTTGAGCAGGATGCTGGAATGTGTGACTTTTTCTGCAGAAGGTGAGGGTCATCTACTGAATGATGAGGTCATGAGTCCTCCGGTTCCCCAGAATGTGAGCCCTGGGGTCGCCAAGTGCTGTCTGCCTCTGGCATACTCTGTTTCTTGGAATGGCCAGTCATCTCGGGCCATCTTACTCTCTCAGAGCTGTTGGCGCATTGACTTCCTAAAAATCCTTCAACAGATGTCTGTGTGGCAGGGGCTGGGCTCTGTTGATTAGCCCTGGTATACCACCACTCCTGGCCACATCTAAGGTGGACTCAAGTGAGACCAGTTCTCTTGAGAGAAAAGGTTAGGTATTGTCTGATGAACACGCCCCAGTGTTCTCACTCAAGCCAAAGTTCAACAATTGAGTCTTCTCACAACAGAGCAACAGTCTTATATTTCCTTGTGTGTCCAAATTCAAACACTGTCATAAAATTTTTTTTAATTTTTCTATATGTTTTTTGTACCTTATGAAAAGAGAATCATTTTGATAAATCTTATCATGAGAATTGAGCTAGGTTTACCATGCTTAATGGCATTTATTTCACTCTCCATTCCTATTTGGTTCTCTCCCTAACTTAACTTTAGATCTGTCTGCCCCTAACAGCAGAGAGGGGACATGGAAAGTGTCCCATGATTGCCTGTGTTAGACATCATTTCAAAACAACAAACAAATACAAATGATTCCTAGGACGAGGGATACCAGAATGAAAATTAATTTCAGTCTTTTTTTTCCCATCATTTTGCTACATCTATCTGCTATAATAATTAAACATTTTTGTTAACCCAGATTCTCACCAGCAACATAATGCAGAGCCTAGATCCTAGCTCTAAAAGTTACTTGCTGTAGGATCTCTGACAAGTTACCTAACCATCCTGTGCCAGAGTCATGTCCGACTCTGTGTGACCCCATAGACGGCAGCCCACCAGGCTCCCCCATCCCTGGGATTCTCCAGGCAAGAATACTGGAGTGGGTTGCCATTTCCTTCTCCAATGCGTGAAAGTGAAAAGTGAAAGTGAAGTCGCTCAGTCTGTCCGACTGTTAGCGACCCCATGGACTGCAGCCCACCAGGCTACCCCATCCATTGGATTTTCCAGGCAAGAGTACTGGGGTGGGGTGCCATTGCCTTCCCCGGATGATCACTTCTACCTCAGGTTTTATGAAGGTGGAATGAATTAGTGTCAAGATCTTGAAACAGTGCTTATCACCCAGTAAACATGTAAACTAGTATTAAAATTGTCTCCCTCGGTGAAAATCTATCAGATTTGTATATTTGCTGATTATTATTATCTAGAGGAAGTGGTGGCTTTATATATTGGCTGGATTCCTTTTTGTAATAATTAAAAATTTATTTTAAGGTATTTCGTAGGGAAACAATTGCCTTCAGCATTATCAGAAGGCACATGGCTCGTTGCTGGTTATGTGTATGGGGCAGCGACCTTGCATGGCTGAGTTTAGGAAAGTCCTTTGGGTGTGAGGGAGAAAGCAAGGGCACCCCACTCCAGTACTCTTGCCTGGAAAATCCCGTGGACGGAGGAGCCTGGTGGGCTGAGGTCGAGCAAAATGGAGGAGATGCATTAAGGTGCCGACATAGCAGGACCTCAGGGCATGGTTGAAGACTGTTTGCAAGATGGTCCTGTCCTTGCCTATGCACTCCCCCATCCCTGGGATTCTCCAGGCAAGAATACTGGAGTGGGTTGCCATTTCCTTCTCCAATGCGTGAAAGTGAAAAGTGAAAGTGAAGTCGCTCAGTCTGTCCGACTGTTAGCGACCCCATGGACTGCAGCCCACCAGGCTACCCCATCCATTGGATTTTCCAGGCAAGAGTACTGGGGTGGGGTGCCATTGCCTTCCCCGGATGATCACTTCTACCTCAGGTTTTATGAAGGTGGAATGAATTAGTGTCAAGATCTTGAAACAGTGCTTATCACCCAGTAAACATGTAAACTAGTATTAAAATTGTCTCCCTCGGTGAAAATCTATCAGATTTGTATATTTGCTGATTATTATTATCTAGAGGAAGTGGTGGCTTTATATATTGGCTGGATTCCTTTTTGTAATAATTAAAAATTTATTTTAAGGTATTTCGTAGGGAAACAATTGCCTTCAGCATTATCAGAAGGCACATGGCTCGTTGCTGGTTATGTGTATGGGGCAGCGACCTTGCATGGCTGAGTTTAGGAAAGTCCTTTGGGTGTGAGGGAGAAAGCAAGGGCACCCCACTCCAGTACTCTTGCCTGGAAAATCCCGTGGACGGAGGAGCCTGGTGGGCTGAGGTCGAGCAAAATGGAGGAGATGCATTAAGGTGCCGACATAGCAGGACCTCAGGGCATGGTTGAAGACTGTTTGCAAGATGGTCCTGTCCTTGCCTATGCTGATGTAAGCAAAGGTGCTAGCTAGCTTTCCTGCTGTGATAATACCTCCGTGGGTAACATCTTCTGATCCTTCCTGTTCCTTGTTTCTCTCTTCTCTTCTCTCCAAACAACAAGTGACTATAGATTTTGCCAGTTTTAAGAACCTGAGATTTCTTGTGGTTTATTTTCTTAGTCAACTGAATAAATAGTGGGACCTTGGCATGTTTGCATTTTATCACTAGTTTTACAACTCCTAGATCACATTCACAAAAAGCTTTATGTGGTGTGATTAACCTTGTGGTGTGTGTATGGGTGGTTCTGTTAAGAATCCATGCCTTTTCTCCAAAGGTAAATAAACCACAGATTTGTGCTGAGTGACTGCTAAAAATGTCTGGCCTCAAGATTGCTTTTTGGTGGAGAATTGAAATCAAGCCCTTTGAATTTAACTCATGCGAATCCCCTCCTCCCTTTGACATTAATGAGGCAAGGATTTACATTTGCCGGTAGACTGATAAGAAAATACTAAAATGCTCTTAGAAAAGGTCTAAGAATGTTTGCAGTCATCTTCTTTCTCTGTCTAGACTTGTATGTTTAGTCTGTCATTGTACAGAATTATAGCCTAATTGTATGTGCCTAGAATACATCAGCCCTCTATGACAGCCAGTAATGAATGTGTTTTCAGCTCTGCTCCTAACCTTTGAAAGATAAAGCACACAACTATACTTTCACTTGCATTTGAGAGGCTGACTTAACGCTCAGGGACCCTGTGATTTCTGAGGGAAAGCAGACGCGTTATCCTCCTGTTTTCCCTCTCAGCACACACACAGGTTCAGGCACTTGCCCACAGGCCCACTGAGCTCATCTTTTCTCATTGCATCATCATTCGAGATTATAGGAAGAATCCTGGTCTTAGAGGAAACATGGCAAATAAAGAGCCTTATTTTTGTGGAACTAACCGGACCTCTGTTTAACATCCCTTGAGGTCATTGCCGCCCGCCTGGGAAGGGGACTCGCATTTTGATGCAAATTGCTCGCCTTTCTCTGCTCACCCCCTGCCCTCAGCCTTCCCAGGAGCCTTCCTCTCCTGCTCTGTGCTCCGGCCCCAGTGCTCCCATTCACACGCTACAGCAAACCTTGCCTGCTTGCCCCCACTCGCATTCCTTTGGAACAAGTGAGAGGTCCAGACTTTGCGAGGAGAAGATCCAGAATTTGGTAGTGTATGCAATACTAGGCACTAATTCCTGTGAGATTTACAGTTGGCTCAACTTTGAGATTTAGCGATTGTTTATATTCATAGATCCTTGTAGTGCATGTGATTGTTTTTCTCTTTCTGGTGCAGGTGTGGTCAGAGGAATAAAATGATGTTTCATTGCCCTGTGCAGGCACCTTCATTCCCCAGGGTTGTTAATGGAGGCTCATTCAGACCATCCTAGAAATACCCATTCATCTCACTTTTTTTAAGTCAAAAGGATGCTTTACTCTGTTGGCTGTAATGGCTCTCAAGCGGTTCCTCATGAGCAATGTGGAGCCACTCAACACAGGCAAACACAGGCAGGAGGGGAACAGAAAATTGGCTGCCTGGGCCCAGTAGCCGATTGGGGGATTGTCAATAACCCCACCATTAAATCCGACTAAGCGCATCCGAGAACAGCTGCTCCCATCGCCCACCAAGGACGGCATCTTAACGCTGAATGTCAGTACTTTTGTCTTCTTTTCCAGAGACCAGAGAGCCCTGGTTTTTTGCTAGATTTGTTGTTGTGGTGGATGGGTGTTCATTTGTTTTTTAAAGCTGGCCACCACAGCCGGCGGCTCAAGCCCCTTTACTTTTTTACTGCTTGCTTTTGTGTGTTCTCTGTAGGGTATTTTGTTCAGCATCTATGAAAACAGGCTTGAAAGAATGGTGGAAGATGAGAAATAAAGCATAAGCTTTTTAAGCTTTATTTAAGAAGAACATCTTTTTTTTAACAAGTCAAGTCATATTTTTGAGTGTTTATTAAGAAGCCAGGAATTGTAAAGGGATCCATGGAAGAACTAGGTATCCCCACTGGTCATAATTTAGTTAGGAAAATAAGTCATTCACACTTTGAAAAGAACACAAACAGTGCTTCCTTCATTTAAGACCTGTGTGTGTGAGAGAGACACACACACGGAGGGGTGTGAGGGCAGATTTAGTCCAGTTCCTAAAGAAGAGAGAGGGTGAGAAATGGAGATCATAGCAGGCATTGCATTTTGATTGTTCAACCACAGATTTAGTCACAGTGACAAAGGTTACCCAGGTACCAGCACCCCCACCCCAGCTGCAACCCGAGCCTAATTAAACGTAACCCGGGCAACAGCAAGCATCCAAACATCGTGCCCCAGGGCTGACGCCTTTGGTTTTCTCGGCTGCGGTCTATGGGTGATTTCTATTGCATGTGAAGTCAGATTTCCTTAGTCCTCGAGAAATGTGAGCAAGTAAGAAGTGTCCCTGGAGAAGAGCCCTTAAAAACAGACCACGGGGATGGGAGAGATGAACATCAACACGAGACGAAAACAATGGTTTAATAAGCTGTTTCAACCAGTGTCAAAGACTCGCCTCCAGTCAAGACTGGTAAGGGGACTGCTGACCAAAAATGCAACCTTACCTATGATTTAAAAATAAAATTACCTAATTAATAATGAACACTAAGACCCAGGGAAGGTAGCATTTTGTGGGAGGTTACAGCAGTTTCCCCAGTTATAGCATCCGTCATTTTAAAGACACCAACTGAATTGCCTCTGAAAAAAAATTGCTTTGTGCAGCCTGAGGGGTTGAGATAAAATATGAACATCCCAAGGGCTGCCTGCATTTGGAAACCCTCTAGACCTGCCCTTTGCTGGCCCTTTCTTTCTTAATCAAACTGATTCTCATTGGAGTCTGAGTAAGTGAGACACAGTGGAGCATTTTGGATCAGATTCTTAGATTCCCTGTTTGCTTCTCCCATGAAGTCTGGGGAAGGGACACTGCTCCCCTCGGGGCACTGCATCTTGGTTTGCCCCTAGGATGCTCCTCCATATAGACGATGCTTTTTGGTTGCTGAAGTGTCAGTCAATGGAAATGTCACATTTGGAGAAGTAATAGATAGCAATAAAACTGAAGATGAGATGTTTAATAAATTCTGCATCTCAGGCTGGTGACGCTTTCTTGGTACAGAGCTCCTCAGCCTTTGAGCAGTTTTCTGCTTTCTAAATTCTTATCTGGAGGTTGAGACCTGTGTAAAAGACCAGCAAAATAGGAGTGAAAACTGACTGATGGAACTCCTCCCTTTTAATGTCTGTGTGCATGGATGAGAGGAGGAGAGAGATGGAGAGAAGGATACCTTCTCATAGGGCTTCCCAGGTGATACTAGTGATAAAGAATCCACTTGCCAGTGCAGGAGATGCAAGAGAGGCAGGTTCAATCCCTGGGTTGGGAAGATCCCCTGGAGGAGGGCATGGCAACCCACTCCAGTATTCTTACCTAGAGAATCCCGTGGACAGAGGAGCCTGGCGGGCTACAGTCTATAGGGTCTCAAAGAGTTGGACAGGACTNGGTTCAATCCCTGGGTTGGGAAGATCCCCTGGAGGAGGGCATGGCAACCCACTCCAGTATTCTTACCTAGAGAATCCCGTGGACAGAGGAGCCTGGCGGGCTACAGTCTATAGGGTCTCAAAGAGTTGGACAGGACTGAAGCAACTTAGCATCCTGAAGCATGCACTTATACCTTTATATTCTAAATGATTGGAAAGGAGATAATCTTTTCACATTATATGGTATATCTTTTGAGAAGGTGCCCTAGTATCAGCCAATCTGTCATTAAATATTTACGTGGTATTTCCTGCAGCAAGACACAGTTCCAGTTCCTAGTTCTGCAGGCCATAAGAAATGTAAGTAAAACTGTCCCTGGGACTTGTTTACAGCAGAGCATGAAAATAAACAGAACAAGCTAGGGTATAATAATATGCAAATGAGACTTTTGCAAGTGAGACCCCTTCTGTAAATTTTTTTTGTTCAAGCTATTTTAAAAAATACACATGCATAAAAATATGCACTAAAATCGTATTACCTATACAAATTGAGGCATAAGTACAACAGATCTAATGCAGTGGATTCCCTCTGTGATCAAGGAATTTTGGGTTCATACTGAATTAATTGTACCCTATTTGGGAGCTACATTTTAAGGCCTTTAATTTAATTGTGAAAAGATTGAAAGCTTTAGGATTCTTCTCCTTCTCCCCCAAAAGATCCTATGAGAACAGAACTGCTGAACAGAATGTAAAGGCTTGATTTCAAGATTGTCTTCATCTTTGAGAGCTGGAAAATTATCCATTGGCAGACTCAAGCCACTTGGGAGAGATTGTGAAAGTGAAAGGTTTTATGGAAATAAATCTGAAGTAATTGGTTCACTGCCCCAGGCCAGAATGGACACTTCTGAGAGAGCAGGGAGAGAGCAAGGAGGGGATGTCTGTTGTGAGCTGCTTCCCAGGACCAACCCTTGACCCACCCCCACCAAGTCGGAGGTTCTGGGCCACACCTGAAGTTACCGTTGCCCGTGTGGCTCTCTGAAAAGTTGCTGTGCAGCCTTTCCCTTTCTCGCAAAGCTAAGGGGCCAGGCTAGACTGGGGCTTTCCAGGTGGCTCAGTGGTAAAGGATCTGCCTGCCAAGCAGGAGGCACTGGTTCAATCCCTGGGTTGGAAGATCCCCTGGAGAAGGAAATGGCAAGCCCCTCCAGTATTCTTGCCTGGAGAATTCCATCGACAGAGCAGCCTGGTGGGCTACAGTCCATGGGTCACAAGAGAGTCTGACATGACTTGGCGATGAAACGACAACAAAGATTAGATTAGGAATCTGAAGCTTTGTTCTATCTGAGGTTAGTTCTATAAAACTTGACTAGAGAGCCAGCAGGAAAGAATTTCAAGGTGAAATAAGCCTGAGAATTTATAGCAGATCTTATTTTTTGAGGAGCTTAAAGTATGTTCAATTTTGTGTGACCGTAAATGTCCTTTCCTGTTTGACCTGTAACTTCTGCTACTGCTGTCTCCCAGGGATCTTGATTTCTGTAGAACACAATTTGGGAAAGGATGGACTAAGTGATCTCTGAGTCCCTTCCAGATTTCGTATTCTGTGATTCATGAACTTTTACTAAATTGTCTCTACTCTGAAATGTAGAAGGGGACTTGTTCTATTGCTCTTTAGCTTAAAATGGTTTTTAATCCAGGTTTTAAAATGTCAGTGAAAGAATTTAGTTTAGAAAATCTGCCTGTCGCATCTGCCAGGATTATTCATTTTTAGGTGAATATGCACAGCTTTATGACACTTCAACTAATGTCCCAGTTTGTGAATTCTTGGCCCTTGGTTTTTCCCATCTGTCTGTACCTTGCCAGACAGACCCAACAAGACAGAACTTAATTGTGTTTGCACAGTGCCAAACACCTGCATGGAAAGTATTTCAAAAGTCAAATTCTTGAGTGTGTTGTCTACGTAATGCCAAATGGGAAATAGCTGCATTTTTTCCATTAAAATTAGAATTTCCACATTGATGTTTGGTGCTGCGTTGAGCTTCAGATTATTTTCTTATTCACACATCTTTGGGAGGAGGCTAAACACTGAACCTCCTGAGTTCTGGGGATCATCTCATCTCTAGGTTGTGTGTGTTAAAAGCGCCAGGGACCTTGTTTGTTCTGGATAATTGAGGATGGCCTGCATTTTAATATGCATGATCAGCTATGCATATCTTGTCCTGTGAGCCGTCAATTAGCACAACACAATCTCACAAGTCAGTGCATGCAGATACAAACACCCTTGGGAAGCAATGCTCAAATCATTACTGACAGTGTACAGCTTGCATACAGGTAATCATGATCAGAAAGCCATGATTATCCAGAAGGAGAAGTGATTTTTATGGTAATGTGTCATGTGGTTGACTCTTGGTATCTAATACCTTTGAGGTAACAATTTCAGTTTTAACCTCTCTCTAATTCGATCATGTTTGCAAAAAATGTTTAATTCACTCCCTATGACCTACGTGTAAGTATTATTTTTACAACAAACCTTATAGAGTGTTCTAAACCCAAATGAAATAGTCTTTGTACCAAAAAACATTATTGATAATATCTCTATGGATGCGAAGAATGGTGGTGTGGTTAATCAAATACTCTAGGTAAGAGAGACTTGCCAATAATTCCTTATATTCCAATAATAAGAAAAGATTATACTTTTTTTGTTGCAAATTTTAGAATCTAATTATACAGTCCTTTCTTTAATATATACCCTGACATGTATCTAGAATTGACTTAGAATTCCTAAACAAAATTTGTTTCCTTAGCTCAGGATATTTTTAAACTATTTATTAAAAACATGCACTTAGAAATCTGTTGTTCCCTTTTCCTTCTGATTATGATGATATTTTCAAAGGGAGTTTTTAGTAACTATTGTACTTTGGGGCATATATTAGTATTTTACTGAAGCAAAGGCCAAGAGAGTTGCACTTACACAAAAGAACACACTTTACTTCCTGCTTGGAAACCAAACTCCAAACACTCCAGGCGAGCTTTCCGTAGATGATTTGGGAGGAAAACACTAGTGGTCACTGCACTGTCTATATAGGGGTGTGCTGATTAGAAGCAAGTTCTTGTTACTGAAACGTTAGTGAGCAAGCCATTTACGCTGAGTTGTCCAAATGGACACCTCAATACTACTATGATTGTCTTTCTGTATAAAACAGCGATTTCCCTGGACATTATACTGATTCTTGAAAAGAGTCATTGATTCTAAATATTGAAGTGAAACTCTGAACTGCTGTAAAGAAAGACGGGGAGGTGGAGAAAGAGAGGATGACAAACTTTCAGTTCAGTTCAGTTGCTGTCGTGTTCGACTCTCTGTGACCCCATGAATCGCAGCACGCCAGGCCTCCCTGTCCATCACCAACTCCCGGAGTTCACTCAGATTCATGTCCATCGAGTCAGTGATGCCATCCAGCCATCTCATCCTCTGTCGTNGGGCTCCAAAATCACTGCAGATGGTGATTGCAGCCATGAAATTAAAAGACGCTTACTCCTTGGAAGGAAAGTTATGACCAACCTAGACAGCATATTAAAAAGCAGAGACATTGCTTTGCCAACAAAGGTCTGTCTAGGCAAGGCTATGGTTTTTCCAGTGGTCATGTATGGATGTGAGAAAGCTGAGTGCAAAAGAATTGATGCTTTTGAACTGTGGTGTTGGAGAAGACTCTTGAGAGTCCCTTGGACTACAAAGAGATCCAACCAGTACATTCTAAAGGAGATCAGTCCTGGGTGTTCATTGGAAGGACTGACGTTGAAGCTGAAGCTCCAATATTTTGGCCACTTGATGTGAAGAGCTGACTCATTTGAAAAGACCCTGATGCTGGGAAAGATTGAAGGCAGGAGGAGAAGTGGACAACAGAGGATAAGATGGTTAGGTGGCATCACTGATTCAATGGACATGAGTTTGAGTAAACTCCGGGAGTTGGTGATGGACAGGAAGGCCTGGCTGCTGCGTTTCATGGGGTCACAAAGAGTCAGACACGACTGAGCGTCTGAACTGAACTGAACTGAAGAAGCAGTCTATAAGTGCAGCTAACCATTAATCTTTCTGCTAAATGGGGGAGAGCAGGAGTGCAGAGAAGGACAGAAGATGGGTCAAAAAGGGCTCTAATTGTCCACATATAATCCATGCAGCAGTTAAGGTGAACCCATGAGAACACAAACTCGTCCTTCTCTTCCTCTCTCCATCTCTTCTACCTAGGATGTCAAGAATAGCACTTGGCACCCTATATATAGGTTCACAGAATATATTTGTTGAATAATTGAAAGTACCACTCTTTCCATAAAACGGTATTGCTGTCTTCCTCGGCATACTTCGGTGATACTTCCATCCTTCCTGTCCGTGTGGAAACTGAATCACATGGTAGTTGATTGAATTTGGGACACATGGGGATAACATACCTTACTAGGCTTTGCCCCCTAGTTACTCATTCTCTCTTTCTAAAAGACTTCTCCATCCCACTCTTGGTATGTGTACGGGAACATAAACTTCATTTTAAATTAATTTTAGATTGCTAAAGGAAATGCATAGAATGAGCATTTGGGAGGTCAGCCATTTCCATTTCATAAGACCACAGTAATGCTGCTGCTGCTGCTGCTGCTTTGCTTCAGTCGTGTCCAACTCTGTGTGATCTCATAGACGGCAGCCCACCAGGCTCCCCTGTCCCTGGGATTCTCCAGGCAAGAACACTGGAGTGGGTTGCCATTTCCTTCTCCAATGCATGAAAGTGAAAAGTGAAAGTGAAGTCACTCAGTCGTGTCCGACTCCTAGCAATCCCATGGACTGCAGCCCACCAGGCCCCTCTGTCCATGGGATTTTCCAGGCAAGAGTACTGGAGTGGGGTGCCATTGCCTTCTCCACAGTAATGCTAAAAGGGAGAAAAAATTCTTGCCCATCTGATATAGCAACTTAAACTGATACCATGGATACTGGGAGGAAAGGATCTCCTAATGATGATAGCTATCCTCCGATCTAATTGCAAAGCATTTTTAAATGTCTTGTTGTGGTTTTCACCTAATGGCTTATTGAAGCCATTATGCTCAGCATAAGCAGCCTTGGCTATTGGCACCTGGAATGCAAGCCTAGGAGGCATGTCTGCTATTGATTAACTAATGAATTAATTAATCCAGAGCCTGTGTTCCTTACCGAAGATCTATGTGTTTCAGGCTTGGATGGCGTGTCTTTTTTGGGATGGGGGTGGGGTAGAATAGAAGAAGACAGATTATTAAAGTTTGAAAACATAAGATCAATGTTAAAAGTCACACTTTCCCCTGCAAAGCCCAAGGTATGAGGGCAGGAGCATAACCTCTTGGCTGTGACACTGTTAGAGGTGATTTTGAGAACTTTATTAGCAATCCTCATGCTCCTCCCATCTGCATGTAACTTCCCGATTAGGGAATTACCTTACAATACCCCTAATTAATGCTAATTTATGCCTGTTTAGTGACCATAAAAATGTGTCACCCAATTTTAATTGCAAGAGGAGGGTAGATAGATGAAAGTACTAAAGGATTAGTGTGTCATTTACTAAAGAGACCTTTAGGAACGATAAAGACCATCTGCCCTGTCAATCTTCATTCTCTGGAGACAACACTACACCTTCTGAGCCAATGATAAATAAAATTGTCTGTGGTAGAAATGAGGGTAAATGTTGCCCTTCTTCATTATTTGTGTCAAATCAGGATAGGTGGAACTTGCAGGAGAGACAGCTTGTTGCAAATGCTGACTGTTCATTTTAAAATTAACTTTTACGGGTAGCAAAGCATTTTTATAGAACAAAGGTGACATCTATTACCCACTTAGGTCTCAAGAGTATATTTTTCATAGGTTGTTAATTAAATAGTTCAGAAGGCAGTTTTTGAAATGTATCAGGTGAATTCTTTATTTATGCATGCCCCAGATTCCCAATATGCATATACTTAAATGAGAATTTCATGTCAGTAGGTTTTGCAGACCACAGCAATGCTATTTCTAGATATAGCCTAAACTTTCTTTTATATGTAACACTTTTGATTTCACTAGCAATTGACTTCAATATATTAAAAAAAATACACCTGCTGCTCTAAGCTTCAAGAAGAGTTAGCAGTCAACAAAATGCATCTTTGATTCCATGTGCCTAGTAAGGAGCCTGGCACATGCTACTGGCTCATTGAATATTTGCTTGAATGAGATGAATGAATAGATGGATGAATGATCTCAGTCATCTGCCAACGTGATTGCAGCTCTTCCTAATAGTTCCTGACAGTGTGTCATTTCTATCTCCCAGGCTTCTCTAAATGGAAGGAGAAAAATCAATGAATATGTTCAAAGTAATGATAACGACATCCAAGTCTCTGGCACAGATTCCTATTAGGTTACACCAGGTTAATAGCATAATTGCGAATACCGCTGGTGCTCCCGCCCTCAAACTCTTTAACTGGAAGAAGTCCAGGTGATTTTGGAAGCTCTTCAGGCTTTGTCTGTTCACAGGGAACCAGGAATCTCTCCACTCATGGGCTCACAGCCTTAGTCTCGCAGGCAGAACTGTTCCTGAAGTGTTCATTTTGTTGCCCCCTGACACAACTGTTACCTGGAAGAGCCCTGGGTGAGGAAAGGACTGGACGCTTCTTTCCATGTCTGCCCCCATCCATCCAGGTGGACCATGGCCCCCATGGGAAAGCCTGTGAGTCCCTGTGATCTTGGGGTGTTGCCAGAGAGGCACAGTGTGTGTCTGCTGATTTGGGAGGCACTGCTCTAAAGCTAATGCTTCTGTGTACTGAGATCTGGTTAGTCTCGCAGCAGCTGGTCAGGGAAGAGAATTTCACAGATGCTCAACCAGGCATAGAGTCCCCGAGGAAGAAGCCAGAGGCCAGAGCAGAAAGGGAACTATCTTCACTGACGAGGAGATCTGCAAAAAGTGATTCAGAATGACATAGAATTAAAAACATCAGCTAAAAAGATGATGCTGACTATAAGCACACTTGTATCAAAAATAATATATATGTGTGCACATACATATTTTTTATTTTTATCTGTCTAATCTATTACCCATTTTTATATGGCATTTATAAGAATATGCAGCCAAATTATAAAAAAGTTATTTCTGGGTCCTAGGAATACATAATAAGGAAAATAGCCCCCTTTCTTCCTCTGATAATCTTAATATTCAGAAAAACAAATGTTTTCAATGATGACAGAAGGGAACAAAAAAGATACTGAGTTTCACTTTGTAGTTGCTTTGTATCATTTTAGAAACACCAGGATTTTATCAAATCAGTCATATAATACTCATTTACATTCATGCTATTTCTAAAACTCTGCCCTAGTTTGGGAAACTTTAAAACCTTGAATCAGTGCCTGTATTAACCTAGTGCTTGGAATAGCAAATCCCACTGACAACACCACTACAACAGGAATGCTTGTGAAGGATGAAGGGCAAATTCTGCAATTTTCCCCGCATCTCCAAAAACAAACGTCTCTTCCTTAAGTCCTTTGACAGCTGTTCATTTGTAAAATGCACTCTCTT
The DNA here is from genome assembly GCA_006410675.1 of Oreotragus oreotragus. Classification (NCBI taxonomy): domain Eukaryota; kingdom Metazoa; phylum Chordata; class Mammalia; order Artiodactyla; family Bovidae; genus Oreotragus; species Oreotragus oreotragus. The sequence goes on from SJYX01018854.1 coordinate 114,996, forward strand.
TTCTAAGCATTCAATTCTTGAAACAAACCGGCACCATCAACCTTGTATAAGAAGCAGATTAGAACTATTTCCTCCTTATTTTAAGGAGCATCTTTTTCCTTAAGAGTTGAAGTTATCAAATGGCACAATTTACCATCCAGAATTTTAAGGCCATTTAGCCCCTTGAATCGTTTCCCATGTGACTCTAGGGCTGCATCATAGAGATGACAGAAGGGAAAACGAAAAAGGTGAAACAAAACATGAGTGAGGTAATCTCCAAAATAGCAAAAGAAAAGAAAACAAAGTGAAGGTTTTCTTCCCCCTTTTAACCAGGCTCCCCTGGGAACAGTCTTTAATGCTCTGGAAGGTCTTAGGCAAGAAGAAAGGTTATCTTATTGGCATCAGGAATATTATCGAGGGGTTTTGATTACAGGAAAACTGAAAAAGAAGCCCCAGTTGTCTGGCTGACTCAGGGTCACCTCTGTCTGTGATGTCCCTTTTGACAGGACAGAAAGATAAACATATGGCCTTCAAACTATTTCTATCAGTTAAGGATGCAAATAGTAGCCAGGACTGAAAGTTAAATAAATAAGTGGCATCCCTAATTGAGTAACAGGAATATTTAGAGGACGTTTCACTAATGAGTCTTTCCCATGAAAAACAAGTTTCGCCTGTAAAAATTCACTTGTGTTCTCTATGCTTTACCCTCACTCTTTCCTTTCCAGCACAAGGTCAGTTTTATATAGACAATATATGGTTTCTCATAAAAATGAAATGGCCCTTCTTCATACATGTAGGCTATAATTACAATACATCAAGATATGTGGCGCAGAACTTTAGGGCATTGAAACACTGACTGCCAGTAACAACTCTAAGCAACCCATGGAGAGACTGACAACTCGAATTTCTAGGCTGCTGGCATATAGAGATTATGCTGAGATACAAGAGAAAATATGGGCAGTCCAGAGTGAGAGAGGATCTGAGCTGTGAAGCTAAGATATCCAGGGAGCTTTCAGTTATTTAGACAGAAGCCACATTCAAAGAAATTGTTTACGATGCTTAAAGGGTTATTTAGGTGCTTGCTGCCTCGCGATAACAATGGTTATCACCTGGAGTTATTAAGGCTATATTGATGGAATAATATCACAAAGTGATGATGAGCACTAAAGATATTTTATTTATGATTTTGAATACTCTAAAACGTGTGTTTTGTCTTGCTCGGAATGAAAGGAAACACCACTAAGTATGGGATGCTGGGGAAATTCAGTCCGAGATATGGACGCTTAAGAAAAAGAAACTGAAAGGGTATGTTTCAAGCACAAGGATGAAGTAGGTTATTGGTGTATAAACACGGGTTTTTAGCTAGTCATACAGATCATTCTTTATGGCGTGAAGATGATTAGAGGAAAACTAGGAAACAGTTCAATAGAAAACCTTAATTGATTAGATTGCCAAAGGCAGAAAAAGACGACTGGACAATTAGATACATGCTATTGCAAACAAAATAAGTTTAACTCATGCATCACTGGTAGGCATTAATAAGTAAAATGGTTAATGGCTGAAGCCTATTGTGAAAGAATTTCTACATGGTTTGCTCTTCTGCACTCTGTTTCATACAAACACACACACACAAATCAAAATTAATTACCATCTTGTACATCAAGTTATTGTTGTTGGGAACAGGGAAGGTTATCTCTGGAACATTTAAAAAAAGAGAAAGGGAAAGCAATAAATCCTAGGGATGTATAAAGCCTCTATCACAGAGTCTTCTCTAAATAACGTTTGGAAGATCTGAGAAAGTTCATTTTGTGTTACCATAATCATTTCTACTCTTGATCGCGCACATAGTAGAAGTGTGGGCTAGTCCAAAATGTTTCCACTTCTTTTTCATTATATCTTAGTATATACTCTGTGTTTACAAATGAAAAAAAAAAAAAAAAGAAAGACAAAAAACCTGATGTTCAATACTAGATTTCAACAGCATATAACACTAAACTGAGAAGGAGCGTGAATAACATTTATGCTTTATTGCCAAATCTTTCTGAAACTTTATATAAGCAAACAAAATAATCGCTCAAGTTACAATCACACAAGAGCTTAAGAACACTTGCCTCATTTCTTTCTCTCGCTTTTCCGGGGAAAGGCATAAGGTGGTCAAATTTTAAAGTTGCTCTCCCACCAAGAAATAGGCAAGTAAGAGTAAAAAGGAAAGGTGGCAGAGTGAACAATGATTTAGGCAGAATAGACAATACTGTCAATCCAAAAGTGTCTTTCTGAACACCTACTAATTACCAGCAACAAAAGAGATACGGTGAAGAAACACTGTCTGGGCTTTCAAGAAAATGCAAATACTAGAAAAGGAACAAGAAAACTCTAGAAATCATAGGGAAAAGAAAGTAAAGTAAGCTTAACAAATAGGTTCAGATAGGAAATCAGGAAGGCGCCTTGCAAGATAAAGTTTCACTGGGTAGAGTGAGAGAGAACTATGGCCACACGGATAGTACAGTTTGCAGGAAGCACCAGAAATGATTGGGTAAGAGTAGAAATCCAGTTAACTAAAGCACTGGAACACACACACACACACACACACACACACACACACACACAAACATATATATAAAGAGAAAAAAGATAGAAAAACAACTCTGAAAACTCTTACAGAAGACTTGGTCATAGTAAGACTTGCACATAGTAAAAATAACTTTTGCTTTTCTCATAATTCTCTGGCTGATTCTTTGCAATTTTTTTAATGCGGCTGTTATTTTTTTTGATGTTCCTCAGGGTTACATCCTTGACCTAATATTTAAGACATTCACATGGACTAATTAATAAGGACTAAACTCAGATATGCAGAAGACACCACCCTTATGGCAGAAAGGAACTAAAAAGCCTCTTGATGAAAGTGAAAGAGGAGAGTGAAAAAGTTGGCTTCAAGCTCAACATTCAGAAAACAAAGATCATGGCATCCAGTCCCATCACTTCATGAGAAATAGATGCGGAAACAGTGGAAACTGTCAGACTTTATTTTGGGGGGCTCCAAAATCACTGCAGATAGTGACTGCAGCCATGAAATTAAAAGATGCTTACTCCTTGGAAGAAAAGTTATGATCAACCGAGATAGCATATTCAAAAACAGAGACATTACTTGGCCGACTAAGGTCCGTCTAGTCAAGGATATCGTTTTTCCAGTAGTCATGTATGGATGTGAGAGTTGGACTGTGAAAAAGATTGAGTGCCGAAGAATTGATGCTTTTGGACTGTGGTGTTGGAGAAGACTCTTGAGAGTCCCTTGGACTGCAAGGAGATCCAACCAGTCCATTCTGAAGGAGATCAGCCCTGGGATTTCTTTGGAAGGAATGATGCTAAAGCTGAAACTCCAGTACTTTGGCCACCTCATGAGAAGAGTTGACTCATTGGAAAAGACTCTGATGCTGGGAGAGATTGGGGGCAGGAGGAGAAGGGGACGACAGAGGATGAGATGGATGGATGGCATCACTGACTCGATGGACATGAATCTGAGTGAATTCTGGGAGTTGGTAATGGGCAGGGAGGCCTGGTGTGCTGCTATTCCTGGGGTCACAAAGAGTCGGACATGACTGAGCAAACTGAACTGAACTGAACTGAACTGAAACTCTTACACAGGCTTCCCAGTTGGTGCTAGTGGTAAAGAACCCACCTGCCAGGTAGGAGACATAAGAGACTCAACTTTGAACCCTGGGTCAGGAAGATCCCCTGGAGGAGGGCATGGCAACCCACTCCAGTATTCTTGTCTGGAGAATCCCATGGACAGAGGAGCCTGATGGGCTTCAGTCCATGGAGTCACAAAGAGCTGGATGCCACTGAAGTGACTTAGCAGCATCAGGAAACTCTTTTACATACCACACCAAAGATCCCTGACACCCTGATGACGTTTAAATATGTTTCTCCATCTTGAAAGTTCAACTCCCTCTCCTAAACTCCAGATCCATGTATCCACCTATGTCATAGGTTATTCATCTCAAATATCCCTGCTGCTGCTGCTGCTAAGTCACTTCAGTCATCTGCGACTCTGTGCGACGCTATAGACGGCAGTCCACCAGGCTTCCCCGTCCCTGGGATTCTCCAGGCAAGAACACTGGAGTGGGTTGCCATTTCCTTCTCCAATGCATGAAAGTGAAAAGTGAAAGGGAAGTCGCTCAGTCCTGTCTGACTCTTAGCGACCCCATGGACTGCAGCCTTCCAGGCTTTTCCATCCATGGGATTTTCTAGGCAAGAGTACTGGAGTAGGGTGCCATTTCCTGAACAAAATAAGCTGCTAAAGAAGTAAGCAGCCTGGGACCAGTTTGTGAACCTTGCAATTCCCTCCTATTCTCACAGAGGATTAAATAAGTAGCCATCTACCGAAGGGACTTGCCAGGGGGTTCAGTGGTAAAGAATCCTCCTGCCAATGCAGGAGACAGGTTCAGTCCCTGGGTTGGGAAGATACCCTGGAGGAGGAAGTGGCAGCCCACTCTAATATTCTTGCCTGGAAAATTCCATGGACTGAGGAGCCTGGCAATTTACAGTTCATGGGGTCACAAAGAGTCAGGCATCTGCCCAGGGGCAGCTCTTTTGTATGCTGGGCTGTGGTCTAAGAGGGAGACTGGGGCAAAGAGCTGAGCAAGTAGCAAAAAATATTGACCAGATTGTTTAGTTAATTTCCCAGGAAATGAAATCTGACATGTGAGAAGACAATTAGAGTACGAAGCAAGTGACAATGTGAGCAGAAATAGAAGAGGCAATAGGAGACGGGGTGAAAGGCAGGCGACTGAGTTGCATTAAGGTGATGTGTTGGAGTCGAGATAAAGCAGTACTTACGGTTCACCCTTACATTTCTAGTTATCTTCATAGTATTTAATATTTAAGTACCATGCACAAGCATGATAACAAATACCATATTTAAATGTAATATAATGTAGCTTTTATTTAATAATATATAAAAAGGTGGGATTCCAGGTGACACCAGTGGTAAAGAATCTGCCTGCCAATGCAGGAGATGGAAGAAATGTGGGTTCGATCTCTGGGTCGGGAAGATCCCCTGGTGTAGGAAATGGCAACCCACTCCAGTATTCTTGTCTAGAAAATTCCATGGACAGAGGAGCTTGGTCATAGGGCCACAAAGAGTTAGACATGACTGAGTACGCACAATGATTTGTAAATATATGACATACATAAATATATAAATATATAACATACACGAAAAGGTATGTATTGTCTTTCATCTCATTTTCTATATATTTCCAAGTAGAGACTCTAGGTTATTAGTAATAAATAAAATGGAAATACTGTGAAATAAATTGAAATACTGTTGCAAATTCCACACCACGGGATTATTTTCTCCAGTAAATTTAAAGTTTCCTGACTGATTCCTATTTTGCAATGCCTTACTCATTTAGTTTACTTTCTTATCTAGATAACTTCATCTATTTACAACATTTTCAGCTTAGTTGGTCAGCAAATTTCAATTGTATTAATTTCCCAAAATGAATGGCTGAATTTATTTTACAATTTGCTGAAATGATTTCATATTTACTTTTTATTGATTTGTTACTCCCTTAGAAATTTTTCAGTAATCATATTTGCCCATCATTTTACTAAGTATTTGCCCCTCCTACATACACTAGGAGAAGGAAATGGCAACCCATTCCAGTATTCTTGCCTGAAAAGTTTCATGGAGAGAGAAGTTTGATGGGTCCATAGGGTCTCAAAGAGTTGGACACTACAGAGCACTGTCCAAAACCCCCCACATACACACACAGATACATCCCATGGCTTCCTATTTCTATTGCTAGTTTGATTAAACAGTTGTTTATAAAATATTATTATGGGATACCTATATAGAATATGATATGATTACATAATTTTAATTTCTCTCTAATATATAGTACTATAGTAGATTTCTCTTAGGCCACTGCTTCTTTGATATTAAGTACATTTTTGAAGTTACCCTTCTTGTTTGCAATTATTTCCTGTCTAAATTTTGCAACATAAATTTTCCCTTGAGTTTCAATTTCCTGGCATATGAAATGAGTCAATGAGACTAGCCAACTATAGGATCTCTCCATATCTAATGTTATTTTATTCATATGAGAGAGTTGTCTACATCTAGCATACCAAAGCTACATCAGTCAGTTCAGTTCAGTCGCTCAGTCATGTCCGACTCTTTGAGACCCCATGAATCGCAGCACGACAGGCCTCCCTGTCCATCACCATCTCCCGGAGTTCACTCAGACTCATGTCCATCGAGTCAGTGATGCCATCCAGCCATCTCATCCTCTGTCGTCCCCTTCTCCTCCTGCCCCCAATCCCTCCCAGCATCAGAGTCTTTTCCAGTGAGTCAACTCTTTGCATGAGGTGGCCAAAGTACTGGAGTTTCAGCTTTAGCATCATTCCTTCCAAAGAAATCCCAGGGCTGATCTCCTTCAGAATGGACTGGTTGGATCTCCTCACAGTCCAAGGAACTCTCAAGAGTCTTCTCCAACACCACAGTTCAAAAGCATCGATTCTTCAGCGCTCAGCCTTCTTCACAGTCCANAATTTCAGCTTTAGCATCATTCCGTCCAAAGAAATCCAGGGCTGATCTCCTTCAGAATGGACTGGTTGGATCTCCTTGAAGTCCAAGGGACTCTCAAGAGTCTTCTCCAACACCACAGTTCAAAAGCATCAATTCTTCTCAAACTTTAGTTAGCTTTAAAAAAAATGTGATTTTGCAAAATATGCATTAGCCCACTGCATTTACATTGTCCTGTTACATATACAACCACTCCACTCCTAAGTCCTAACCATTTTTCCTTTCTGCTTCCTGTGTCTCATGATTCGAAAACATGATTTTTTAAATAGAGAACTGTCTTCTCCATTATACCACTTTCCTCCTAGTGAGCTAATAAACATAAAAACCCAACCAAGTAAAGGAAATGAGAAGTGAGGTTATTTTTAAAGGCTTAATGCCTGTGCTTTAAGGTTATCCAAAATAGCTTTAGATCCCGAGAATAGACAGGTTGCGCAGCTAAGGTTGTGTAACATTTATACGCATGCATGTAATTAATTACATGTGTGCGGCTTCACAGGTGGTTCTAGTGGTAAAGAACCCGCCAGCCAATGCAGAAGACGTAAGAAATGTGGGTTCAATCCCTGGGTTGGGAAGATTCCCTAGAGAAGGGCATGGCAATTCACTCCAGTATTTTTGACTGAAGAATCCCATGGACAGAGGAGTGTGGCGTGCTGTAGTCCATGGGGTCACAAAGAGTTGGACACGACTCAGGTGACTAAGCATGCACACAGGAATGATTTTGCTTTTGTATTATTTGAAAAACATCTTTTCCACTTAAAGACACATGCCAACAGCCAAATAAATGCCTTGTAGTGAAAAAGTGACTATTTCATGGGGGTTCACCTCCTTCTATTGTTTTATCATCTGTATCACTCAAGCCTTTTTTCCCAATCTAATATCATCTATTTCCCCAGGTCCCCTTTTCTCTTTCTTCCCCTTTTTCCTAATATGCCCCTCTCCACTCTCCAATCACAGTCTTCTTTTCTACCAATAATGCTGGTATGAGTTATTTTAAAACATCTAACAGGATCATTGTCTTGAAAAAAAGGATTGTGTATTTGTTATACATATTATTATAACATGTCTTTTAAAAAATTACTTTATATGTAGAACAGAGACTATTTGGAGTCTTTGGAATAACATGCCAGCAGATAAATATAAATGAAATAATTTGGCAAATTAACTCACTTTGGGGTCATCTAGAAATATGATTCTGTCATCAGATGGAAATTTCTGTTGTTGGAGTCCTTTAGCCAGCAAATGGATTTGCTATGCTTAGTAAGCAGACTCATCAAAAATATGAAACCAGTTGTTAAAAAACAAAACAAACAAAAAACCCAAGCTTCAACTTACAACTTAAAAAGAATGAAAAGAAAACCAACCAAGCAAAAACCTACTTTGACTGAAAAAAATGAGACCAAAGGCCTTGAACCAAGTAATTGTAGGGCTAGATTTTTAATCTTTCAGAATTCTAACTTTTCAGAGATGGCTTTTTCCCAATTACAACTGACTGATAAGAGAAAAGGAATGCAATTATGTCATAACCTCAGAACTAAGGAGGCCTTACGCTAATGTCCCTTAGTAAAGAACCATGAAACAGTGCCTGGCACATCCAACTGGCTTAGAGTGACAGTGATGAAGAGGTGTCATGGGTTTGAGAACCTGTAGTTAGCTCTTAGATTTGAAGAATAAGCTGTATAAGGAATCTGAAAATTTGTAGTGATTGCAATTTATTACAGATTTCCTTTAAATATTGAGGTATGGCAAAACATTTATTTACGAGCTATTGATTGCTTTCAGAAACTTGGTAGCCTAGAAGCTCTGGTTAACAGTGTCTTGAGAAGCAATGGACAGAATCCTTGGAGGATGGAAGCGGGGGACAGAAAATGTGTTCCAATCCCAGTTTTACTGCTAAGTAGATTGTGCTATGTGGACAAGTTCTTTAGCATTTATGAACTTCAGTTTCATTATCTCTAAGATTACTTTTATGCTCAGTACTTGTAATATAATACCAGCCCACCGTGAAAAAGAGTGATTTACGTATTTTAAAAAATGGTGTGCCTGCAAAGTTGATATGCATAGCTAATGTGTAAAGCCAAGATGTGTTGTTAGTGTAAAGTCCTTTGGAATTCTTAGGATATAATAACTTGCTTGGCTGAGCAGTGCAAGAAAACATATTGTTGTTTAGCGATTAAGTTGTGTCCTACTCTTTTGTAACTCCATGGACTATAGCCTGCCAGGCTCCTCTGGTCCATGGAATTTTCCAGGCAAGAATACTAGAGTGAGTTGCCATTTCCTTCTCCAGGGGATCTTCCTGACCCTGGGATCGCACCCACATCTCCTGCGTTGACAGGCAGGTTCTTTACCACCGAGCCACCTGGGAAACCCTCAGTCTATTCATTTCACAAACAGATGTTGCTTGTCTAATGGGGCTGGTTCTGTGTCAGATACTAAGGTTAACAATAGTAAGCAAAATAAATAAATCCACATCTCCTACAGGGTCTCCCATGGAGCTCTCAGTCAAGGTAGGGAAGCAGATATTAATCAGTCATTTACTATGTATCACAATCTGTGCTAAGTACCAGGGAAGAGAAGATGGTGCTATATAAGGATATAAAAGAGGAAATTGACCTATAAGGGGAAAGTGAGAGAATTATAGAGCTAAGATTTGTGATGAATGCTCTTTATTTTATATTAAACATTAGACACTGTATTTATCTTTCCATTTGAATGCAACATTAGCAATTCAGCCTAGTTTTACAGGTTCTAGAGTATACAGATATTTTTTAACTTTATCGCAGAGGTCAATATGAGGTTACCATAACACATTTGTTAAGAATAGGAACAATTAAATAGACCTGATTTTAAAATGTTTCTATGAGGGTATTAACATCCTTGTATGGATTCCACTACTTTGAGTTAAGAATGAAAATAAGAGGAAACTATCTGAATATTCACTGACCTCTTAAAAGCATGGGCTTAATTACAGGTTTCCTGGGCTGCAAAAATCCCCATGAGAGGAAACTGAAGCAACTAAAATTTCTGAATCAGAATTTGAAGATGGTGCTTAGAGGTTCACTCATACCTTCTTCCCAGCATCTTCCCTGTGCTTCCTTGAGGGATGCTCACCTAGTAATTGCAGGGCTGTGTTAGGCCAGGCATCTTTTACTGATGTTTTCTTCTCTTGTCTTTTTTTCTTTAGATTAATTATAAGTAACTTTCTTGCGTCACATATCTGATCATTTGTCCTTTACCTTCTGGTTTCAATGTCCACTTCTCTTGCGTGGCAGTTACTATCCCTTGGCCCTACTTGATGAAGTATCTAAAATCTCAACTTTTATGTATAAAAATAATTTTTCTTTAACCTGGAGGATATGACCATAACAGATCATCCATGTATTACTTGAAACCAGTGTCCCTTATTGGGAAAAATAAAACCTGACTTTTTCATTAAGTCCAGTATAGAACGGGTTTTCTTTTTTATTTAGGATTTTATGTGAAGATATTAAAAATTCAGTTGCATGCAGATTAACTCTCTTAGTCATGTGTTTACTCCCAAATCTTGGCTAGTCTTCTGACGCTATCTGAAATTAAAATATGTTGTAAAGAAATGTTGAGACAGAAATATTTTTCATTATTTTTTTTTTCTGACATGCTCTCAAACCCTTTCAGACTGCAGACTTTGGTCTTTATTGAGGTGCAAAGTTCTTTTTTTTGTTTATCGTGATCATTGTCTCTGTTCCTGTTCTGATTTCAGCCTTAAGAATATATATAATTCTTACAACATGAATAGTATAACTTCTTCTTATCCTCTGTCTCATAATTTTCTCTTTGATCTTTCTCCACATGTTCTAGAACAGCTCACGTTTGCCTTGTACGTCACAGTCAGTGTTCCCGCAGGATTTGTTCTTCCTTTTATTGCTGATTTAATTTCTGCCGTTGCATTTTATCTTTCCCAGAATTCTTTTGTTAATTCCACTGGCCTCTTTTTCAGTCTCTACCTATAATTCAGCCCACTCTTATTTTTATTGTTCTCAGTTATCTCACAGAGATGATGTCTGCCATCTTTTGTGCCGAGTGTCGTTTTCTAAAATTTTATTTGGTTCCCTATGGAAATTCATTTTTAGAGATGTTTTCCACCAAGCCTCAAGACACTGCTCCTTTTTTCTTGTGCTGTATGTAGTCTTCTCAAAGGTCTCATTTTTTTCTGTTTATTTTCTTCCTCTTATAACACAAAGAAAGGTCTGTCGAGGCACAGCATTTGCTAACAGAGGGTTGCAGAGACTCGTTAGTGATCCCCACTGCCCACTTGGGTGCTGGCAGTTTCACCCTTCCATAACTGGACCCTGGAAGTCGGGTTCAAGTGCATATTCCCACTCTGTGTTTGTGGCCCAGCGTGTGACAGGGGATGCAGGCCTGGGAAGTGAGGATGTGTCTTTGCTGTCAGAGCTTCTGCCTCTGATTGAGAATTAGATGGGGCCTGCAGTTCTGCTTTGTACAGATAAGATGTGAGCTCCACCGTGCACAGCGTGGGCTCCTCTGAGTTCTTCCTGAGTTCTCCTCCTCTCTTTGCTTCTACTTGTGAGTGCTTTTCCTTAGAAGCATTTCAGCTCAGGTTGTAATGCAAGTTGACGATAGTTTTCTTCCCCTAGTCTCTGGGGAACGAATATATCGGTTACCGTGCAGTAAGGGACTGAGACTCCTTTTACTGGTCTTTGCCTCGTGGACTTAGGGGCAGATATTGAAAGAGCGAGTCCAGTAAAATGGTGAAGAGCAGAAACTCATGAGCTGGAATGCCCAAGTTCAAATGCAAGCTCTACCTCATGCTTTAGTTCTTTGTGCCACAGTTTCCTCATCTGTAAACCTACCTTTAGAGGATTTATGTTCTTCGTCTATAAAGACGATTTATGAAAATTGGTGGTATTAGGGCATGTAAAGCATTGAAAGGGTGGATGGAGCATACTAAGTGCTCTACAAGTGTTAGCTATTGTTGATAATATTAATATGTGCTGCTCAGCAGCTCAGTCATGTCCAGCTCTTTGCAACCCCATCTACTGTAGCCTGCCAGGCTCCTCTGTCCACGGGATTTCTTAGACAAGAATACTGGAGCGGGCTGCCATTTCCCTCTCCAGGGGATCTTCCCGACCCAGGAATCGAACCTACATCTCTTGGGTTTCCTGCATTGGCAGGTGGATTCTTTAGGTACTGTTCAAGAGTGTGCGAAAATGTGCATTTCCGTTCCCTTTGGTGCGGTTCCCCTCCTCCCACTGAACCCCTTTATCCCCCAGCCTTTCAGCACATGCCCATCTCTTTAAATCACCATGGTCAATTTTCTGATTTTATATATTTTCATGAATGTTTCCAAAATTCATAAATCTGCATAAGGATATATTGGGCATTTTCACTACCACATTAACCCACCAGCCTTCCTAACTCCAACTTAAAGTAATAGTTAAGTGATACAGTCTTCATTTGTGAAAATCTATAATGCATACAGGATGTGGTACCATTTTGTTATCTTGGATACTTCAAAATCATATTTTTAAGACCGAGTTGTACATGTCATTTGAACAAAACATACTCTCTGGTAAACTTGCTTTGTGCTTGCTGTGTGTTGTGTATGGGGTGGGGGGTGGGGCAGGTCTCCTCTCCTCCACCCACACCGCCAGGCAGGCGTGGCAAGTTGACTGGGTCCCTCCTAGGAAGATTTTCTTTTCTTTCTTTTTTTTTTTTTAAGCACTTTTAGCTGAAAATTACTTAAAAAAAATACTAGTGTAACATATTTGGTAAAGTGAAATATTGGTTTAGAGTAATATATATACGTTATTTAGAATGGGAATGGTATGCTGTTTATCATGAAACCAATCCTTTCATGCTTCCACAAATCCTAATAAACTTTTTCTATGGCCTGGGGGGGGGAAAATAAAATTTTTGTTAAAGATTAATGCTTTTAATCTGCTGTTTAAGGAAATGAATTAAAAATGTTAACAGGAAAAGCTGATTCATTTTTATGTAATGTTCAAATCGCCTGTAACATTTGCTACTCTATAAAATCTACAGTATTATTCAAGCATGATTTGTTTGGGCTTATGAACAGAGAAGCCTGGCAGGCTACAATCCATGGGGTCGCAGAGTCAGACACAACTGTGCAGCTAGACAACGTGGTTTCTTTATAATATTATCAGTTCTCTGTACTTGAACTTCCCTAGAGCTAAATATTTTTATCCTTCTTTAATCAGGGCTCTGTACATTTCAAAAATTTATTTAAATCCCTCTCTTCAGTTTGTAGACAATCCCTTCCTGCAATTCCTAGTTTCTGCCAAATCTTGGTGGCTTTTTTTTTGGTCACTATATGAAAACCTTGTGAATTACAGCTTTCTTTTTTTACCTTTAAACTCTGCATGTCTGTGAGTGAGAGTTTTATGTCTGTACATGTTATCTTTGTGACACCCCAGTGTGACTCGACTGAACCAGAAAAATGCAGTTTTCTTTAAATGTTCATGTGGGGGCAAAACGTTTGCATCAGAAAATCAAGCCTGAATCCACGGCCCAGGTAGTGCTTTGATTTCTGCTGCTTTTACTGTTGCCCCCTGTATTTCCAGAGAGGGCCCAGTGGGACGGGCTTGCCTGCACCTCAGCAGCCACCTCCCTCACTCTGCATATTAAGCCTGTAATTACAGCAGACAGTACATTTGTCCCTGGCTTCAGTGGGATGATGTCATTGCCTGTCAAACGGGATTAGCATGAAGAGAGAAATCCTACTGACATGTTCATTTTCATTAAGAAGAATTTGGTTTTCCTTCATTTTGTTAACAGGAACTGTTATTTCATAGGAGAAATTTTTAAAAAGGAGGAAAAAGAAAAACTTGAGACCGTAGAAGCGGACATGGGCTGACTGCATGAATGGGAGTGTGCTCAGCAGCACTGCTCTATCAATTAGTGAAAGAGTCTGGGACACAAAGCATGCCTGGGAAATCTGCTCCTTTTCTTACCAAAGCAGAATATCATTCTTCTCAAAGCTCACAATGGCCTGGCCCTGGCTGTAGAAAATGTTCCTGAAAAAAAAAGGAAGCAAAGACTGTGGCTGGAGCTGAAAGGGTGTGCAGGCGGCCGGTCCCACCCACCCCTGAAATGTTCCCCTTTTTCATGATGGCATTGATTGAGGATGTCTTAAAAGTCTCGTTCCTTACATCTTAGGGGAAAGCTTAGTTCCCGGCCCATGTGGAAAAAATAAATAAATCAGTCAGGGAGAGACCTGTTGTGAAGGATGCTTTGGTCCCAGAGCTGAGGACATGGAAGAAGAAAATTTACATCAGTCATTTCCAGTGCCTCCAACAAAAATAAGCGTAGGAAGAAAATCATGATCAGACTTGAGAACGGGGGTCCTGTCCTCTTTTGGACCAAACTGCCGATAATCTGCATCAGGAAAACTGGGTTCAAGTGCCAGCTCTGGCTCTTACTTAGCTGTGTGACCTTGGGTGACTGAATGGCTCTGAGCCTCAGTTTGCTCATCTGTACAGTGGGGTTACCTAGCAGTAGTGCTTATGCCTTGTAGAGTTGTGCCTGGTACCTTCGGGCCGTTTTTCATCTCCAAGAATGATTTCCTTTCAGAAGATAGTTCTGAGGTGACCTTATTCACCAGTGACTAGAGGAGGCAGCCTCGTCTTTTCCTTTGTCTCACCACTTCTCTCAGTGCCTCAGACCCAGACTTAGATTCTCCTCAGTCGAGAGTCCCTCCTTGGAGCGCAGCCCGGGAGCTGTGAGACTGAGGAGGTCGAGGGTCCCTGGATTAGATAGGCGCTGGAATTTCAGTCTTTGAATTTTGCCAAAGCATTGGAAGAATTTTGAAAAGTTCCCACAGATTTTTCTTGGGAGTTTTTCAAACCCTGATAGTGTTTCTCAGTTTTCTATATTTGGACACCAGAATTTTCTTAGCATCCATTTTCTTTGGAACAGAGTCCTCCTGTGAAGGAGGCTGAATCCAGTCCAAATCAGGCCCGCTGGCCGAGTGATAGCCCTGGGACCTTCCCATTTTCATTTTATCTTGCTTTGAAAGGCCCCTGGTAAGCTACTTAATTCTCTTTTTTCATCTGACTTTTCAGGCTCAATTACCTAGCTGGTGGTTGCTTGTTAGAATGATACGTTAGAAGCAAGGTCCTGAACCACACTTGACTTTGAGATGTATGTAGTAGCAGTACAGCTGGGTTGGACCAAAAGTCCTCAAGGTCAGTGTGTTCAACTGTCTTGATTGGAAGGGAATCTAGATGTGCCAAGCTCTGTGTGAGTGTTCTGGAAAAAAATATCAAGTCACCTGTCCTATCGTCCTTGTGTAGAATGAGAGGAAGGGAGAAGACACCGACTTTACCCGCAACGTAAAGTGCCAGTTACTGCATGAGACATACTTGGGTACCAGTGTTCTCAGTTTCCCCTGAGTTGCTCTCCTGAATTTATGGAACTTTGCCATTGCTACCTCCACCCCCATTTCCACTACTGCTTGGATTATCTGAACTGCAGAACAGTGCTCTTACCACAAGTTACCTGAATGTAAATGGAATTCACAGGAGACGTATTACAAGTAGGAAATTGGCAGTTACTCTTGGAAGCTGAAATTCCTCTCTCTAGGTGGCAAGATGCTCTTTCCTGGGTGGCTGGGGCGGAGGGGGGTGCAGTTGGGTCCTCTTCCCAATGCCTCATGGTGTCCTCTCCAAGCTCTCAGCATGGTGCTGTCATCTAGACTCATCTGTGGGTTTGGTTCTCTAGGATAAATAGCTGTTATCCACCCCACTGCCCCCACCTCCCCAGACCTCATAGCTCAGATAGTAGGAGGAGGGAAGCTTTCTCAGTTACCCCAAATCAGACCTGCTCTAATGTTTTGTTCTCTGTACCTAACTGTTGGCCGGACACTCCCTTCCCTGCCAATTAGAGGATGTTCTTGAGTTTTGCATTCTCACCTGATTATAAACTACGAACTTACAGATTTTGTCTACTGAGTCCAAGTCTGCTGCTGCTAAGTCACTTCAGTCGTGTCCGACTCCTTGCGACCCCATAGACGGCAGCCCACCAGGCTGCCCCATCCCTGGGATTCTCCAGGCAAGAACACTGGAGTNCACCTGATTATAAACTACGAACTTACAGATTTTGTCTACTGAGTCCAAGTCTGCTGCTGCTAAGTCACTTCAGTCGTGTCCGACTCCTTGCGACCCCATAGACGGCAGCCCACCAGGCTGCCCCATCCCTGGGATTCTCCAGGCAAGAACACTGGAGTGGATTGCCATTTAGTCAGCCTACAAGAAAAGTCTTGTCCATAGTTTGCTAAGATGAGTGAATAATACATGAATTTTTTTTGTTTTTGTTTTTTTGCAAAAGCAATAAATACTTATTAGAAATATATGAATTCAGTTTTGAGTGTTTTACATTCAGTCATGACACATTGTAGAGAGATTCCGATTTCTGCCTCTTCCACCCAAAGCACTGAGTACTTTGGCTGTTACTGCAGGCTGTGTCTGTGACACACCAAATCAGTGAGGTTCTTAGACTGACGGGCATTTTTGTTTACATCAGCACTCTCAGGGGTTGAATGATAGTTCACAGTTCCACAGAGTCAGTTCAGTTCATTCTTTAGGATGTCTTTTTACAAAGAAGCTTTTCCATTTATCTTCTTAGGGGTGTCAGGCCATTTGGTGATAGATCCTGTAGCTTGGCTGTTGACCTCCATGCATAGGAGTAAAATCAAGGATTTGTTGGCCCTCTCATTTAAGTAGTTGATCATCTTGACAGCCTGTTTCTGTAGAATCTTGGGAGAGGATTGTATTTCCCAGATCAGTTTCCTTGGGGAAACTTACAGGCAACAAACTGTGGCTTCCATAACTGTGGCTTCACAAAAACCACCCATTTGACCATGTTTTTCATTTGAATTACATGAAAACCTTCTGATCTTGAGTTGGTAAGACTCATCTTCATCCAAAATGAAGTAGCAGCATCTTCCCTTAACTAACTTGGCCAAATCAAGCCTATATTGATTTTAAGTGACCTAGAACTAGTACATATCATGGTATAGGAGAAAAAATAATAAGGCCACATCTTTCCATTCATCTAATATTTAAATTTGGGTTTTCAGTTATCATGATTCCTTGTTGTAAAACAAGGGGTGTATACCTGTGTCTAAAATTGACTCCAGAAATGGCTTTGAGATGATTGAGAACTAAACTTTGCTTTCTCTTAATAATAACTAATATGAGTCAAAGCCTTTTCTGTCTAAGTGAAGTAACTTTAAAAATATTTAGCCAACAAAGATTTAGTCATAAGATCCACATGTATGAAATGTCGTAAATCACTTCAGTCCGCCATTTGCCTTTTGTTTCCAACCCTTTAATATAATCAGCATGGAAAACATATTAACTCTGCATCGTATCTTGGAAATGTGGAGAATTGCCCTCTATTTTTTTTTTTTTTTTACCAGCAGGTGGCATGCGTTATTGCTATGCTGGTGACAGTGTAAAAACCAATTTGTCTTGTTACTTTAAATTATTTAATAATTAAAAGTGATTCCCAATTATTTGCTTGAAATAGTCAAAATTTAACATTCATATTATAAAAAGAGCTTTTACAAATTAAAAGTAAATCCTTAGATTTCAGTAGAGAAATGGGTAGATAAGAACAGTTTAAACACATGTACACAGATACACAGCAAGGGGTGGAGGAGGGTCAAGAAAAAGTGAGATAAAAAATGGCCAGTAACATAAAATAAGGTAAACAAGATACTCCACCTCTCCATCAATTAAGAAATACAAACCAACACACGGTACAACTTTTTAACCTATAAATTATAAGGCTTTAATAATATAATTTTAAAAATTATACTGAATTTTTTAAATTGGCAAAGACGGTAAGATGGGCTTCATATTCTGTTATTTGGACGTAAGTAACCTTTCTGGGATGGAATTTTTTAATATATATCTGGAATCTTAACAGTGCTCACACCCTTTACTTAGTAATTCCCTGTAGGAATTTGTTCTATGGAAAATAAGCAGAGATAGGCATACACACACATACCCCCCCCAAAAAAAAAAAACTATGTAAAAAGATGCTTATTGCCACATTATATATGTGAAAAGCTGGGAAAAAAAACCCCAAAGTTCTCAATAATAGTGAATGGAGTCGTGAATATTGATTCATCAGTAAGATGCACCAGTTGGCCCATTTTATAAAGCATATGTTTAAAGAATCTTTAGTGATGTGTAATGGTGAGTGAAGAGTTCAGGATGTATGAACTTTTTTTCAGTTTGATCACAAGTTTGTGTGGAAAGAATTTTTGTATATCCATAGGCAAAATACACTCACTTTTTAAATATGGATAATCACTGAATAATAGGTCAACAGGTTATGTTGATTTTCTTCCTTATCCTTTACTGCATTTTTTACATTTTCCACAGTGGACACATGGTCTTTTACAGTCACTAAAACAATTTTCAAAAATGGTAAGCCTGGCATTGGAGACACGAATCACTGTTGCTTTTGTGAATCTCCTGGAAATGAGAGTCAATAGTAAGTTCTGTGTCTGGGGAACGTAGAGCTCATTTGAGTTGGAGGTTGGAGAGCTCTTACAAACACTAACCTCAGAAACCTCAAACTAGTATGTAGAGGAATAATGACATAGCATGCACAGCCACAGATGTCAGTTTGAGTTAAGGAGTTTAGAGTAAATACATAGAACAGCCACTGGAAGAAAAAACTCACTCGTCTCTTATCTTCTCCTCTGGCAACCTCTAGGGTCAGTCTGTGCTGCCGTATTTAATCTGCATCAAGGTGCATGGCCCTTGGGCTGGGAACTGGAGGCCTGGCTTCTCCTTCTGGATGCTCTGCTAATACGTTTTGTGTTTAACCTTGGGCAGGTCACCAAACTTTGAGAACTTTTGAGTTTTCTTCCAGGGCTGGATATTGAATTCCTTTTTGCCGTTTGGCGTTGTGATACAGTTTTGAGCGCCATAAGGTGAGTCTCTTGTGGTGTCTGGTCAATGTTGAGACAGATTGAGGCCCCTTTAGGGTCACACCCTTGAATCAGATGCCTCTGATGTAATCCTGGTCCTGTCATTTTAGAATAAGTTACTATGACATAAATCCCCAAGAAGGATTGAAGCTGAAGTTAAACAAACAAACGAAAAAAAAGGCAGTTTGACTCTCTCTTGGAGCTCATAAACTGAAAGCAGAGATAATGTCACAGAATGTGAACCGACCTGGGGTACTTTAACGATATATTTTTTTACTTATATAAAAATTCAGGTTTGCAGACTGGAAGACATAGAGAAGAGATTTATGGTTGCCAAGGCAGGGAGAAGGAATGGGGGAGGGATAGACTGAGAGTTTGGGACTAGCAGATGCAAGTTATTACATATAGAGTAGATAAAGAACAAGGTCCTATTGTATAGCACATGAAACTATATTCAGTATCCTGTAATAATAAGGGAAAAGAAAACTTTCAAGTTTGCAATCATCATCAAATTAATATTCGTCCCATCAGTGGTCAAGGTGGTTTTAGAATTGAGACTTTAGGGGCAGCAGATCTGCATGCAGTAAGCACACTGGTGTGTAAGGAGCGCCCAGTGCTGGAGATTTTATTGTTTAACCCAGACAAACTTATATTCAGAGATAGATAGGAATGTTCTATAGACTTTTACTTTAACCACAATATAAAAAATATGTGGAGACTGACGTGTACATATAAAATTAAATATAATAAAATTCTCACAAGACAATACCTGTCCTTCCTATTTGCAGTGTGTTAGGGTATTTATCATTTTATTGTATTCTGTTAAAAAATAATGGTTGGTGAATCACAAATGTGATTTCCTGCCACACTTAAGTATTGCAAACTTCATTCAGAAGAACACAGGTATTATAGAACTTTTTAAAGAGGTGCCCAGGATGGAAAGAAAGACTGTTAACTATCCTTGAGAATTATTAAACACCAGTAACAAATTTCTTTGCAGAGAAATAGGGAAGGAAAATAGATCCTTTTTGTATTAAGCTCCTTGTGACGAAATAAGGACACAAATAACATGGAAGAACATGTTAAAGAGGGAGTTTGCACAGATCCAGTAATTTTCAGGTGAGAAGAATGCATCTGAAAAGAGGTTCAAATGGTGCTTATGGAAGCAGTGACTGTTTTACCTGTGCAGGTGATAGAGATTGCCACCAACCTGAGACAACTAGGGAGAAGAAAAAGGCTGAGACCTAAGTGGTCCCAGCTTTGTTTCTGGTGTCCACCTGGTTCTTTTTGCTTTTTGTCTCAATCCCAGTGGAGTGTATGGGCCCTTGTGGTTGAAAGGATGACACAATAAACCAGCTCTAGGCAGCCACTCCTGGGGGTGAGGGAAGTACACTGTCCGACTTCCGTCTGCCTTCTGGACCGCTCAGTTACTGGGGGCGCTCATGACATCACGTGCCTTTTCTGGTGTCTGTGTCTCCCAGGGCACCCTCGGCCGGTGTGGTGGGGAGCGCCCTACATCCCAGGGATCCACGCCCACCGTGTAACTCCCGGCCCTTTCTTGCTGTCCTCCTCCTGGCTGCTAACTTTTTTCCTGCTTTCCTCCCATCTTTTCCTTTGATTTGCCAGTGGCCCTGGTGACCATGACATAGCTCAGAGCATGGCCAGTAAGGCTGAGCACTTGCGACCCAGCATTCCAGGATGTAAGTGGTTGGAGGTCTTTGCACGGGACTTGGTAGCCACAAGTCTTTGATTTTTCACCAGCTTTAAAAAAAAAAATATATATATATATATATATATTATTGACGTATAGTTGACTTATAATTTTTCAGATGCAGAGCAAGGTGATGCAGATATACACATACACATAGTATTTTGCAGATTATTTTCAGATTACGAGATACTGACTAGAGTTCCCTGTGCTATACAGTAAACCTTTGTTGCTTGTTGCATACCTATTTTTTAAAATTAGAAATCTAGTATTTTCTAAAATATATATATTATACTTACTATTTATATACTCCAATACTTTGGCCACGACGTGAAGAGCCAACTCGTTGAAAAAGACCGTGATGCTGGAAAAGATTGGGGGCAGGAGGAGAAGGGGGTGACAGAGGATGAGATGGTTGGATGGCATCACTGACTCAATGGACATGAGTTTGAGCAGCTCTGGGAGTAGGTGATGGACGGGGAAGCCTGGTGTGCTGCTGTTCATGGGGTCTCAAAGAGTTGGACATGAGTGAGTGACTAAATGACAGCATCAATTTGTATATATGTATACAAACGCTTCCCTGGTGGCTCAGAGGTTAAAGCGTCTGCCTGCAGTGAGGGAGACCTGGGTTCAATCCCTGGGTCAGGAAGATCCCTGGAGAAGGAAATGGCAACCCACTCCAGTATTCTTGCCTGGAGGAGAATGCGATGGACGGGCTACAGTCCATGGGGTAGCAGAGTTGGACACGACTGAGCGACTTCACTTTCACTTCCATACAAATGCTTCAGGTTTTTAATGGTCTCTGATGCCCATTTAGAAACAGATGAAAAGTCCTGAATTCAGAGCCCTTGTCCGGGGCATTTTATCAGCAGGCCAGCCCAGTCTGTGGCCAAACGGGTCTCTTGAAATCATTAATGCATCAAGCAGGGACCAGTAGCCAGACTGACCTTTCCCACTCGAGTTCTGCCTGGAGCTTGGAAAAGTGAAGCTCTTTCCTGTGTGAGCCACCCCACAACTCCCCACTCCGCATGACTCAGAAAGCTTGAAAGTGCCCTAAAATGACTTTCTCCATTGAGCTCAAGAAACATTGTGTAGGATCAGCCTGTCTGAAACTCCTTATATGGAGAGGTTCTGAAACTCTATTTTATGTTTGGTTTGTAAGAGGATTTAAAAAAGAAAGAAAAGAAAGGAAAGCCTAAGGCAAGGCAATGATATCATATTACTAAGAGGCTTGGTTAAAAAAGAAAAAAAAAAACAAAACACAAAAACTACCCTTTGCAATCCGTTCCACCCTAATTCTGGATTACCGTGGGGAAGACAGCAGATCCATCACTTGCACTGGTTCTGGCTGACCTTCCCCTGCATCTTGAACGCCCTGGACCAAAGAAGGCCTTCCTGATGAGACACTGTCTGCCCCTGTCTCCAGCGCGGGCTGCAGGGAGGCTGTGAGGCTGGGAAGTCCTGCCACGTGTTTCTGCACATGGGCGGTTTTTATTATTTCTGGAACGCAGCCCCCAGCCCTAAATCTTAGAATGCTGACAAGGCAAAAGCAAAGGAGGTGTGGGGGGGCCTTAACCAGCTACAGTTTGCTGACCCTCTCCAACCTGGCTCCATGCCCAGAGAAGGGAGCGACAAGCTAGGGGCTGGCTTAGGGGGCTGGGCCACCCTCTCTGTGCCCACCGTGGATCCCCAGCCCTCCTAGCTACCCTGTTGACTGGGGGCATAGGGCCAATCAGCGAAGAGCTGTGATTAAAGTCTCTCCAAGGAAAGAAGGGCTCTGCTTATGATGCCAGTGAGATGCTAATGCCCGCCAGTGGGTGGGGCCTTGCCT
This sequence comes from Oreotragus oreotragus, assembly GCA_006410675.1. Classification (NCBI taxonomy): domain Eukaryota; kingdom Metazoa; phylum Chordata; class Mammalia; order Artiodactyla; family Bovidae; genus Oreotragus; species Oreotragus oreotragus. Next base: position 137,068 of record SJYX01018854.1, read on the forward strand.
GTCTTTTCGAATCTACCTCCTCCTCTAGTTCCTGAGGAGCAGGGTCAGGCTTTCAGTGAGATCTCTCGATGTCCTTTAACAAATGGGGGAGCAAGAGCTGAGAACTGTATCTAGGGGTTTCTAAGCCAGGATATTGAAGCTAATTGACAAATTATAACATATCCAACCTTAAATGGATCATTTAAAAATGTAGTTAAAGCTGTGCATTTCTGATTTTCAAAGACGATTTGCGGAGACAGATTTTTCAAGTCAAAAGAGATTTGAAATAAAGGAAAACAGATTTTCCAGAGGGAAAAAAAGAGGTTCTCTCCAAGTGGAGCAAGAGAAATTTTCCAGCATAAGAATCAAAGGCACACACATTAGAACTGTTATGGGCCATTTTTATATGGGCTATAATCACATGGGTTATAATCTATATCTAAACATTTTTAATTTCTAGTTATTTTCTATTTCTTAATAGGTTGGGAAGGTGGCGGTAGGTAGATTGAGGCATAGAGTTTTTCAGTGATTTGAAGGAAAGAGAAAATAACCTTAAGCCAAGCTGCATAGTTCACCCTCAGAAATAAGATTTTCTGGTTCTTGTATGAAATCCATAGTGAAAAGTTTGGTTGTCTAGGTGTCAATATGTTGTTGTTCTAATAAAGGTTTCCTCTGTTGTGTTCTTAAGGGGTGTGTGTGTGTGTGTGTGTGTGTGTGTGGTTTCAGTAGAAACAAACGTGTTGACTGAGTATGGAAAATGTTGCTGTAGTTAAGTTGTATAGTTTGACCAGGATTCCTAGACAAGAAAATGTGAATTGTTGGTCCTGAGAATTTAATACCAGAAGAATACATGGCCTTGTTGAGATGCCGTATATAGGAGNCAGGCCAGCCCAGTCTGTGGCCAAACGGGTCTCTTGAAATCATTAATGCATCAAGCAGGGACCAGTAGCCAGACTGACCTTTCCCACTCGAGTTCTGCCTGGAGCTTGGAAAAGTGAAGCTCTTTCCTGTGTGAGCCACCCCACAACTCCCCACTCCGCATGACTCAGAAAGCTTGAAAGTGCCCTAAAATGACTTTCTCCATTGAGCTCAAGAAACATTGTGTAGGATCAGCCTGTCTGAAACTCCTTATATGGAGAGGTTCTGAAACTCTATTTTATGTTTGGTTTGTAAGAGGATTTAAAAAAGAAAGAAAAGAAAGGAAAGCCTAAGGCAAGGCAATGATATCATATTACTAAGAGGCTTGGTTAAAAAAGAAAAAAAAAAACAAAACACAAAAACTACCCTTTGCAATCCGTTCCACCCTAATTCTGGATTACCGTGGGGAAGACAGCAGATCCATCACTTGCACTGGTTCTGGCTGACCTTCCCCTGCATCTTGAACGCCCTGGACCAAAGAAGGCCTTCCTGATGAGACACTGTCTGCCCCTGTCTCCAGCGCGGGCTGCAGGGAGGCTGTGAGGCTGGGAAGTCCTGCCACGTGTTTCTGCACATGGGCGGTTTTTATTATTTCTGGAACGCAGCCCCCAGCCCTAAATCTTAGAATGCTGACAAGGCAAAAGCAAAGGAGGTGTGGGGGGGCCTTAACCAGCTACAGTTTGCTGACCCTCTCCAACCTGGCTCCATGCCCAGAGAAGGGAGCGACAAGCTAGGGGCTGGCTTAGGGGGCTGGGCCACCCTCTCTGTGCCCACCGTGGATCCCCAGCCCTCCTAGCTACCCTGTTGACTGGGGGCATAGGGCCAATCAGCGAAGAGCTGTGATTAAAGTCTCTCCAAGGAAAGAAGGGCTCTGCTTATGATGCCAGTGAGATGCTAATGCCCGCCAGTGGGTGGGGCCTTGCCTGTCTTTTCGAATCTACCTCCTCCTCTAGTTCCTGAGGAGCAGGGTCAGGCTTTCAGTGAGATCTCTCGATGTCCTTTAACAAATGGGGGAGCAAGAGCTGAGAACTGTATCTAGGGGTTTCTAAGCCAGGATATTGAAGCTAATTGACAAATTATAACATATCCAACCTTAAATGGATCATTTAAAAATGTAGTTAAAGCTGTGCATTTCTGATTTTCAAAGACGATTTGCGGAGACAGATTTTTCAAGTCAAAAGAGATTTGAAATAAAGGAAAACAGATTTTCCAGAGGGAAAAAAAGAGGTTCTCTCCAAGTGGAGCAAGAGAAATTTTCCAGCATAAGAATCAAAGGCACACACATTAGAACTGTTATGGGCCATTTTTATATGGGCTATAATCACATGGGTTATAATCTATATCTAAACATTTTTAATTTCTAGTTATTTTCTATTTCTTAATAGGTTGGGAAGGTGGCGGTAGGTAGATTGAGGCATAGAGTTTTTCAGTGATTTGAAGGAAAGAGAAAATAACCTTAAGCCAAGCTGCATAGTTCACCCTCAGAAATAAGATTTTCTGGTTCTTGTATGAAATCCATAGTGAAAAGTTTGGTTGTCTAGGTGTCAATATGTTGTTGTTCTAATAAAGGTTTCCTCTGTTGTGTTCTTAAGGGGTGTGTGTGTGTGTGTGTGTGTGTGTGTGGTTTCAGTAGAAACAAACGTGTTGACTGAGTATGGAAAATGTTGCTGTAGTTAAGTTGTATAGTTTGACCAGGATTCCTAGACAAGAAAATGTGAATTGTTGGTCCTGAGAATTTAATACCAGAAGAATACATGGCCTTGTTGAGATGCCGTATATAGGAGAATACTCAATGCAATCCAAGGAGCAAAGAAATACATTTCCTTTTTAGGACTCGGGTGAGGCAGAGCAATGAGGCCCTGTTTGAACATCCTGAACAGATTTGAGCCTTTAAAATAGCAATTCAAGGTGATCATTTTGAACATCTACAGTTGGATCATGTCTTTATGCCTTCAGTGGCCTAGTGGAGAGGACCTGTTGGTTTTTCCATCACACTAAATGGTCTCAGCTATGGTTGTGTGTTTTTTTTTTTTTTGCTTTCTATTGATTTCCTTATGAGTCTGCTGGGTCTTTGTTGCTGTGTGGGCTTTTCTCTAGTTGTGGCAAGCGAGGGCCACTGTCTGGTTGCGGTCCTCGGGCTTCTCGTCGCGGTGGCTTCTGTGGGGCACGCAGGCTTCGGTAGTTGCAGCTCTCGGGCTCTGGGGCACAGCTCAGTGGCTGTGGTGCACAGGCTGAGTTGCTTTGCGGCATGTTGGATCTTCCTGGACCAGGGGTTGAACCTGTCTCCTGCATTGGCAGGTGGATTCTTACCACTGAGCTATCAGGGAAGCCCTATTTTTTATTAAAATTTTTTTTATTGGAGTGTAGGTGATATACAGTGTTGTGTTCATTTCAGGGGTACAGTAAAGTGAGTTAGTTATACATTTACATCTGTCTATTCTTTTTTAGATTGTTTACCCAGATGTGTTCAGCTCTGGTGCTTTAATTCACGGCCTTTTAGAAAACGTACCCATCTGGTCTGCTCCCTTGGTATCATGCTGTAGGCTGTTTCTAAACACTCTTCCGTGTTAGTTTTCTATAACTGCCCTAAGGAAGGTTCACAAACCGGGTGGCTTATAACAACAGAAATTTATTCTTTCACACTGCTGGAGGCCAGCAGTGTGAAATCAAGGTCTCAGCTAGGCTGGCTCCTTCTGGAGGCTCTGAGGAAGAATCTGTCCCACGTCTCTCCTGGGCTGCTTGTGGTTGCTGGCAATCCTTGAAGTCTTTGGCTTATAGATGGATCATTCCAACATCTGCCTCTGTTTTCTCTTCTCAACAGGACATCAATCACTGGGTTAGGGCCCACCCACCCTAATCTGATATTACCTCATCATAACTAATAATATCTGCAAAGACCCTGTTTCCAAATAAGGTCACATCCTGAGGTTTCAGGTAGACATGCATTTTGGTGGAACACTCTTTTTCCTTCTGGTTTGTTCCTTTGAATCCACAGTAGATTAAAAACCCAGCAACTAAGCCTATTAGACCTTGTCTCTAAAGGAGAAAAAAGGAGGAGAGACTTGATCCTGTGTGTTAAACCGTGAGGGATTTCTCTGGAATAAAGTCCGCTTGAGCTTTAGTAGCGGTGTCTGTTTTAAAGCTCTTCTTTTTTTTTTTCTCCTGGATTCTAGCCTGAATGTCTTGTAGTGGAGACGGCTGGATAAAGACCTTCTGAACACGTGATGCGTTATGCTTGGATCTTTCAGACCGAGCTTTGTAGGGTACTAGGGGGCAATGAGCCAAGTCATACTTCTGAGAGGTAGTCGAGGCCATGACCAGCAGCAGGCGAGAAGGGGCTATGTGGGAGAGGTTCTAGAATGCATTCCTTCTTACAGCTGAAGCACAGATGCCTCTTTCTCTTGGCCATCTGAGTTGCTGGAGACCGTGGGCACTCGTGTGTGGCTTTAGAGGAGGGCCCGTCCCAGCCTCGCTCTAGTGCCGCCTGTGAATTACTCTCTCTGTCGGTGCAGGCCTCGCTCTGCACAGCTGTGGGGGACACTGTCTGGGACAAGCTCCCTCCTCAGCTGCATTTGTGAATATGTTTTGAGAACTACCCTTGTGCAGATTTGGACTGTGGACAGTGAGAACATTGGCCTCGAAGGAGAATGAGAACAACCCCAGTGGAAAAGGGTCATCCACACAGTATGAAGTTATGGGAAGATCCTCCTGGGAACTTGGGAGCCCTTGCAACCAACCTTTTTATTTCTCTGCCAAAAGTAAATACTGAACCTCAGAGGAACACAAACAAAGAGAATGATATTAAACACAGAATTATTTTAATTTTTGGCAGCAGCCCACGTACTTAAAAGAATTAAAAGAAAAATCCCGTTTCCGTTGTCATGCACCTGTCATTACTCTGAATGAGTTCTTTTTTACTCTTGATGGATGGTGGTCTTAAAAGCTTGCTGTTTTTCATTAGCAAAGTGGAATGGGGTGCCAGTACGATTGTTCTGTCATTCTGATGGAGTATAATGCATGAATCAGAGTCCTTATTCAGTGTTTGCATCATCAGCAAGATTTTGGAAGAGAATGTTGCACAACGCAGGCTTCACCTACAGTATTCCATTCAGACTCCAAATATCTCCTTCAAGAAGCAGTGATGTGTCGGCGGCTCTCCTAAGGCACAAGGCATCGATGATGGGAGACTGATTTGTCCTAGGTGATTCAGTGGTAAAGAATCTACCTGCCAATGCAGGAGAGGCAGGTTTGATCCCTGGGTCGGGAAGATCCCCTTGAGAAGAAAATAGCAACCCACTCCAGTATCCTTGCCTGGGAAATCCCATGGACAGAGGAGCAGTCTGGTGGGCTGCAGTCCACGGGGCCACAGAAGAGTTGGACGTAACTTAGTGACTAAACGACAACAGTAAATCATGGGCTGATTATGATAATGTGCCTCGGATATACTCACCCCTATTGCTTTAGAAATGTCATTTTTTTATTATGCATGAAGCGTGATAATGGTACCACATGGATCCAGGGAGGAATGACCAAGCAGGTCCATTAAATTCCATTCAGTTAAGTTAGACCTGAAATACGGTCAGTTTGCCGGGAATCCTGACAGAAAGGCAGAAGCTGAGTAAAGAGATGGGCCAAATCAGAAACTCACTGGGAGTATTTTGGGGAAAGCCATGTAAGTTAACGGGGAAGGCAATGGCACTCCACCCCAGTACTCTTGCCTGGAAAATCCAATGGATGGAGTAGCCTGGTGGGCTGCAGTCCATGGGGTCGCTAACAGTCGGACAGACTGAGCGACTTCACTTTCACTTTTCTCTTTCATGCATTGGAGAAGGAAATGGCAACCCACTCCAGTATTCTTGCCTGGAGAATTCCAGGGATGGGGAAGCCTGGTGGGATGCCGTCTATGGGGTCGCTAACAGTCGGACAGACTGAGCGACTTCACTTTCACTTTTCTCTTTCATGCACTGGAGAAGGAAGTGGCAACCCACTCCAGTATTCTTGCCTGGAGAATTCCAGGGATGAGGGAGCCTGGTGGGATGCCGTCTATGGGGTCACACAGAGTCAGACACGACTGAAGTGACTTAGCAGCAGCAGCATGTAAGTTAAATGCATAGTCTTCTTTCTGAAGGAGAGGGTGTCATTTACAAGGAAGGAGCTTGTTCAGTTGAACTATTTCATAAAGCCTTGTAATACCTGTTGCAAAGAGGGAGGCTGAGTTTTTCATTAACTCATTTAAGTCAATTTATGTCAGCCCTGCATGACACCAGAACCCAAAAATCTGAACAGTGCTCCAGGGTTGGATCTCACAGTCCTCCCGCCCATCTAATTTGGACTAGATTGCTTTTTTCATTAAATCTAAAAATACTTCCAGGCAGGCCACCTTTCTAGGGATTTCTGTGGTGAATCATGTTCTAGGGAAGAATCCTTGCCTTTCTCAGAGCTGGTGGCTTTGGAGTCTGTGTTTTTCCCCCTTTGCTCCATGAAGTCAGCCTGCCTTGCTTCTCATTTTTTTCTTTTTTTCCAATTGAAGTATAGTTGATTTATAATAAGGTGTTAGTTTCAGGTGTATAGCAAAAAGATTCATTTATATATGTATTTGTGTATGTATGTATTAAATATAAGTATACATATATATATACACACATACATATACTGGTCACACAGCCAGTGAGTGGTGGAGATGGGGCTCAGACTTCAGTACTTTGGCACCAGGGGCCTACTCCTCAATTCTCAGAACCTTCAAATACTAGGGGAAAGTATTTTCTAGGTAAAAATAAACAACTGCATCCCAAGGCAGATCCTCTGAGTACCTTGTCGGTCAAGGGCAAGTGGATTCCAAGCACAGAAAGTACATACACTTGATATGCAGCATCAGCCCCTTTCTGGGTCACCTAAAACTCTTTTTTTAAAAGCAGAGTATAATGGGTGAGGGGATGTGCTAAAGGATACATCATACACAGCCGATGGAAGCATATATTGTATCAAAATCCTCTTTAATGAGCACAGTCTGGGGTCAGCGTGCGGCCCCTTTCTCTGTAAAGTTGTGGCAGAAAGGCCTGTCTTCTGTCCTTGGGCCAGCATCTTGAAGAACACGTGTCCCTTGTCGCTGGCTCTGTAGTTGCTTATAGTCCAGGTTAGGTGAATTACTGGAAGGATCCCTTTTAGTGACTGAAAAAGAGAAGGGAGGGAAAGGCAGGTTCAGTCCCGGGAAGCCCAGCGCCCAGGGTGCGGCCCCAGAGGACACGCTACCGAGTGATGGATTGGCCGGTGTTCACGAGACGTGTCCTCCCAGGGCTGCCGGTCTTCCCCTCCCACCGCATCGGGCGATCAGTGGTGTGTGGGGGGTGGCCAGCGGGGAGGGGAGGACTTGGGAGTGACGACAAGAGAGAGAATCAGTGACTGTTGGGTGGACTGGGATTGGTGGCTGTTGCCTGGGAGACCCTGCTGACCACAGAGTGGACCAGGAGCAGCCAGTTTGCCGTCTTCGCTGGCAGATTTATAGACTGAAAAACAAAGCCTTCTTACCGGACCCCAGTGGGAAGTTAACATGAGAATGAAAACGGGTGTTCTGGACAGTGGTTTCCTAAATGTCTCCTGGGAACAGAGGAGGGGAAAATCGCTCAAATTAGGGAAATGGTAAGTTTCCTTACATAGAAGAACGATTTTACATTAAGATGTTACTAGTTTATAGCAAGTGACCCATGTTAATCATAAATAAATTTTATGGTAGTTATGAGGGGTATGAAGATTTTAAAAATAGGAATTGGTTCGTAAAATACTTATTTCTTTTGCAATGCTCCTGGGAACCAAAGAACATAGCCAGCTGAGTGAAGCCACTTACGAAGTTTTATTCTGTGGAATTTTTCATTTCCCTCCAAGGGATTCAGGGGACACCTCCTCAGCCCCTCTGTTCTGGGCAACCAGTGGATGTGTGTAAGAGAAGCGCATTCATGCAAGGAGGTCTTTGCTAGCACTGTCTAAGGAATTTGCCACCTGCTTCCCAGGTGGCTCAGTGGTAAAGAATTTGTCTGGCATGCATGAGACATGGGTTTGATCCCTGGGTCAGGAATATCCCCTGGAGAAGGGAACGGTAACCCACTCCAGTATTCTTGCCTGAAGAATCCCATGGACAGAGGGGCCTGGTGGGCTACAGTCCATGGGGTTACAAAGAATCAGACACGACTTAGCGACTACATCACCACCTCGGTGTTACCCTGCTAGTTTTCAATATTTCCTTCAAATTAATTGCAGAAGGGCCAGGATAGCTGAAATTTTCACCACACTCACTTGGCAGGGGAATGCAGCTAGGAAACTACAGATTCCTGAGTCTTGTCCCAGAGCCTCCAAGTGGGACCCAGGAACCTGCATTTTGAAGAAGCTTACTAGATTCCAGTGTTTATCAGAGCAGTTTTCTGCTCTTCCTGGACTTCATAAAGCAGCATGGTCTTAAGGAACTTAAGATCCGTGAGATCTTAAGCATCACTGTTCCTTCAAACTAACAAGAAATTTTCTATTTCTAACCCCGTGATTTCCTCCCTCTTGGGAAAATGTACTCCTTAAGCATGTTAACAGAGCTGGTAAACAAAATCCCATTTCCCCTTCTCAAAATACTGTATTTACTTCACTGGCTACATTCAACATATATCTGGTGAACACCGCATTCCTGGAGAAGAGTTTGGTAATTTGTTGCTTTTGTTGAAAAGATTGTTAGCTCGTTAGTAAGATTCTGGTCCAGCTTCCTAAGATGGGAGAACTTGATTTTCCAAGCAGATTGTTGGACGTCTGCCAGGATGTCCTCTAGGCGGTTTGCTCAGTGGGGATGGCTGTGCCCTGCTCTGTCATCCCTCTGAACTGTTATTCAGAGCCCTGGAGACAAGTGGCTTGGGACAGAAAGTGGGGTGGGGGTAGGGGCAGGAGATGGGGAGTAACCTACATATACCCACAGCCAGAAGGGAGGATGTCGGATAGGTGAAATTCAAAAATAAGAATTTAAATTTGTGCCTCAGAGGCAACTTCTCTTTCTATGTGTGGGTTTTTTCCCCTTGAATATTGATGTAGCCACTTGAGTGCACCATGGGAGGGAAATCTTGGCAGGGTTAAGTTTACTTTAGGATTTGGCTGTGTGTGTATGTGTGTGTGTGTGTGTGTGTGTGTGTGTCACATGGGATATCATTTTCCAGTGTATGCCATTTTTGTGTCTTTTACACATGTAGGGTTTCACTCATTTCTTAGTATCGGGCTGATATTTATTCCCAGTTAGTTTTTTACAAAAGTGATTGTGTTGACTTAGTATGTAACACAAGCATACTGGCTCATTTAAAACACAACCATGGTTTTCTAGGTCTTGATGTTTGCTGTTCTATTTTATTTATCTTATTATTTACTATTTTCTGACTCGGAATCCGTTTAAGATTTTATACACACATTACACAGGGTGCTTGCATTCTCTGTTCTTATGGTCTGAGATTTTTCTGGTGGTGGTCACTGGCATTTTATTCTAAGCATCAGTAAGTGACCACAAGGCCAAAGTGAAGCCAAACATTCTGGAACAACCTGTTGTGCCTAATTTACCAGTGAGGAGTAACTTAAACCTAGAGAGAACTGAATAAAAAGACTTTTTTTTTTTTTTTTTCATTTCCCTCCACCCCACCCCCCAGTTCACCGGTCAGCAGGGGCCACGTTTGACTTGACCAGAATCACCCCCTTGATCTTGAGAAGGTACGAGGTCTTTTAATTGGCTCAAGCCAGGAAATATTTGGTAGAAGCAATCGTATTTTGCCATTTCTGTGGGTACCAGTTTTCCATTATAGTCTCACTCAAAAGGGAAGTGAAGACAGGCAGAACTGCGGCCTCAGAGCTGCTGTGGTGGTGATTTATCTGGGCAATTCGGAATTGAATCTGGGCGGGACCACACGCAACAAGCGGGTGGTGTGTGGCTTTGGGCGGTGGTAGTGGATAAACAAGATAGGCAATTAGGAATATAAACCCTTGAAGATGTCAGAATCAGTTTGCTTCTTTATTCCCTGGGTTCTTTTCTTTGGGTCGTGAAACGAGAGAGTGGGGGGTATCCTTTACCCCAGGCTTAGAGACCACAGGTAGACTTTGGCTAGCAGATGAGGATGGAAACACCCAGAACGTCACCAGCTCTCAGCTGTGGGACCCTGTGGGCAGTGCCGCGCTGCATGGACTCCCTCCCAAAGCCCTGCTGTTGCTTTCACAATGACTCCCTGGTGGTCCATCGGCTAGGAGTTGTACTGCCACTGCGGAGGGTTGCGGGTTCGATCCCTGGGTGGGGAGCTAAGATACGGTGTGCTGCATGGTGAAGCCAAATAAATAAATAAAAACTAGGACCTACTGTACAGCACAGAGAACTCTACTCAGTACTCGGTAATGGCCTGTATGAGAAAGGAATCCTAAAAAATAAAAAAGAGTGGATATATGTATACGTGTAACTGATTCACTTTGCTGTACAGCAGAAAGTAAGACAACATTGTAAATCAACTACACAATAATAAAAATTTTAAATAAACTTTTTCTTAAATGACGTTCAAAACCCAAATCCTGACTAAAACCTGCAGGTTGTAACTATAGTTGGGAAGGAGTTCTTGATTTCAATGTCCTGCAGGTCTTGCGTATGTTGAACAAAAGCAAAACTGAAGCAAGTATGTTGGTGTGGAATTATTATTACTTTTTAAATTGTGCATATTGCGTCTAGGGGGTTCATTTTCTTTGTTGCTTCCTCACTCATCCTGGGGTGTTCATCGCAGTGGACCTGACCCCATCGAATACTCTAGAAACAGCGTGTACATGGAGTGTTCTCCATGAGCCGAGGGGCAGGGTTTCAGGCCGGGGAATGGGGATATCCCCACTCAGGGCCCGTGTGTCCTGCCGCACAGACGGAGTGACTTTCTTCCAAGCGTATGTTAGGCTGACATATTTTTGGATCAACTGAGTGTTTTTGGTCCCATTGCAGTTTGCTGTTAACAGCTTTATCTATTTGTCAATAGACATAGAGGGGGTGTCCTACAACACGAAGGGAGGTTTGACAACCTGTAACTAATTTGGCTGATGCAGATGGCCACGGGCAGGCAAGAGTCGGAGGGGCGCAGCGGGGAGCCATGGGCCTTGTGGTTTCAGCTGTGCCGAGTGCCCTGCCCGCCGGAGCTCGTGAGCTTTGCTGACCAGGGCTTTCTGAAATAAGCTCAGGGCCCCTGGCAGGTGGAAGGGTGTGTGTGGCCCAGGCCTCCAGGCAGCAGTTGTGCCAGTCCCTGAGGCCAGGCTTGGGGAACTGGGGGATGGCCTTTCTTCACGGGGGGCCCTCTGTGCCCCAGGTCCCCCAGGTCTGGGGTCCCAGCAGGACCGAGCTCTCTGACTGCACCCTTCATGTGCTCCTGCTCCCACTGGGCAGGCCTCCTAACAGCTCCTGTCAGCCTCCACGCATCTTGAGAGTGTCCTCTGAACTGGCAGTCTTTTACCGGGGGAGCTTTTACCCTGACAACTCCAGCTGAACTGCAAATTCTTGAATGTCATCAGGGTCCAAAACCTAGACTATTCTAGACTCCAGGCTGGACCATAGATTAGGTATTTTTCTAGAAAGAATAAAACCAGAGGTGCTGGACAGTCTGGTGAACTGGAGATGAGTGCATGTCCTTACCCATCGTGTCTCTTCACTGGCCTGGCACTTGACTATATGCTAGCATATATTTCTAAATATTTTAGATAAAAAAATCTAGCCTCACCAACTAGGATATTAAACTCCTTAAACATGGTAATCAATCCCATGTCTTGTTCATGTGGCTCCTGACAGAGTACAGCTTGGGAAAGGGCTTAAATTCCAGGCTGAGGAGCTTGGATTTAATCCTGAGGGCACTGGGGAGCCATTGGTGGTTCTTGAGCTGTGGACTGACTTAACAAAAACGGTGATTGAGATATGATTTAGTGAGAGTGTGATGGCTTGAAAACAGAGGTTGTGGTTTTATGTATTCCTGTTCTTGGAAGTTCCTGGTAGTTATGCTAACAACAAAAAATATGTTATGGATTCAGTGAAAACTACTGTGTAAGTAGGACAGAGTATTTAAGTCTGTAAAGGGTAATGTCCCTCATCAAGAAACTGCAAAGCCATCATTTCAAGGCTCACAGGCCACGTTCAGGGTCTCCACTCTGTGTTCCCAGCATCAGCAGACTTGGGAGAGCAGTGATGTTCTCTGGTCTTTGGTGGCCTTTTTTTTTCCTTTAAAAGCATACGTGTGTGTGTGTTTATTTATTGAAGTATAGTTGACTTACATATTTTCAGATGTACCTCAAAGTGACTCAGTTATACATATGTATGTGTGTGTAAATATCTTTTTCAGATTATTTTCCATTATAGGTTATTACAAGATACAAGTATGGAGCCCTGTGTTATACAGTAGGTCCTTGTTGTTTCTCTGTTTTATATATAGTGATGTGTAGCTGTTAATCCTCAATTCCGAATTCATCCCTCCCTACCCCTTTCTCCCTTGGTAATCAGAAACTTTGTTTTTCTCCGGGTGGCCCTTTTGAAACATGTCCTGAATCACTTTGTTTCTTGAGTTTTCCCCTCACTGCTGAGTAGATTTTCGGTAGAATATTCAGTAGGAAGAGTACAGAGGTTGTTGGAGGATTTTCAGGCTTGCAGCATTCCCCGCCAACACGCGCTCTCACACACACACTGATTATCACTTCCTCTGCTTTTGAAACTCTGCAGTTTCTTTATGGCCTTCGTGTGTTACCACACTCACTTCTCCAGGTTGTGTGAAGGCAGCAGCGGGAAGTGCCAGTCTGGGAAGCGGGGACCTTACTAACGACATCCCAGCCCTTTCTGCTCCTCAGCCGAACTTTCTTCTCTATGGAGTTTCTTAAGCCCCTCTGGAGAGACGCATTCAATTCAGGAGACAAAACAATGTGTCTGGCTAGGCTCACATTTACTTATGGACCAAGGAGACAGTAGATGAAGGCAGGAAATTTTTAAAAATTGACCTTCTTAAACATGAAAGGTCACCTGTTCATGGAATGTAGCATGACCGCTTGGAGGGAGCCACTGTGTGCTAATTGACAGGCGTAAGCATAAAACACGCCAGAGCGGCTTAAGCACAGAGAAAAGATGAGCTGTCGGTCCTGACCCTGAGGATGGTTGTCACATTGCAGGGATGTGTGTGGTCGCTTGTATTCCTACAGTGCTTTCCACCGTGGTGCTCATGTTAGCAACCTTGGAGTGACTCTGATAAGAATCGCCATTGTTTGCATTTTGTATACCAGGAAACCGGGACCCGGTAAGATTTAGGGCCTCTCTGGCCCTTCTGGTTCCAGCTTCTGTTGCTGTGCTCTTCCGTGCATAACCTGGGAAACTGTTTCTCTGACGCACACAGGGACACAGCAAGACCAGAGTTCCTGAGCTCCTCTGCCCCTCTAGGGTGTCAGAGCACAAAGCAGCCAGTACAGACACCCTCCCCACCCACTCCCATTTTACAGATGAGGAAGCCGAGGCCAGAGAGACCCAGTGAGTCAGAACAGAAAATCAGCTGCATCTCATAGAGCAGACCTTCCGCCTTCCTGGCTCCTCATCACTCGCTCTAGGCTTATTTGTAGTGGGTAAAGAGTTGGGAGCTCCCCACACCCACCCTGATTGACTAGGGGCCAAGTGAGCTGCGCTTTGGTGGTGTTTAGTTGCCAAGTTGTAGCTGACTCTTTTGTGACAGCAGCCCGCCAGGCTTCCCTGTCCGTGGGATTTTCCAGGTAAAAATATTAGAACAGGTTGCCATTTCCTTCTCCAGGGATCGTCCTGACCCAGGGACTGAACCCACGACTCCTGCATTGGCAGGTGGATTCTTTACCACCTGCCACCAGGGAAGCCCAGAGTACTTGGTCAGTGCTTAGGAAATGTGTGTTGAATAGATGTACAAGTGATTGACTGACTTCAGTTGTAACTGGATTTAAATCAGTACATTTCTTTATCTGTCTTGAGCTAGTTTTCCTACCCGAAGATGTGATTTTTTCACTCTGAATTAAGAGGGTGGTGTTTATAAAAATCCCACCACAATCAGCTGAGAGGCGCTGTGTGCGCATCAGGGATGCTACTGAGCTGCTTTCCTGTGGTACTGTGGGTTAATCAAAAGCCTTTGTCATTGTTGTTTTAAACACAAATCTCCAATTTGTTATTTAATTTCTTTTTTTTTTATTAATGTATTTGAAATGCAAATAGTAGCAAAACACAGGTCAACAGCTGCAGCTGTGGGTTGAAGATAGTAGGAGGCAAGGGACAAGCTGGAGATGGAATCCGAAGACAGCCAACCATGGGCTCCCACACCCTCCCAGGGCACTGACTGGGGAGAGGAGGGCTTTGATTGCAGGGAATTGGGGAGGCTCTGGGAGCAAGTGGACAACCAGCCTGAAGGGAATCAATGATTCATTCCCTCAACCTGGGAAAAAAATGCCTTGAGAGTCTGTACCTACTCTCTACCTGTACCTGCTATTCATGGTCACCCCTAATGGTTCATTGCTGGAGAACCTTCTAGTCCAAGTCTCTCATCACCCGAAGTTCCTGGAAAGGCGGGTAGGATGTTAACACAGTGAAGAGTATTGCATGGTGCTCACCTCCTGAGGGCTGGTAAGTAATTAATAACAGGCCATCTTTGAGCCTGGCTGTGTGTATGAAATTCTTTGTTTTAAGTTGACATATTGTGTTACGTTGTTGCTAAACATCAGTATAGCAGTGCTTTAGTTAATGTCCTGGAGGAAAGAAGTGCCTTCTAGCCTCTCTTAATGTTGGCGTTGATGGCTTTTCAAGGGAGCCCTCCTGTCACTGAATGATGGAAATGAAAGGCGCGTTTATGAAGAGTCAATAGGGATTTCAAGGCCCTGTAGGAACTAGCATTTCATACCAAATTCATGTCAGAGCCTGAGTCCAATTTTCAGGAAAACCGTTTTTCATGAGTAGTGTGAGATCCAGCCTGTTCTCATGGATGTTTGAACTTGAGAAGTGGGGCGCTTGCCATCTTTGTCCAAAGCAAATCTTGCTTTCCGCCCGGTAGGGGATGGGCTCCATCAGAATCATACCCAGTTTGCTCCTTTGCTACGTCTTCATCTTCCTGTGGTTTCATGTCGAGTCAGAATGTAAGGACTGTTTAGCTTTTGTGAGGGGCAAAAATGTTTTTTTGAACTGAGCAAGGTAAGGTTTGAACCCATTATTTTATCTTCCTCATATACTTCCATTTTCACTTGGAGCACAAAGGAGGTTGGCGAAGCAGGATGGGGGAAGATGTTATTGTGAATTAGAGACAGAGGAAAAGGCGGGTGGGGGGTTGGAACTAAACCCTACTTCCTGCAGCCGTTTCCCATCTGGTTTTGAAAAGACTCTGAAAGGAGAATAACATCTTTAATCAAGAGCAATAGTATTAGCTCTTTTACTATAAGTTATACTTTTCTTTGAGCCTGTATTTATTTTACCGGGCTAGAAATAGCTGAAGTTATTTCAGCAGCCTTGACTATTGTCTAGGAATTGGATGTGGGCTGGGAATAGACTGGCTGATTACACTGTTTAGAAATAAACCCCTCTGTTGGCAGTCTCTTCTGGTGAGAGTGGTTCATAAAGGTCCCTGAGGCTGGTTGTTCCATGGTGCTTGCTATTCTATCAGATCAGTACCCTCATAACGAAGTCTTCTTCTAGAATATATTATTATAACTCTGTTGTAGAGGGCATAGGGTTCGTCAGGTATACAGGCGACATCAGAAAGCCTTGGAAGAAATCTCGTGATTAGGTGCTGGTGCTATAGTGAAGGGATGAATGGACTGAAATGCTTCCATCTCTGAGAGTCTTTTCAAACTAAATGGGCCTCTTGCCTCCTCCTAGCCAGGAGTCCAGCAGACGGATGGACTGGGAAAGTGGTGGCGGGTGTGATTGGTGATGCTCCTGGCTTCCTCTGACCTGCCGCTGGGGGTTTCTGCACTGCAGATCACACGTGGCTCTTTGTTGATGGTGTGGTGGAAAAGTCGGTGTTGAAAGAACCGGAAGTGACAGCAGCTCAGAGACCCTCTGGGTCCTCAGGTCTGAGACATACGCTAGGCAGCATCAGTCTCTCCACGGTGGATGGCTCTGGACTTCCTGTGGCGTCTAAGGACTAATGTTCTGTCACTGAGAGTGTGGCCTGTCTTGGCCGCAGCTGGTACGATGACAATATGACCGTCTGAGTTAGGAAGAAAAAGTGAAGAGAAAGTCATTTAGTCGTGTCTGACTTGTTGCAACCTCATGACCTGCAGCCCCTCCGGGCTCCTCTGTCCATGGGGTTTTCCAGGCAAGAATACTGGAGTGGGTTGCCATTTCCTCCTCCAGGAGATCTTCCCAACCCAGGTCTCTTGCTTTGCAGGCAGATTCCTTATGTGCCTGCAATGAAAGAAAGGGTAGAACCAAATAGAGAGGCAGAAGTTTTTTCCCTCCTAGGAAGGTTACTCTTGATCTGGCCATTTAAAGACCTTTTCATTTCCCCTCAGATCTTTTCAAAGTGACTAACCTGAAAAGTCTTTGATGTGTGGGCCAGGACTTGATGGAGGAAGGCATCTTCTTTTTCTTTTCTTTTACTCCTTGGAGAAGAGATGAAACTAAAAGAGCTCTAAGGAAAAAAAAACTTCTTTAAAAAAAAAAGTTAATGAAAAAACAAAAGGTAATAGCTCTTTGTAAACAGCTTACCATCTTACTTCCTGTGGTTACATGCATTACCTTACAGTTGTGATTATGAAACATTTCTAAATAATGTTAGGATGATCCTATAACTTCCTCCTTAAGACTTCCGTGGAGGCCAAAGGCTTTGCTGTTCACGTGCATTGTGAGGGGCCCAACACAGTGGGGACTTCATAAATATCAAATCATTGTCATTAAAAAACGCTTGCCACTTTACTCTGAGACCTTTCCATTTTAGGAGTGCATGTGGTGGGGGAGTATTAATGACAGCACATGAGTATAGCTTGAGGGTGGTGACATCACCCGGCTTGAAGCCTTCAGTGCCGGGTGAGAGGATTTTCATTTCATCCATCCTCCTGAGTTTGCCATGAGAGGTCTCTGAAGACAGGAAGAGAGGAGTCTGAGGAGAGGAGACTTCTGGACGTTCTCTGATAGTTCCCTGGCTCTGCGCCGTCTTGTTTTGTAAATAAGGCAGTTACGATTTCTAGTTTGTCATTTTTCTACAAAAATGGAGGACATGTGACCAACAGTGTTAGCCTTAGTGAATGAGATTCTGTGTTTTGGCCATCACTGGTTCAGGTAAGTAACCTAAGAACTGAGCTTATTTGCAGCCCATCTTTGGCTTTCAGTAAGGAATCTGAGCAACATCTAGACTGAGAATCAGACACTTTTACCATCACTTTACAGGATGCTTCCATTTGCTGTGTGACAGAACGCAGGTGCAGGAGGGAGGCATCTGGACCCCAGAGTCGTGGCATCAGGAGGTCCCGTGGGAGCATCCTCAGCCTCTGCAGTGGTCCTTCCAGGAGAGGAAGGTGCTTGGGTGTCGGGATACCCATGCTGAACTCGTGGTTCTCCCGTCATCTTGCCCTGTGACTCTGGACAAGTCACTTAGCTTCTCTGAAGCTTAGTGTCTATATCCATTAAGACGAGGGTTTGGAATAGATCCATCCAAATTCACATTTCTGCAGACCTGGATTACAGGCTGTAGGCCTCTAATAGGACTGGCTCTCCTCATCCCTGATGACCCATTTCCAGGGCGTGGGGGTCCCTGCTGCACACCGTCCCCATCTTTTAGCCCCCATCTGGATGCCATCTTCTCTTTAGCATGGAAGCCTTCCTAACCACCCAGCGAGTCCCTTGAGCCTTCCTCTGCCTGCTGGGGTGTGTGCCCGGGAGCCGGGGCCGTCCTGCCCTTTTTGCTGGCCACTGCCCCCTGGCTCTAGTCTAATGCCAGGGTCAGCACGCTGTCAGGATGTGCTGGGTCGCGTTTATACCTGATCATGATGTGAACACATGGCCTCTGCCCAGTCATTTGTTCCTGTTCTCACACTAGCTTCCAGGTCCTTTCTAGACTCTGACTCTCTGCTCTCCTGGCCTCTTGCTGGCTGGACATCTTTTCCTTTCCTTCTAGAATGCCACCTCTTTTTTTTATTGTCTAACTTGTAAAAGCCCCATAGATCATCTCCCACTTCAAACCCTTAGAGATGACTATCTTGATATGTTGATAAGAGGTGAACTTTCTCAGAGGAGTTTCTTGTTACAGTGTCAAATGTGGTTATAAATCACTGGAACTTAAGGATCTGTCTGCCAAGCAGGAGACATGAGTTCGATCCCTGGGTCGGGAAGATCCTCTGAAGAAGGGAATGGCTACCCATTCCAGTATTCCTGCCTGGGGAATCCCATGGACAGAGGAACCTGGAGGCCACAGTCAGTGGTGTCACCAAAAAACTGGACGCGACTTAGTGATTAAACAACAACAATTAGAGAAGCTTTTAGGGAGGCCCGCCCTCTCCCCACCCCAGCACTAGAACAGTCCCTAGAGCAGAGCCTCCCGAATCTGCCTGGTGAGCAGAATCATCACCCAGTGCTTTTATTATTATTGTAATATTTATTAAAGTTTTTTCTTTGTTTGGCTATATTAGGTCTCAGTGAGGGATCTTTAGTTGCAATATGTGGGATCGTTCCCTGACCAGGGATCAAACCCAGGCCCCTGCATTGGGAGTGTGGTGTCTTAGCCACTGGACCACCAGGGAAGTCTCCACCCAGTGCTTTTAAATCACAGATTTCAACCCTGGCTCTAGAGATTCTGATTTAGTAAGTCTAGGTGGGGACAGAGGACGAGATGGTTGGATGGCATTGCTGACTCAATGGACGTGAGTTTGAGCAAACTCAGGGAGATGGTGAAGGACAGGGAAGCCTGGCATGCTGCTGTTCATGGGGTCACAAAGAGTCAGACACGACTGAGCAAATGAATAAGAGGGGCCCACCATGTGTAATTTTCACAAACTCCTTGTGTGCTCCTCAGGGTCAGCCAGCACCAGGAACCCCCACTCCAGAACTGCTGACTGGTGGACCATCAATCCTGGTTTCACATCCATCTCTACAGTGGGAGTCTCACTACCTCTTGAGATAACCACCCTCTTTCAGCCAGTCTCTGGAAATGTGCCTTGACTCTAAAATGCTTGAAATGATCAGTTACTTGTATCTAAAACCCCGTATTTATAGGTAAAATAAAAAGTCATTTATTTAATGACTAGATTAAATCAGGTTCCAATTTTTAACAACTTCTCGGTTATTTATGAATAATAGGTGGAATCATAGCTTATGTGGGACACCTTTATGCAGCTATTTAAAAATATCTGACTATAGCTTGTAGTCTAAATCTCTCTCTATTCCTAGCTGCGTCATTTGCAAAGCCTCTTTTTAATGATTCTACAGCCATTATTCAGTCAATACCACTGTACTCTGTGAACTATGATTTCCATTAAGGAAGCTTTTTTGGGGGCACCATCATCTCCACTGATGAATAATAAATAAATGCCGAGCATCCATCTGTAAGAAAGCTCGGGCTCCCATCTTGAAACCAGATTTCTGACATCAGAGCAGGCCTCTGCACCGGCCCCGTGGGGAAGCTAAGTGTGGTATGACTGTAGGCGTGAGTTCCCGTTCGTTGGGGCCCTTCAGGGAGGACTCTCCAGAGGTGGTGGAGTGTCACCAAGACCTGAAGGAGCATAGGCAGCTCCCCTTTAAATAGGAGCAGACAAGTCTTCAAGACAGAAGAAACCCAGAAAGGTGGGGTAGAATAGGTTGAAACGTCCTAGCTGTGGTCTGCGGAGCTATGATGTAAAAACTGCACAGTTTATGAGGTACGTCCAAGCACTTTGAGACTCAGAGCGTTTTCCCAAGTTCCTCCCAGAGTTCTGGTGCCTACAGCTCCCCCAGAACCTCCCTCCGAGCAGTGCTGCTGTTTCATGACCCACACGAGCGTCCAGGGGACGGGCAGCCTGCGGACCCATTTCTGGCTTTTCAGAGACTTGGCCACTGGAATGGTTCAGTTCAGTCACTTAGTCATATCTGACTCTTTGTGACCCCATGGACTGCAGCACTTCAGGCTTCCCTGTCCATCACCAACTCCCGGAACTTGCTCAATCTCATGTCCATCGAGTCGGTGATGCCGTCCAACAACCTCATCCTCTGTTGTCCCCTTCTGCTGCCTTCAACCTTTCCCAGCATCAGCGTCTTTTCCAGTGAGTCAGTTCTTCGCATTAGGTGGCCATAGCAGAGAGTGTTCCAGGGCCCTGCTCTATGATAGGCATCGGTGTATAAAAAGCATGTGATCATGTGATTTTAGCCCAAAGTGTTCAGTGTGGACTTGTTGTCTCTCTCCTGCTGGACTAGGGTCCAGTAATAACAGAGCAGCGTTCACCCCCTAGAAATTACTTCCAGGCTCCCGGAGGTGTCTCCCACATCCTCCCCCTTCCCGGGCTCTCTGGGGTGACTGTCTTTAGCTCCTTTATTATTTGCAGCCGGCAAGGCCTTATGATAACGTGAGGCCTTGGAAGCCCTACGGTGCCAAGACTTGTCTCTGTGACTACCCTCTGATAACGTAGAGAGAGAAATGCAAGTCCCTGGCATCAGTAGTTGGCCAACTTCCAGAGCCAAAGCTGAATTAGAAACTCATTAAATACTTCGAGCCAGTTAGGCTGGCTGGGCTGTGCAGCGGCCGGGAAAGCTGAGAGCAGAGGAGGGGAAGGGGTGGGCATCTTTGTTGGCAAATGGCAGGTTGTGAGCAGGGCAGGGCGGTCCAGGAGCCGAGACAAAACAGGGCCGACTTGTCTGTCACACAGGCGTGCTTGTGAGTGTGGTTTGGTACAGACACATAATGTATGCTAATTGCTATATTTCCTTTTTTTTTTTCTTTCCACGGGAAATGCTCAGTTGGAAAGCTTTGAAACCGAAGAGGCAATGCAGAAATGCCCAGATGTAGACATTACATAAAGGAGAGGAGGAACAAAGGGAAATGGGGATCTGACTTTACCAAATGGCTTAGCATTCTGCTCTCTCAGCACCGCCCTCTTCCTTCAACCTGATGGAGAGGAACACAGACTGCCTATGTGTGATGTTCTTGGCAGCATCTCTCCCAGAGCCTGAAATCTGTTAGCTGGAAAGAATATATAGTTAGCGAGATGAGACTCTGGAATAGTTCTCGTGGCTTCCAGCAAATGTGAGTAAGGAAGTGTGAGCTGGTTTTCTCTCTGTGACTTTTCAGGGCACCTCTCTGTAGACCACAAGACTGAGACGTGAACTGAGGAGGGCCTGCGACCGAGCTCACTTGGATAATTATCCATTAATAGGAAAGACCCGGAGAAGGCGATGGCATCCCACTCCAGCACTCTTGCCTGGCAAATCCCGTGGACGGAGGAGCCTGGTGGGCTGCAGTCCATGGGGTTGCGAAGAGTTGGACACGACTGAGCGACTTCCCTTTCACTTTTCACTTTCATGCACTGGAGAAGGAAATGGCAACCCACTCCAGTGTTCTTGCCTGGAGAATCCCAGGGACAGCGGAGCCTGGTGGGCTGCCGTCTATGGGGTCGCACAGAGTCGGACACGACTGAAGCGACTTAGCAGCAGCAGGAAAGACTCTCCCAGTATCTTTTTCCACATGTCAAACCATGTAACTCTGGTGTTGCATTAGATACCCTTGAGTGATGGTCATTCACTAAATCAAGTAAAAACAAACCAACATAATAAAACAATGGTTTTTCTAATGAAGCTTATCAGAGTGCATAGACGTTTTACGTTGAAAAAAATAGACTAGGGAAGAGAAATATATTTTCTTCATCAGTGACATCAAAATCCCAAGGGTTGAAGTACTGATAAGTAGACCTCTTATCTTTACCCCAATAATGCTTAATTTTTTTTATTATAAAAAGATATAATTCTTTAGTTTTGGAAACATGAGACATTTAGGAAATTTCATAATGAATTGATTGCTGTGATAACAAGGCAATGTAGATATTTTCCAGAACAGTATGGAAAACACATTAAAGCATCATATTTATTCTTTAAGAGTTGTAAGAAAGAAGTGACATAGGTTTAAGATTCTTTTTCAGATGTTTTAAGCTTCCTATAAGGCTTTTTGTCCCAAGAGCAAACATTTAGCCACATTGCACAGACGATACTGGCTGTATAGTCGAGGGCCGGTATGGGCAGGCCTCTATACAGAAATCCTCTTCTGGCCCATTTCCCCCTCCCCAAGTCCTGGTTGTCTGAGGGCAGATTCCTTTTGCAAAGTCTAAATGTAAGAGAAAGAGCATCCTCTTCATCTGGGGCTGAATCTAGTCTGAATGCAGCTAGGAACCTGCTTCTAGAGCAGCATCCACACGCTGACGCAGAAGAGTTTTCCCTGAAAGAGGGAGGACACCGGCGGATCCTGGCCCTCCTCTAGAAAAAGCTCAGGCTTAGAGGGAGAGTTTCGGCTCTGCCCGGAGGCTGGGTGAACAGTGGTCTCTGCTTCAGTGTGGTTGGCAGAATAGCTGTCCAGATTGCAGTAAACCCACTGGCCCTTGCCCTCCTTGTAGGACCAGCCTTGTACTGAAGATTCTGGAACCTGAGTTGTGGGAGAGCCAGGAACCTTCATGTGATCTGTGCAGCCCCTGTTCACGACCAGCTCACTCCAGCCTCACACTTAGAAATGTACCAGAATGCGCTGGTCTCTTTTAGAAAAGGTTCCCAAGCCTCCAGACCTAGTCAGGACCCACATCACAAATTTCCTCGGTTCGAGAATCCCTTTGTCCTCGAAGGAGCTGGAGCCAGCAGGAAGAAGGTTAGAATCTCCTCTCGTCGGACTGCTCACCCTCAGAAAGCATCAAGCACTGCTCGCCCACTTTGGCCTTCATCCCTGTCTAGCTTAGGCTCCTGCCTTTCCAACCCTTAATTTTCAATCCTTGCATTTTCCCCCAATATCTGAGTTTACATCCAGTCCACATGCCTGCTGCAACTGTCGTGTGCCCGTCTCACCTTTCTAGCTTCTCCAGGGACGTCTCTACTCCAAAACAAAGGTGTTCACTGTGTTGTTTTCTGGAGCAGGATCTGAGCTTGCTTTCTTTCAGTTATACCTCGGAACTCCAGCAGAGGACGTTCTGGGGAGCGTGATTCTGTCCCTTCTCCAAGAGCTGGCTTACTTGTTAGCACTTTTCACTAGGGTGAAAGTGAAGTCACTCAGTTGTGTCTGACTCTTTGCGACCCCATGGACTGTAGCCTACCAGGCTCCTCCATCCATGGGATTTTCCAGGCAAGCGTACTGGAGTGGGGTGCCATTTCCTTCTCCAGGAGAGCTTCCCAACCCAGGGATTGAACCCGGGTCTCCCGCATTGCAGGCAGACGCTTTACCGTCTGAGCCACCAGGGAGTATGTTTTGACCTCCCAACTTACAGTGTTTTATCTGTGAAAGGACAAAGAGTAGTGCATTCTAAGAACTTTGCTTAGAATACACGTGAAAATTACATGTATTCCACGTGTATAAATACATTAAAATTAACCAGTAGAGAATCATACAAGATAGGAATGTAGAAGGTGATTTTTATGCATGCTAATTTTCTTATGAGAACCTGTTACTTCTCACCAAAATTAAAATCTGGAGATTTTCTTAAGAGCAAGTTTTCTCAAAGTCCCCAATTTGCCTGACTTCCTCTTTGAACTTACTCTAAACTGGAATTTCAGTCTGTCTTCAAAGATGATCGAAGAGGGTAGAATTGCTTGACCGACTACCTGTTGCAGTCACTTCTGCATTATAAGGTTTGGACTGTTTCGGGAGAGCTGCCTCTACTGGCTCAGAATACACTTAACAATGCCTCAAAAATGCCCCTTAGCCAGATTGAATTGAGTCATGTCAAAAACAAATCTCTGCTAAGTAAATATTTAATTACATGGCCCTGAATTTACTCCTTGTTTCCTACATTAAATTTTTCTAAGTCCACGGATGTAGTCATTCACCTTCAGTCTCTCCCAGAAGGTCAGGTGTGGTTTGGGGACATGCTGTGGTGTCCTGTTGATAGTGACCTTGTGAAGACTTAGATGAGCGGAGAATCAAGGTGAAATCTTCCCGGTGACCCCCATTTTAATTACTTAAGGAATCATGAGAGGATGGCTGAAAGACCTGAGGCAAAATTGAGTGCACTTATGAAAAACACAGACACAAGCAACTTCTGACATTCTTCTCCTGCTCCTGCCTGTTGGAACAACACACTAGAGTAGAAGGAATAACATGGGAGGGGTCTGGGAAGACTTGCCTCTCTCACTTAGAATGAGAAAAGGAACAAACTGAGGGGAAACACATGTGAGCCAGGGTGTTGGTCTGGGGCCCTTTGGTGGAGGATGGTAAGGGATCAGAGTGAGCAGAGGTCATGAAAGCCTGGCTAGGGTCCACGGGTTTAAAGACCTTTGCAAGTGGGAAGAGTGTGCTCTGGAGCCAGTGACGTGTGAGCAGAGCATCTGAGGGAGAGAAGCTGAGGACCAGGCTGTATGTGCACCTTCATGTCCTGGCTCAGCAGACAGGGCACGTAACTGAGCAGAGAACTGGAAGGCAGAGAGGCGGCAGAGCTCTGGTCCTGCTGTGCTGAGCACTGCCCTTCAGCCCCAGGAGAGGGAAGACCCAGCTCAATCAGAAGTGAGTGTACGTCTCCCTGGGCAGCTTCTGAGTGAGGCAGTCAGTGTATACATAAACGGAACTAACACAAACGACAAAAGTAGGCTCCCTTGGGTTCGGCTAAGTCTTCATACCCCTAACAGATGTGACCAGCTTTGCTCATAGCAGCTGCAACACGTGACAGCGTACCCACCTTCCCATCACACACGGTGGCAGCTGAGGCACCACTTCAGCTAAGACCAGATCCCAGGTCCCTTGAGCCTCATACGTCCGGGTCAGGGCCTCAGAGGCCCCTTCCTGGCTGATCACCAAGCTGGTTGCTGTCCCCAGCCTGACTGCCACTGCAGGTAGCGTTGCCTCTTGGGACACTGCTGGGAGACATTCAGCTTGTGCGGTTTCTCTCTAAGAGCGTCCAAGGAATTAGTGATTATTAGGTAGCAGGTGTGGTTGTCTCAGCTACTTGTATGTTTCTTCTTCTGTTTCCTTTCAATAGCCAATAACCCAAAGGACTGATTTGATTTTCATTTTTAAGGCAGCTGGCTTTGAGGTTGAGTCCTGTGATGATTTGGTTCTGAACAGTAACAAAAGAGGGTGAAAGGTCACCTATTTCCCTGGATCTGATCAATGGCAGGAGTTTGATGGCAAATTAAATTCCAGATAAAACTGTCAAATGATTCTGAGAATCAGTGCTTCATGGGAAAGGTTATTTGAACCTTTAATGATCACATTGACTCCCAAGAGAAATAATTCTAGAGTCTTTTTAGACCTTAGGATAGTAATACACAAAAACAATGTGAGGATAACCTAAAATAAGATCAGTTACGTTGTTACTGATCGATAGCATATTCAGCATCTGCACTGTCTGTTTCTCAAGGGACCACATAACCAACTGTCAGATCACCTGAGAGATTGCATTAGAGTCCAGGCTCCGCCCATGCTTTCTGCATCAGACTGCCTGAGTGTGGGCCCTGCAAATCTGCCTTTTATTAAGTGTCTCAAGCGACTGTGAGGAATATTAGACATCAGCCTACAGACGGATGTCCCCCAGACAGACGATAAAGCCATGCCCACGGACTAGGCTGAGTATCACGGCAGTGGATATGTAGTGTGTTTTGGGTTGAATCTGTAAAACAGGTGTTAGTTACTACTGGATTATTTTAGCATCTTTGGAATATTCTGCCTTGACTCTCCTTTGTGTGGGGGTGGTTGGAGTTTGCAAACCAGGACAGCACTGCGGTTACAGGTCCCATGAGAGGCTTTTCTCCGTCACCTTCACCAGCTCTTTCCCGATTTTACCTGCCTTTTAAATAGTGACACTTCCCAGGACCCCTTTCAGAAAAAGGCTCTTTCTGTGTTCTTCCAGAGCATCACTTACTGATGCCTCCCAGATCTGTGCTTCTGACTCCAGCTGTGGCTTTAGCATCAGATCCACATTTCTGCTCTCCATTGGACAGAGCCACCTGACTCTCCCATGGGAGAGACATCAAACTCAGCATACCTCAAATGTAACTCAGTGTCTTCCGTCTTCCCTCCTGACTCTTAAAATGGCTTTTTGGCTAAGACCCTGGGCTCTGGACACTAACTACCCAGGTTTCTATCCTTCATTAATACTCCCTTGGGCTATTGCATAAATGCCTTGTGCCTCATTTTTCTCATCTGTAAAATGGGAGTAATGACTTCCTCCTAGGGTTCAGGTGCAGATTAAATGCGATAACTAACTGCACATAAATAACTTAGGTCAGGGCTGGACTCAGGGCGAGTATTCAATATATCTTAGCCATTTTTATTATTCATTCCTTTATCAAATATTGATAGAGCTCCTGCTGTGTATCAGACACTTCTCCTGACTTGCATTTCCCAAATTAGACACTGTTAAAACTCAAAAGTCTCCCCATTAAACTCTTTTCCCTTCAGGGCAGGTTTCATCCATGTTTTAATCTCAATGCTAGTTTATGGAGTTAGCACTAATTTGCCCAAATTAAACTTTAGAAAGATGTGTTCTCTAAGTAATTTACTTTGTCTTAAACAGGGAATAGAACATCTCTTACAAAGGAAAGAAAAGAACCAGTGAGATTAAAAAACATTCTCCAAAACCTCCTCTGACTTCAAGAAAGTGAGGTCTAATTGTTCAACCGTAGAAAAGTGTCATTTAGTTAAGAAGTAGCTGATAGTAACTATCTTACGGTTGAACCTAATTCTTGGTAGGGTACCTGGCGCATGACAGGTATCCCTGAATACAAAAATAATTACCAAACCTAGATCTAAAATTCTGGGAGTATTCTACAATATACGAAGAAAAATGTATCTTAGATAAACCTTATTTTTAAACAGCAAGGTTTCAGCCCTTGTAAACCCCCAGAAAAATCTGGAAAGCACTGGGAAGTAGTGACAGGAGTGGGGATCAGGATCAGACAGGCCAGACTAAAAGCCACGTTCAACAGCTTATTTTATCTCTGTGATGCTGGATACCACGGCTGTTATTAAACAACTTACTTCATCAGCTTCAATTTCCTAATCTGTAAGAAAAGGAATAATAACAGATGATCTTTGTGATTGGGGTTGCAAAGTGTCAGACACGACTGAGCGAATGAACTGAACTGATCTTTGTGATGCTCTGAGATAGGTCACATAAAAAGATTTTATAAGCCATGAAGTGCATCACAGTGAAAGGGAGTGTTAGTTTTTTAGAATCTACCCCATATACCAGCTAGAACAACTGTCTGCAGTATGCAGAGGAATTGCCTTTGGCAGTTGTACGAACACATCAGACACCTATGATAGTCGGCTGTGGGGCTGAGGCTCAGCTTTCTCTCCCCTAGAGGGAGGAGTAGGTGGAACATCACCAGGACTCCTTCAGTCTCCCCCATTCTGTGAGAAGAGGACATTTTGATTCCTTCTACCACAGGACTGCAAGTTCTCAAGGCTCATGAGTAGGAGGTTTTCTCCTTGACTCCTGGCATCTTCCTGGTGGCTTAGATGGTAAAGAATCCACCTGCAATGTGGGAGACCTGGGTTCGATCCCTGGGTTGGGAATATCCCCTGGAGGAAGGCATGGCAACCCACTCCAGTATTCTTGCCTGGAGAGTCCCCATGGACAGAGGAGCCTGGTGGGCTTGTGAAATTTCAAGAGCCGTTTGCTCTTAGAAGAAATGTTATGACCAAACTAGATAGCATATTAAAAAGCAGAGACATATCTTTGCCAACAAATATCCATCTAGTCAAAGCAATGGTTTTCCTAATAATCATGTATAGATGTGACAGTTGGACTCCAAAGAAAGCTGGACACCAAAGAATTGATGCTTTGAACTGTGGTGTTGGAGAAGACTCTTCAGAGTCCCTTGGAAAGCAAGGAGATCCAACCAGTCTATTCTAAAGGAAATCAGTCCTGAATATTCATCGGAAGGACTGATGCTGAAGCTGAAACTTCAATATTTGACCACCTGATGCAAAAAACTGACACATTTTAAAAAACCCTGATGCTGGGAAAGGTTGGGGCAGGAGGAGAAGGGGACAACAGAGGATAAGATGATTGGGTGGCATCATTGACTCAATGGTCATGAGTTTGAATAAATACCAGGAGTTGGTGATGGACAGGGAGTCCTGGTATGCTGCAATCCATGGGGTTGCAAAGAGAAGAACACGACTGAGTGACTGATCTGAACTGAACTGATGCCTATGAATGGGATTGCTGGGTCACATGATAAATCTATTTTTCAGTTTTTAAGAAAGCTCCCTACAGATTTCATAATTTTAATTCAGAAAAATTTAGCTCAAGCATGAATTCACATGTTCAGTAGATACTTACAGAGGAGTTACTATGTGTCAGGAGTAGTGCTTTGGATGCAGAGTTCAATAATACAGAGACCTGCTAGGTTTCTACTCTCCAATAATGACTAGGATAGTAGAGGATCCAGACATTAAATATAGAATAAGTTATTTGATTTATGCTTATAATGTTATAAAAATGAGGAAACAGGTATAATAAAATAAAAGAGGTGGTTTTAGTGGTATTTAAGACTAGAAAGTAGCAGCACAGTTCAGCTGCTAGTCGTGTCTGCCTCTTTGCAACCCCATGAAGTGCACATGCCAGGCCTCCCTGTCCATCACCAACTCCTGGACCCATCACCTGCCGGGGGCCAGCGTGAGGAACTCCGCCCATGGCAAAGGTCATGAGGAAGGAGGCTTTGGCATACGCAAAGGCATGATCAAGCCTCAGGAGACCACCCTGTTCCCGAGCATCTACTCCAAAACCAGAGTCTGTTTTTTGCTCTCACCTAAACCTTTGACCTTCCGGGGAGCTCTCCCCATAACTGTTTCTCTCAGAGAAGGAGTAAACGTGCAGCTCCAAGTTAATAAAAATTCCTGGGCGTGACAAGAGTGTTTCAGCTTATGAACTCTGAAGGTTATCTAGCCCACCTGTATAGGTTCGTCCGGCCACATGTGATAGTAGTTTACAGCCTCCTGACCGTGAAGGAACGAGATATTTTAGACTTACTAAAAGCAAATTCTTGGGAAAGTTAGAAACTATTAGTATAGTGGGTTCGTTGGGAATTATATCGGTGAAGGGCTTTTTCATTTGTTGTGTCAATAATTGGTGTTAATTCCCTGCCCTGGGTGGGACAAGGGTGTCTCAGGTCAAAACCTCTCTGCTGATGATTGTTTACTGCCTCTCAATCATAAAACAGCACAGAGAGTTTTGGAGTATTTTGAGAGTCTTAATTAGCATAGGGCTTTTCTCCTTGTTGAGTCAATGATTGCCGCCAGGCCTCCATATCCTTAGGCACCTGGGAACATACTAATCAATGTACTTGGAATATAAAAAAGGAAATACAGTAGTTTTAAAGGTTAGCAATACTAGACTTTTCGAGTTAACAAATTCTCTCTTTTGTTATAGATCACTGTACTTTGTTATAAATCACTGTGTCCTTGCTATGTAAAAATGTAACTTTATCACTATCTTAAGACTAAGTAGATCTTAAGGGGAACATTGGTGAAAGGATTTTCATTTGTTGGGCTGATGTTTGCTGCTAAATCTCCATATTCTCTGTCCTTATAATGAATATAACTAGCATATAGGAGAAATAAGTATTAACCTTTAAGTTTTTTTTTTTTTTTTTTTTTAAATCTGTAGCATCTCTACATTGTGAAGAAACAATCTTCAGGTTATCTTACCACCCTCAGCTGGTGGCAATATTGGGCACTCCTGTTTTCTCTGTGGATGTTTTCCAGAAAGCCAGTAGACTTTCATCAACACCATCTCTCTCTCTCTCTTAAAAAAAAATTTTTTTTATTAATTTATTTTAATTGGAGGCTAATTACAGTATTATAGTGGTTTTTCATCAACACCATCTCTAAGATTTATTTCTACTTGTTTTAACTGGAGCATAAAGTAGAGAAAAAGAAAAAGTAGACAAATGCCTTTCTTCTACTTTCTTCCACTTCTAAGCCTTGATAGCCAGGATTCTCATCTCTCTGGCTTGAGACCTTTTAGAAAAGGGAGTGGGGGAAGGGGAGATTACCGAGGAGAAGGGGATTGTGTAGGAGAAAGCCTCGAAGCTGGGATTTAGAAAAAGGGTGCACTGCGAACCCTGCAGAAGGATCCAGGCCTGTGGCCCCTGGCACCCCGTTTCCCCACAAGCTGTGCTCCGGGCGTGAGCAGCTGGGACAGGATGGGGTGGGAATGCAAAAGAAGGCTCCCCTGTCCCCAGGAGCAGGGGTGCACACATCTTTGTGCGGTGAACATATTTGGGACGTGAGAGCCTCGGAAATCTGGGCAGTTTGGGTTGTTTGCTTTGAAATGGCAACCCACTCCAGTGTTCTTGCCTGGAGAACCCCAAGGACAGCAGAGCCTGGTGAGCTGCCGTCTATGGGGTCGCACAGAGTCGGACACGACTGAAGTGACTNTATTTGGGACGTGAGAGCCTCGGAAATCTGGGCAGTTTGGGTTGTTTGCTTTGAAATGGCAACCCACTCCAGTGTTCTTGCCTGGAGAACCCCAAGGACAGCAGAGCCTGGTGAGCTGCCGTCTATGGGGTCGCACAGAGTCGGACACGACTGAAGTGACTTAGCAGCAGCAGCAGCAAAGGACAGAGAAACATACAACAGAAGATGGCAGAGAACCCAAGAGAATGACGGGGTGGAAGGACCAGCAGACATAAAAAAAACCAAGTGACAACAAAAAAGAAAAGCAGTTCAGTCCAGGAAATGTGGAGAAAAATAGGAATAGACTCGCATTCTGTAATAACTGAATTCTCTGTACTGTAAAAGATATCTAAAGTTCTGAAAAAAGCTCCCAAGCAATGATTAACTTATTTCAATTTTAATATTTATGAAGTCTCCTGAACTCTTATTTATAATGGAATTGGCGTTCTTATTCCCTTAAAAAGACACTGAAAATTTAGAGTGGCATGACACTCAGGAGCATATATCAGAGCTGAAACAAATGCAGAAACAAAACAAATTTATTTCCAACAGAAAAGAAAGGCCATTTCCAGGAATATCAGGGAGAAGGTGGGAGAGAACTGGGCTCCGATTGTTCAGGGGAAACAAAGAGGGGATTGGCCAGGGGCTGTGTGTGGGAGCCAGCGCGCCCCTCCGCAGGGTGAGTGGGCAGGCCCTGGCTGGCCAGGGGCTGACCCAGGCTCCCTGTTTACCGCTCACAAACCAGTCTGGGCATCACGACCTGAAAACTTTATTTTGGACGAGGTGGACTGGGAAGAGGGAGCAGAGGACCGTGTCCGGCCTTGGCCGTGAGGCAGCACAGCGTGTGACGCGGGGCCCAGGCCTGCTCTCCTGTCTGTCTGTGAGGCCCTGGGCAAGTCAGGAGACCTCGAACGTCTGGTCCATCAAGAAGGGAGCAGGGTGTCTGCTCCCATCACTTCAGTGGACAAGGCACCAGCACCCAAAGGGCAAAATGCTTTGGAAACTCTGAAGCTCTCTGCACCAGAAGGGCTTACTGCTGTGTTCTCATGATGGGCTCTCTGCTGATCAGAGTGCGATGTTCTTGCTTCCACAAACCTGCCTTAATTTAGGTATATTTTTTGATCCAGGTGGGATAGCATGAAGCACATGGGAGGTGCTCCCACAAGTGTGTGACCTGAAACCAGCTGGCAGGGTCGGGTCACGCTTCCGCTCTCTTTGCTGCCTCATTCTGTTAGCTCTGGGACACACCCAGCCTTGAAAGAGTCCTCTACCCAGCCCCAGGCTGAGAGCTAAAGAGCAAAGATGAGAAAGATAAGGGTTGATTTGGATGTGTGAGGGCCCCTGTGGAATCACACGCCCTCTCTAGTGTCTGGAGTTTTACTGCCCTGGGAAGTGGTCTGTGTGTGTCGTCCCCCCTCTTGTGTTCTGCACGGACACTGTGGGTCTTTGGGGACTGTGGAATCAGGAGGTACCGAGTCTCCTAGCATCTCTGTGTTTTAAGGGTGTCTCAGTGGCAGGGGCACTTCCCTGGTGGCTTAGAGGGTAGGGAATTCACTTGCAGTGCAGAGACTGGGGTTTGACCCCTGGGTCGGAAAGATCCCCTATAGAAGGGAAGGGCATCCCACTCCAATATTCTTGCCTGGAGAAGTCCATGGACAGAGGAGCCTGGCGGGTTATAGTCCATGGGGTCGCAAAGAGTCGGACACAACAGAGCAACTAAGCACAGTGGCGGGGAAGGGCTGCGTTGTCTCGCCTGCCTCGCGGTCACATCCTCCCCCCGGTCTGAGGTGATTTCTCGCCGCAGTGAGCCAGGAGAGGCTTCTGTTAGGTGCGCTCCTGGGTCTCCTCCCAGATCCTCCCTTGAGCCCTCCCACGGGCACCCCTGTGAGAGGCATCATTTCTCATGGCCTTGCGGAAGTGCCAGTACCAGTTACCCGAGCGCATTCTGGTTTTCCCCAGGGCCAGGAGCTGGAGGACTTGCGGGTGGGAACAGGGCCTCTTCTCCTCCCGTCCCCATCACTGGCCCACCTGTATTGGGGATGCAGGGCCCGTCCCCATCACTGGCCCACCTGTATCAGGGATGCAGGGCCCTCCTCGTCACCCACTCCATACTGAAAGGGTACGGAAGCAGTCTTGATTCTTCACACCCATTTCTTGGTTATGTTCGCAAATGTTCGTTTTCTAGGAAAAGCAAGGTTCTGCATTGTCAGCATTAATGGAAGTGGAAATTACATATTCATCCTCAAGACATGCAGTTGTCATCCTCTTGAAGGCAGTTGGGAGGGTTTGGCATTGCGAGTTGTTATTTTGACAAGGGTTCCCCCTGGTGCTCCTGCAGCTCGGCCAGCACTCCATCCTTTGTGCTCGGCTGTGTCATTACGCAGCTGCTGAGACCCTTGCTGGTGTTGCTCTGGCATCAGGGACGCTGCAGCCTCCTAGGCTGCTGTTCTGGGGCCAACATTTGAGGTGTGTGGGAGAGAAGGGCCAGCTGAGTGCAGGTGAGAGGGCTCTTGGGTTTTATGGGGCTTGGATATGGCTGTGCCTCGATAGACAGTGCGTGTGTTTTTAAATTTAGCCATAGTTGGCCCTTTCTGAAACCAGGAGAGAGCCTGTGTGTGTGTGTTTAGATGAATATTAGTTCTATGGAGACGAGACCCTATAAGCATCCTAAAAATTATATACCTAGAAAATGACGTTTTGCTTTCAAAGATTTCAGCATCACCTGGATATAGTCAAACACAAACCACTGAAACAGCCCATCCTTAAAAGACATAATCAGTCAGAATTTCAGTAATTAAAAAAAGGCCCAACAATAACTGAAACATACAGGCTTACTGAGTTTAAGCAGAGCCTTTGGGAGCACACAGACAAAAGTCTCGTTGTGTGCGAGGGTCCTGCAGCTTCGGGGGTCCCTGGGCCTTCCTTTTTTGGTTCCAAGGTGGAGCAGACCCCTTTTTGTCGCATAACAGCCTCTCCCTGCCACCCAGATGGAGACTTCATAATTGCCCTGAGTTTTGTAGGGAAGCCCTTGAAGACTTTTCCTTATCACAGTAATAAGTGACCCCATCGGTCCATCTCCAGCCCGCTTTTGCTTTCCCGAGACGAGGGCTGAGGAGACCTAACCATCCGTCTGGGCCCCTGACGGTCCCCCTGTGAGCTGCTGCTGGAGAATGCCGGCTCTGGGGGCTGAAAGAGGCTGCTACCCTGCTCTCTCTCTTCCTGGGAACTTCTTTTCTGAAGCAGCTGAATGAGACCTTTGCAGGCAAGGGTGGTGGCCTCTCCTTCAGAATGCCTGGCCTGTTTCCCAGGGTGAAACACTCCCCAAATATGCAACTTTGTGAGCGGTCCAGCAGCCTGAGCCCAGAGCCGCCTGCCGCCCGGAGAGCTGGCATGGGGTGGGGGTGCGGCGCGGGCCGGGGGTTTGCCAGATGCCAGGAAGGCCCGGCCCCTGGTGACGTCACTGGTCGTCTGGGGCGAGAATCTGGCCAACAGTTGGCCGTGACGAGAGCTCGAAGCTTTCTCTCTCTAAATCCCCTCCTTCGTTCAAATCTGATCCTATAAAAAGGCTTTTGTTGAAGAAGCAGGCATGGCATCTTGGTGCATGTCTGTGTCACTGCTGTCAGTATTTCCAAAGATGGGCAGAAAAACCTTCCTTGCTTGAATTCTGAGCTAACAGGCCCCCAAACTGACTTGGACCGAGGAGAGGTAAATGGCAGCTTTCACATGGCCTTTGTGTTGTTTGCAAGTGAGGAAGCCAAAGAGGAGAGGAGCATCTTGAGGATGGTAAGAACCTGCTTCCGGGGGGAGCTCAGCATCAGGTCCTCATGGCGTGCTTGGGGGAGGGGTTGGCGCTGGGCTGTGCCTGGACTTGCCCTGGGACTGGCGTGCTCTGCAGGGTCTGAGTATTGTGTAGATCACTTAGGAAAGAGAGGAGTTCTGCAGAGGGAGCTGCTTCTGGGTGCCTTGCTCGATCTGCTTTTAAGGGCTCCGGCAGAACATAGCCATGACCACTGTCCTACCCTGGCAACATGCTTTCTGAGGCCTTGGGCGCAGAGCAGAGTCAAAAGTCTGATGAAGGAGATGGACACTCCCTTCTCCTTAGTCTTGAGTTTTTGCCCAGTTTTATCTCCACTTAAGTGTCCCTGAAGCTCCTGAAGTCTCTGTTTCAAGGCCACTGATGGAAGGACCTGGAAAAGGGAGGGGTTTTTATGTTTTTCTTCTTATTTTATGATTTGTTTATTCAGTTTGATGTTCTTTTGCTTTAGCTTGAAATGCACATGCTCGTCAAAAGCAAAAACAACTAAGCCAGAAAGCTGTGTCCAGAGGATTACACACTTGAGCATTCATGAGAAGCAAATGTTCTTTCCCGTGGCTTAATTATTCTTCTTGAGGGTCAGTCCTTCACCTCTTCAAACCGTGTGACATTGTTTTTCATGTTCATGCGTTTGGAGTGAAACGTCATATACTTTTCCTTAACTTTACCCCCTTTTTTTTTGTGGGTGCTCTGTCTTCGCCCTTTCCCCACTTCTTTTTGCCAACGTTCTTCTCCTAATGCTTTCTGAATGCTTGTTTCTTTCAGCACATCTCTGATTTTCTTCCTCTGGATTTTCCACTTGGCATAGAGTGCCAAGCTCTCCCCTGGCATTCAGTGTCTGTGCCATGCCTGTCCTTCTAGACCCTCATCCACAGAGCAGTGAAGCGGCGGACTCAGTAGCCTGGGTGCAGGGCTCAGCTTGACCATATCTTAGTTCTGTGACTTGGGGCTAGTTCTATAGGCTTCATTGTCCTCAACAGTACAAGGAGATAAGTGTGGTACCTATGTCACACAGCTTGTCTGCAGACTAAATGAGTTCATACTTGTGAAGGGCTTGAGACAGTGCCTGATGCCATTATTGTTTAGTTTGGGCTTCCATTTCTAATGTAGGGTTTATTGGTAAATATTAGCTGTTAGCAACGATAAGCAGAGAAGGCAATGGCACCCCACTCCAGTACCCTTGCCTGGAAAATCCCATGGACGGAGAAGCCTGGTAGGCTGCAGTCCCTGGGGTCGTGAAGAGTCGGACACGACTGAGAGACTTCACTTTCGCTTTTCACTTTCATGCATTGGAGAAGGAAATGGCAACCCACTCCAGTGTTCTTGCCTGGAGAACCCCAAGGATGGGGGAGCCTGGTGGGCTGCCGTCTATGGCGTCGCACAGAGTTGGACATGACTGAAGTGATTTAGCAGCAGCAGCAACAGCAACGATGAGACCATGGAAGAGGATGGACTTGTCAGTGTGATGGTGCTAAGTATTTCAACAGATTCTGTTTCTGTTGTACTTCTGGTACTTGATGATATAAAGCAAAAAAGCCCTAACTAAAGCTGCTTTCTGTTTTTCTTAACCTCTTTGTTGAGATTCAATTCATACACCATACAATTCACCCCTTTAAAGTGTGCTCTTCAATGGTTTTGATACACTGCGTTATTTTTTAAGAATTTCTGGTAAAATATATAAAAATATAAAATTTGTCATTTTAACGATTTCTAGATGGCATTAGTTACATTCACAGTATTATGCAATATCACTGCTATTCCCCAAACTTTTTGATCACCCCAAAGAGACACTTGTATCCATGAGGCAGTAACTCCACATCCCCCACCTCCTCTGCCTCTGGTAATCTTTGATTTGCTCTCTGACTGTGAATTAGCCTGTCCTAGGTAGTTACATAAAGGGAATCATATAGTTATTTGTCCTTTAGTGAATTTCACTTGGCATATTTTTAAGGTTCATATTGGTTCAGCGATCAGAAATTCGTTCCTTTTTATGGCCAAGTTATACTGCATTGAATGGAGAGACCATAATTTGTTTGCTTATCCAGTCATCCACTGGTGGACACTTGGGTTGGCCCCACCTTTTGGCTATCTTGAATAAGGCTGCAATGAACATCGATATACAAGTACCTTTTCAAGTGCTTATTGGATTGGCCAAAAAGTTCATTTGGGATTTCCCATAAGGTGGTACAGAAAAATCCAAACAAACTTTTTGGCCAACCTAATACTTCAGTCCACTCTGAAGGAGATCAGCTCTGGGATTTCTTTGGAAGGAATGATGCTAAAGCTGAAACTCCAGTACTTTGGCCACCTCATGCGAAGAGTTGACTCATTGGAAAAGACTCTGATGCTGGGAGGGATTGGGGGCAGGAGGAGAAGGGGACGACCGAGGATGAGATGGCTGGATGGCATCACGGNCTCCAGTACTTTGGCCACCTCATGCGAAGAGTTGACTCATTGGAAAAGACTCTGATGCTGGGAGGGATTGGGGGCAGGAGGAGAAGGGGACGACCGAGGATGAGATGGCTGGATGGCATCACGGACTCGATGGACGTTGAGTCTGAGTGAACTCCAGGAGGTGGTGATGGACAGGGAGGCCTGGCGTGCTGCAATTCATGGGGTCGCAAAGAGTCGGACACGACTGAGTAACTGAACTGAACTGAATACTTCAGTCCACTGGAAAATGGAACTGTTAGGCCATGTAGAGATTCTGTGTTAACTTTTTGAAGAATGGTTGATGTTTTCCTGGAAGGCAGCTGCTTTTCGGTCATTCTGTCCTCTGGCGTCTGTCTCCCTCAGACTCCATTCCATCTCCTCCTGCCACCAGAGTTTTGTTGTCCTCCCTTGTCTACCCCCCAGCCACGTCTCCCGGCTGGCTGGCTGAGGGACACCCTTCTGCTCCGTCACCCACTGGCAGTGCATGCATCACCCACCCTGACCACACATCCGGCTGATCCCTTTCATCTCACTGTCTGAGGAAGGACAGGCTTGTAGGAGGTCATCCATAGGTCCCAGACCACCCCTGCCGGAGGGGGTTTCAGCCACATGCTGTTCCTAAAACCTTTCAGGTGTGGGGAGCCAGGGATGTGGAGCCGAAAGTCCTGCAAGGATTTCAGCCCTTCTTAGACAGGCTCCTTCATTCTTTCATCACCTTGGTCTCATGTTCTCCAGGCACTTGGCTTTTTTTTTGGTCCACCCTGTCCCAAGGGAGAGTTGTTCTCGCGTCTTTATTTGCTCACAGTTCCTGTAGTTTTCTGGGAGTGAATTAATGAATAAATACTGCAGCAGACTATAACCCGCCTCAGACAGCCATTCTGCTTGTTGGGCTAATTGTTAGCTTGGGTTTCTGGATGTCATTCATTTCACAGTAAGGCTCCTAATTAATCTCAGCACTGTTCTCACCAGAAGAAAGGCTGATACGGAGAAACATCCCCAATTACCATGAGAAAGGGGATGTGGAGAGCCCCGTTGAGTTTTCCTGGCATCCACCCCTTGTCTCAGATGAAACCCGCCCTTCACACACAGGCAGCCTGGCGATCAAGCCTGACAACTAGAGGGTTGTGAGAGCCAGCAGAGCCCCAGACCACACAGACCCAGCTCGGGAGGAGCCTGCCGGGGCTACACCCTTGTTTAGTAACACCCATTGTGTTTCCCAGGACAGCGGAGAGTCCTGGTGCCCTGAGCAGCAATGCCTCTGCTGTTCCAGAGGCAGGCGGGGTGGTTTTAATCCGGAAAAAGCTAAAGGTCTCTCCTTTTGTCTGTGTTTCTGTGCCTGCAGGACAAAAGATCCTTCATCACCGAAGTGACGTTTTAGAAACAGTGGTCCTGATCAACCCCTCAGATGAAGCTGTCAGCACTGAGGTAAGCATGTGGGTCTGTGGAGCCTCACACAGTAGATGGAGCCCCAGCTGATGCTAAGGGATGGGGCAGTTAGTGAAGAGGGACAAGGCTGGGGGGAGCAAGTCCTGGGTCCAAGGATGCGTCTGTGTCCTTGGCCAGAGGCTGGTTCTCTGCATCAGCACCACCTGAGTCTGCTGCCCCTTTCGATCAGGACAGAGTGGAGGACGCTGGCCAGACCGTGGGTTCTGTAGAGGTGAGGGGTATGGAATGTGGGGGGTACCCAGCGAGTGTGCTGCTGGTACAGAGTCTGGCTGGGATGTCGCAGGGGGATTAGACGCAAGCCTTCAGGCTGAGACGGCTGTGACCCAAATGTGGAGAAAAAAGGCTTCTCAGACACAAGCATTCTCAGCACATCCTGCCCATCCCCTGGTCACGGTGGAGAGGCAGGATAGCACAGCGGTCAGGAATATGGGCTCTGCCGCCAGACTGACTGGGCTCTGCCACCCACTAGCAGGTAGCCTTGGGCAAGTTATTGACCGTCTCTGGGTCTCCGTTTCTGTCTCTGTGAAATGGAGATGATAGTAGCGCTTGCGTTTAGCGATGTGTCCAGAAGTGGCGCGTGAGTAGAATACGGTATGGCGCATGGCAACCAGGACCTCAGTGCTGTCCCTTCTTCTTGTTTTTATATAAGACTTTTGCCAGAGAGAGTAACTGGGTGTTTCAGAGCCTACTGTAAGATCAGTAGGCTAACACCAAGAATCTTTGGTCCCCCAGGCCAGAGGAATTGATGCATCTCCATTTCCCAGGGCCTTTACTGCAGTTTAGCACCTTTGAGGTTGAACTGCTTTCTTGGATGTCAGAATAGCCACCGACCCAGGCACCTTCTCTATCCACGGCCTTTCTTTTGCCCACACTGAGCCTCTCTGTGACTGTAGATTGTTTTCTTTTTTTAGATTGAGATACAATGCACACCCATAAAATCCATCCTTTTAAAGTATGCAGTTCATTGGAGTTTAGTATAGTCATAATATTGTGGAACTGTCATCAACATCTAATTCCTGAACATATCCATCACCCCCCAAAATCCCAAGCCCATTAGTAGTCACCATCCCCTCATAACCTCTGGCAACCATTCATCTACTTTTTACCTCTGGATTTTCCTGTTCTGATATTTCAGATGATGGAATCATAAGATCTGTAGCCTTTTGTGTTGAGTTTACGTAATATATTTTCCAGAGTCATCCATGTGTACCCTGTGTCGGTACCTCATTCCTTTCTATGACAGAATACTGTTCCACGGTATGGGTATACCATGTTTATTTATCCATGCGTCAGTTGATGGACATTTGGGTTGTTTGCCCTTTTTGGCTATTGTCACATAGCCTGCTTTGATCCCATGTTGTCTTCTCTGGTTGAGCAGGACCTCTTTGACAATCCATGAAGGTACAAGATTGAGGCAAATGATGCACTAGTGGTCTCCCTGGCTATTAGAATCAGAAAGTAGATACAACTTGGAAAAAAGCTGGAGGCTGAATATATGTACAGGCATATCGCCTGTGAGAAATGGAGAAGGAAAAAATAAGGAATTTCTTTGCAGAGCCCAGGTTCACCTGTGGAACAGATGGGGCTGGAACATGACTTCGGTACACGTGTGGTTCCTTGGACTCTGGGGTTCGTGGGGACAGTGGGTCACGTCCTGTTTACTTTTCATCCCTCCCCTAGCGCCTTGCATGATGCCTGGCAGTCACTTTGTGCTGAACTGAGTTGGGCTTAGAACACATAACCTTGGTGCTTGGAGCAGTGGTTCTGCTGAAGGACAGGCTGGCTCCCTGCCATTTAAAAGAACAGAGGGCCCTTTCGTGCAAATGGTTCACAAGTCTGTTTAAAAGATTTCCAATCAGGGTGGCCTTTTGTTTATGTTCAAGTTCAGTGTCAGGCACCTTCCTGATGCCAGTGGAGACTGCTTTTGGAGCTGTGTTGGCTTGGCAGGAAAGGGGTCCTGGGTGAGAGGGGCTGACTTGGGGCCTTCCTTGGAGCCCTCTGATTCCTGAGGCAGCAGTTGGGGGACCTGCCCTGTACTTGGTGAGTCAGCCTGTGAGATGTTCGTGTCTCAGACTGCACACTGCCAGCAGGCACAACTGTGCAACAAACGATTGCCAGCTGTGGAGACTGCTTTGAAAAGACATGGAAACCGAGGGGAGAAAGTCAGCTACCACTACTGTTTCAGTCATAGCCAGACTTGGAAAAGGGCATTCGTGGGCAGCTGGTGATCGCAGGCGCTGGCTCTGTCCAACATGCCGGGGCGGTGTGAAGGCCGGGAAGTGTGGGATTCTTGTTGGTTAGGAACCTGAAGCGCTCCACGGGCCAGCCCGGTCCTGTGGGTGGGAGGCCAGTGCCCACCACAGCTCAGTGCTCCCCATGCTTTGTTTCAGGTGCGCTTAATGATCACGGACGCCGCCCGACACAAGCTGCTCGTGTTGACAGGGCAGTGCTTTGAGAATACCGGAGAGCTCATTCTCCAGTCCGGCTCTTTCTCCTTCCAGAACTTCATAGAGATATTCACCGATCAAGAGGTAGGCTCCTGTCTGGTAGTATCCACGTTTCACAGTTGCCCGGTTATTATCGCCTTAGGCTGATCTTTGAAAGCATTCACGGGAGATAGGAGGCGGGGATGGGGTGTCCTACTCCTTTGAAATAAGCAAAACCACGTGGTGCAGGGTCCTGTGGCTCATCACCAGAGGAATTTAGAGCACTCATCTATATAATTAATTGGAACCATTCTGATTGCCCGACAGAGGCGGGGGTTGGAACAGTCATGATTTTACAGATGGCAGAGATGATGGAGGAACTCGGAACGACAGAGTCCACAAGAAAGCCCAGGTTGCCTGTTTTCTGAAAGAATACCCCAAAGATCTCTCTAGAGATCTGCCTTGGTCTCTTTCCGTGCATGTAACTTACTTTTCCTGGTCAAATTATTTCTGATTTCTCCTGATGCCTGGCTCTAGGATTTGAGCTTGGGCTGCTTGAGTAGCCCAAGAAAGGAGGCAGGTAGGAAAATGGGGTGCATCCATAGGACACGTCCATGCCCCAAGAGAAAGAGGGTTAGAGTAGCTGGACTGAAGCCTGAGCATTAACACTTCTAACGAGTATATCTTACTCAAGGCGATACATGATGAAGTATTGAAACCAACAGGATGATAGCATTATTTGGTCAAATCAAAGATTTTAATTTGGTTATTCCTGCTTGAGAATTTTATCTGATTGGGAAGCTTCTCTTTCCAAAATAAAGCACCTGTCTCCTAGTTAGAGCGACAACTCAGGGCTGTCAGCGTAGCCGCTTGGGGCCACCCGTAGCTGATAGCAGACTGCTACAGGGAGAGGTCGAGGGACGTGCTGACAGGAGGAGTTACAGCGTCTATTTAAAACCATCTTCCTGAGAACTTCCTGAGAGGGCAGCCTCTTAGTCTCGGGGGTGTTGGGAAGGGCCATCTGTCTTTCTGCATTTAATCTTCCTTGGCCCGCAAATCACAGAGAGGGCTCTGTGTGCTTTCCATCACTGGCAAGAGCTGTAAATAAACTGCCCAGCTTCATTAGGCTCACCTGGAGGCTTTTTGTAAAAAGACTGGTGAGATGACATCACTGTTTCTCTGCTCACTGAGGAAGAATAAAAAGGAACATTTCACTTGGCATATGAAGGTCCGGCTTTCAGAAGCTGTGATGTCATCTGGGTCCCAAGGCAGATAGCCCAGGCTCTCCCCACAGCAAGGCAGGGTCCTGGGCACCCGCAGAGCTGGTCCCACCGTTGCCACCTCACAAGGGAGGCCTGCGCCCTGTGTCTCTGCAGAGCTGTCCACTGTCTTCCTCCAGGGCTGCTGGAGTGTAGGCTGCGTGTCTTGATCGTCTTGTATCTGTGGCGCTCACACCTGGCACAACCTTGTTCCATGGCATTGAGAAGCCCAAGGCAGGGCACTGTCTCCCTCTGCCCACTGCCCTGAGATGGGTGGATGAGCACCATAACGTCAGAATCTTTTGCAGGATTGTGTCCCCAGGTTCATGTTGTGGGTTTGTCTGGTAGCTAGGAGGTCACACACGCCATCAGCACCTTGGCAAGACAGGGCTGCAGGGGCCTGGAGCCAGCCCCGGGGCCCAGTGCCACGTGCAGGCGGGCCGTTGACTGGTTTCCCCATGTTGGGCTCAGTCCTGCACCCTCACCTTACTTATGTGCATGTGGGTGCCGCTCCTGCATTCCTGTTCCAGGTCAGTTTCTACGCCTGTGTCATGGGTTTGTCTTTTTGGCAGTAAAATAGAATTGAGGACACATGTAAAGGAAAGGGTTTGTCACTGCTGGAATTTTAAATCTGGAGGCATCACAACCCACCCATCTGGACCCCGAATGTTTTTAAATAAGGCACAGTGTTGTGAACATTGCTGCTTAACACACATAAAAAGATCTCTAGGATTTTCCCTTACAGACTAGGTCAGTGGTATCAGGGTGCTGCGGGAAGACAGGAAAAGGGGAATACATAGGGTTGAATTTACTTTCTTCCCCTGGATTCAACCAGAGCACCTGGGCCTTTATCTTTTTTGCATTCTGGACTTTGGAGAAAGGATGACATAGCCAAAGTGGATTGGAAACCATGGGACTAGGCCAATGGTTAGCAGCTTCTTAGAGCTCTGATCCTTATTGTTGCCTTGGGAAAAGGTTTTGAGGCCAGAATGACTCAATAACTAATGGATCTTAAAGGCCCTTTGGTGTCTACGAAACATACTACTCATTCCAGAGAAACCAGAAACACAATTTGGCAAAAACAAAAATGACACTTAAAAAAAAAAAAACAAGAATAGCTACAGATAAATGGGCTGAATAACAGAATTATCGGTACATTTTAAGCTTCAGCTTTGGGGAGTCTTAGTCATTGGAGATCAACTACAAAACCAGAACCTACAGATAGAATAGTCATCTGGCTAATCCATCCCTTCCTGCAAGCTGAGGATGGTGAAGTCACCATCTCCTGGGGACATTTTTCAGTCTCTCTGTTGGAAAGTTTTTCCTTATATGTCTCATCCTATCTTCAAGGAAGGAATGTGATCCCTTTTCCACCTGACAGTGTCTTAGATCTTAGACACCCTTTACTGCCAATTTTTTTCCCCTCCAGATTTACCACGCTCAGTTCTACTCACTGTCCTTCATAAAACAAGATATTACAAGTTCCTTACATTCTCTGATCACTGTCCACTAGTAGGAAGGAGGCACAGGGGTGGAGATGGGTGAAATTCAGGAGCTCAGTCTTGGCACTGTTATCAGACAATTACATACAGGAGTCCAGAGCTTGGGGAATGAAGAGTGGGCTGGAGATGTTAATGTGGAAGCCATCAGCACATTAGAAAACAGATGACATAATATAAAGGGAGAAATGTGTTAGCAGAGAAAGGGGCCCAGGTCTGGCATTTAGAGGCTGAGGCCAAGGGGAAGGAACCAGCAATTTTAATTTGTTTTTGGTCCAGTTTCTCTAAAACGTTATGACTCACACTGGATACCAAACTCTGGGGATTGTGAGAGTTAGTGACTTCTATAGTTTTCAATACAATCTTCAATAAGTCTAAAAGTAACTTTTGACCATCACCATCCACAATTAAATGTCAGTGAAGAAGGGAGGCTCTGAGGAGCTCTGTAATTAACATAATTTTTTTTTGTGGGGGAAGCTCCCTTTAAGAAAAAGAAGAAAATTATTGATAGACAATTAAGCACAGGACTTTGGGAGGGGACCAGACCACTGAGGAGCCTTGAGATTTAAGCTTCTTTAAGCCTTACGATAAAGGCACTTCACTGTCAACTAAAATCCCTGAGTATTTTCTATGGATATTGTTGATACGCCTCCTCTCCCAATCCTGCTTTCTGAGCTGGTTTATTGGACTTTACATTTATCCCTTAGAATGCCTCCATTAAGAGTTGACTTAGCCATCATCATTCCAATGTCAAGAGCTTTTCTAACTGTCTCAATTCTGCCATCCCACATTTCCAAGGCCTCCTGTTTTCATGCTATCCACAGATCTGATAAGCCTGCCTCCACCATTCAAGTCAGTACCAACAGGACATAAATGAGCCCATCACAGACCCCTTTCCAGGTTGACGCAAACCAGCAGCTATAAATTTCAGCTACTGTCACAATGTTCAGAGATCCTTTGAAACATCTTGCTAAATCCCAGAGATATGCTTTCTGCTGTATTTCCTCATTAGCCAAACACATAATCTAATCAAAAGGAAATGTAGTTAGTAGGGTATGGCTTAGAAATTGCACTCTTATTTC
The DNA here is from genome assembly GCA_006410675.1 of Oreotragus oreotragus. Lineage (NCBI taxonomy): Eukaryota > Metazoa > Chordata > Mammalia > Artiodactyla > Bovidae > Oreotragus > Oreotragus oreotragus. The sequence continues at coordinate 181,467 of SJYX01018854.1, forward strand.
ATTAATATTATCTACATAGTCACTTATTTCCTATATCTTCCTTCCTCTTCCAGTATGCCTGCACGTAATTAGAAAAGGCAGTTAACAAAAAAGACTATTTAATCTGAGCAGTATTTCTTCCAGTCCTGTCTCCCATCCATTTTTGTAAGAACAAGGTTGGGGGGTAGCAATCTGTGTTCTTGAGAAGTATTCTTGGGTTGTGGTCACTTCCCAAATGTCCACCTCAGGAGGACAGCATGTACTGAATTGGCCAGGTTCAGCACAGTTCAGCAAGCATTTAGTGAACCTGATGGTATACTGGGGAAACGAAGATAAAGAGATACAGAGAGAGAGAGGTGTTTCCTCCTGTTCAGGAACTTCTGGTATAATGGGCTCTACTAGCTACCATTCACCATGATGATGATTTCCAAATTCTTTCAGAGAAAGCCTCAGTTTCCAAGTCTAAGACATATTCACAGGTTTCCTTGTCACTTCACATGTTGTTGGCTCTTCTTCATTGCTCTCATCTGTTCCTTGGTTGAATGGGCACTTGTGACACCCAGTCTTTGCCCCTGAGGCCCCCCTCTCTCCAGCGTGCGTGCTGACACAGGTCTGGAAGTCAGTTCTGGGGACTGCTGCAAGGCCGTGTAGTACTTACTCCTCCTCCTGGACCCTCTCCATCTCCTTGATGGGCTAGCTTCTTGTCCTGTGCATATTGCACTGTTGCTTCTCCAAAGGAAGTGGATTTTCTGTCTCTGGACACTGCTGACTTTCTTATGTGCTTTCTCTTGTACATCATAGTTTCCATTCACTAGCCTCTTGGCTGTTTTTAAGGCCCTTGACTTCCTAAGAATTCTGTTCAGCCTTGTTTTCTTTGGGAGTCATTTCCTTTCTTTCATAGAAGCTCTCTGTGTAGAGGTGAAAAGCCGAAGGGTACAGAGGTATTCCTTAAATCCTTTTACCTTCTCCTTGAGCTTGGTGATTACCTGCTTCACATAAAAAGAGCCATTGACTGAATACCACCTGTAAACAGTTGGATCATATCCTTACCTGCCACACCTCTCAGCTGACTTTGATTTTAGCCACTCAGGCCCAGCTTGCCCTGAAAAGAATAGGAGTTAGAACGGAGCAGAACATTCCACCTTGGACTCAAACAGGAGCAAATGGGGGACAAATCTGGCTACTTGCTTATGTAATATACAACTGATCTAACCATCATGGTTTCAGAGTATCTGTATTTGCAGAAAGTCTGCTGGATGAACCACTCATGCTTTACATAGTGTGAACTGATGTCAAAACCAGTAGTTTTTTTGTATTAATGGGTGGTCTATAACTTTCTATCTCCAAGGTGCAAAAAGAAGCTACCAAACTTTTTTCTCTATCTACCAAATTCTAAATATTGACACCATGTGCCCTATATCTAAATTCTTTTAATGTGTCATCAGTCCTTTTAGCCAAGCCCAGTGGAATAAAAGAAAACATTTTATATCAGTGGTGAAATGACTCACCTAGACTTCTCCTGTGATAGTTTATTACTTTTTAAAAGGGCATTTTTGCATGGCAAGTACCCAGGGGTGCTGTGCAAAGTGTTTCATAACCACATAGGCACTGATCATCCAGACGGTCATTGGCCTTAGAAGTGGAGCAGAATTCTGAAGATCCCCTGCGGGGCAAGAACAGATGGTGGCGAGGTCTGAGGTGGGGGGGCAGGGAGCAGGGAGAAGGCAGAAGGGAATGGAAGGAGCTGTCAGGACAGAGGCTGTTAGCTTACCAGTATGGAAATATTTACCTACCAACACCTGACATTTGCCCTGTGTGCATCCGATGATCCTGTAATACCTAGTAATAGATGGAGGGGCTGGATCAGTGATGACAGTCACTTAAACCTTTTCTTTTTTTCTTATGATTTTTTTAAAAATCCCAGATTGGGGAATTACTGAGTACCACCCATCCTGCCAACAAAGCCAGCTTAACGCTTTTCTGTCCTGAAGAAGGGGACTGGAAAAACTCCAATCTTGACAGACACAATCTCCAAGACTTCATCAATATTAAACTCAACTCAGCGTCTATATTGCCAGAAATGGAAGGACTTTCTGAGTTTACTGAGTATCTCTCGGAATCTGTGGAGGTCCCATCTCCCTTTGACATCCTAGAACCCCCCACATCAGGTGGATTTCTAAAGCTCTCCAAGCCCTGCTGTTACATTTTTCCAGGAGGGAGGGGCGATTCTGCACTGTTTGCAGTGAATGGATTCAATATGCTCATCAACGGAGGCTCAGAAAGAAAATCCTGCTTTTGGAAGCTCATCCGACACTTGGACCGAGTAGACTCCATCCTGCTCACCCACATTGGGGACGACAATTTGCCTGGAATAAACAGCATGCTCCAACGGAAAATCGCAGAGCTTGAGGAGGAACAGTCCCAGGGCTCCACCACCAATAGTGACTGGATGAAAAACCTCATCTCTCCCGACTTAGGAGTTGTATTTCTCAATGTACCTGAAAATCTGAAAAACCCAGAGCCAAACATCAAGATGAAGAGAAGCATAGAAGAAGCCTGCTTCACTCTCCAGTACCTAAACAAATTGTCCATGAAGCCAGAACCTCTGTTCAGAAGCGTAGGCAATACCATCGATCCTGTCATTCTTTTCCAAAAAATGGGAGTTGGTAAATTGGAGATGTATGTGCTTAACCCAGTCAAGAGCAGCAAGGAGATGCAGTATTTCATGCAGCAGTGGACTGGCACCAACAAAGACAAGGCTGAACTAATCCTACCTAATGGTCAAGAAATAGACATCCCAATTTCCTATTTAACATCAGTCTCATCTTTGATCGTGTGGCATCCAGCGAACCCTGCAGAGAAGATTATCCGAGTTCTCTTTCCTGGCAACAGCACCCAATACAATATCCTGGAAGGACTGGAAAAGCTCAAACATTTGGACTTCCTGAAGCAGCCGCTGGCCACCCAGAAGGATCTCACGGGCCAAGTGGCCACCCCTGCGGTGAAACAAGTAAAACTCAAACAGAGGGCTGACAGCCGCGAGAGTTTGAAACCAGCTGCAAAACCACTCCCTAGCAAAACCGTGCGAAAGGAGTCAAAAGAAGAAACCCCTGAGGTCACAAAAGGGCTGGAAAAGGCACCCAAAGTAGAAAGCAAAGAAAAGGTGACGGTGAAAAAGGACAAACCTGTGAAAACCGAGACCAAACCTCCAGTGACAGAAAAGGAGACACCCAGCAAAGAAGAGCTGCCCCCAGCCAAAGCTGAGGGCGCCGAGAAGCAGGGCACAGATGTCAAGCCCAAAGTCGCCAAGGAGAAGACGGTGAAGAAGGAGACAAAGCCAAAACCCGAAGAGAAGAAAGAGGAGAAGGAGAAGGAAAAGCCAAAGAAAGAAGTGGCTAAGAAGGAGGACAAAACCCCCGTCAAGAAGGAGGAAAAACCAAAAAAGGAAGAGGTGAAAAAAGAAGTCAAAAAAGACATCAAGAAGGAAGAGAAAAAGGAAATCAAAAAAGAGGTTAAGAAAGAAACCCCACTCAAGGAAGCCAAGAAGGAAGTGAAGAAGGAGGAAAAGAAGGAAGTTAAAAAGGAGGAAAAAGAACCCAAAAAAGAAATTAAGAAACTTCCTAAAGACACAAAGAAATCACCTACTCCCGTAGCTGAAGCAAAAAAACCGGCTGCACTAAAACCAAAAGTACCCAAGAAGGAGGAGCCTGTCAAGAAAGAGTCTGTGGCTGCTGGGAAGGCAAAGGAGAAGGGGAAGCTTAAAGTGGTCAAGAAGGAAGGCAAGACCGCAGAGGCTGCGGCCGCAGCCCTTGGCACCGTGGCCGCTGCTGCAGCAGTGGCTGGCTTAGCAACCGCCGGCCCCGCCAAAGAACTCGAGGCCGAGAGGTCCCTCATGTCGTCCCCTGAGGATCTGACCAAGGACTTTGAGGAGCTGAAGGCTGAAGAGGTCGGCGTCGCGAAAGACATCAAGCCTCAGCTGGAGCTGACTGAGGATGAAGAGAAACTGAAGCAAACTGAGCCTGTCGAAGCCTATGTCATCCAGAAAGAGACCGAAGTCGTCAAAGGCCCCGCCGAGTCCCCCGATGAGGGAATCACCACCACTGAAGGGGAGGGGGAGTGTGAGCAGACCCCCGAGGAGCTGGAGCCCGTCGAGAAGCAGGGGGTGGAGGACACTGAAAAATTTGAAGATGAGGGAGCAGGTTTCGAGGAGTCCTCTGAGGCCGGAGACTATGAAGAGAAGGCAGAAACCGAAGAGGCGGAGGAGCCGGAAGAGGATGCAGAGGACCGCGTGCGTGTGAGCACCTCCAAGCACAGCCTGGCGGAGGACGAGGAGAGTGCCAAGGCTGAGGCAGACGCGCACGTCAAGGAGAAGCGGGCGTCTGTGGCCAGTGGTGACGACCGAGCCGAAGAAGACATGGACGAGGCCCTGGAGAAGGGAGAGGCCGAGCAGTCTGAGGAGGAGGCAGAAGAGGAGGACCGAGCGGAGGACGCCAGGGAGGAAGACTCCGAGCCCGAAAAGGCGGAAGCGGAAGACGATGTGAGGGCTGTGGTGGACAAGGCCGCCGAGGCCAGCCGCGCCGAGGCCCAGTACGGCTTCCGCACCGCAGCCCCCAAGCCGGGGGGAGCCCAGTCTCCCGTCCGAGAACCTGCCTCTTCCATTCACGATGAGACTTTACCCGGAGGCTCGGAGAGTGAGGCCACTGCCTCTGACGAGGAGAATCGGGAAGACCAGCCTGAAGAATTCACGGCCACCTCCGGCTACACCCAGTCTACCATTGAGATATCCAGCGAGCCCACCCCCATGGATGAGATGTCTACTCCCCGAGACGTGATGAGTGACGAGACCAACAATGAAGAGACGGAGTCCCCATCTCAAGAATTTGTAAACATCACCAAATACGAGTCTTCACTGTATTCTCAGGAATATGCCAAACCTGCTGTGACATCTCTCAATGGACTTTCTGAGGGATCAAAAACAGATGCCACTGATGGGAGGGACTACAATGCTTCAGCCTCCACCATCTCACCACCTTCTTCCATGGAGGAAGACAAATTCAGCAGATCTGCTCTACGTGACGCCTACTACTCTGAAGAGAAAGATGTGAGAGCTGGTGCCACACTAGAGATCAAAGACACCGTCTCACCAGTTTTGGATGAAAAACTCAGTCCACCCAAGAGCCCATCCCTGAGTCCATCTCCGCCATCACCCATAGAAAAGACCCCCCTGGGTGAACGTAGCGTGAACTTTTCCCTGACACCCAATGAGATTAAAGTCTCAGCAGAGGCAGAAGTTGCCCCAGTGTCTCCTGAGGTGACCCAAGAAGTAGTGGAAGAACACTGTGCCAGTCCTGAGGATAAGACCTTGGAAGTGGTGTCTCCATCTCAGTCTGTGACTGGCAGTGCTGGCCACACACCATACTACCAATCTCCAACTGAAGAGAAATCTAGTCATCTTCCCACAGAGGTCATTGAGAAACCAGCAGCAGTCCCGGTGAGCTTTGAATTCAGTGATGCCAAAGATGAAAGTGAAAGGGCTTCCATAAGCCCCATGGATGAACCTGTGCCTGACTCAGAATCTCCTATTGAAAAAGTTTTGTCTCCATTACGGAGCCCTCCCCTAATTGGTTCCGAGTCTGCATATGAAAGTTTCCTAAGTGCAGATGACAAGGCTCCTGGCAGAGGTACCGAAAGCCCCTTTGAAGGGAAGGATGGAAAAGAAGCCTCTCCAGACCAGATAAGTCCAGTGTCTGACATGACTTCCACTGGGCTTTTCCAAGACCAACAGGAAGGGAAAAGCACAGATTTTATACCAATAAAGGAAGACTTTGGTCAAGAAAAGAAAACTGATGATGTTGAATACATGAGTCCTCAAGCAGGACTGACCTTAGATGAAAGGAAGTTAGGAGGAGATGTTTCTCCTACACAAATAGATGTCAGTCAGTTTGGATCTCTTAAAGAAGACACTAAGATGTCCATTTCTGAAGGCACTGTCTCTGATAAGTCAGCTACCCCTGTTGATGAGGGGGTGGTCGAAGACACATACTCTCATATGGAGGGTGTGGCCTCGGTCTCCACAGCTTCTGTGGCTACGAGCTCATTCCCAGAGCCAACGACAGACGACGTGTCTCCCTCACTGCACGCTGAGGTTGGATCCCCACACTCCACTGAAGTAGATGACTCTCTTTCAGTGTCTGTTGTGCAAACGCCCACCGCTTTCCAGGAAACAGAAATGTCTCCATCAAAAGAAGAATGCCCACGACCAATGTCAATTTCTCCACCAGACTTCTCCCCTAAAACAGCCAAGTCTCAGACACCGGTTCAAGATCACAGGTCAGAACAATCCTCAATGTCTATTGAATTTGGCCAGGAGTCCCCTGAGCACTCCCTTGCTATGGACTTCAGTCGTCAGTCTCCCGATCACCCTACAGTGGGTGCAGGCATGCTTCATATCACTGAAAACGGGCCCACTGAGGTGGACTACAGTCCTTCTGACATGCAGGACTCTAGTTTATCCCATAAGATCCCACCAACAGAGGAGCCGTCCTACACCCAAGATAATGATCTCTCTGAGCTCATCTCAGTGTCTCAGGTGGAGGCTTCCCCATCCACCTCTTCTGCTCACACCCCTTCTCAGATAGCATCTCCTCTCCAAGAAGATACTCTGTCCGATGTTGTTCCTCCCAGAGACATATCCTTGTATGCCTCACTCACCTCTGAAAAAGTGCAAAGTCTGGATGCTGAGAAGCTCTCCCCTAAATCTGATATCTCTCCGCTCACTCCGAGAGAATCCTCTCCTTTGTATTCCCCTAGTTTTTCAGATTCTACCTCTGTAGTCAAAGAGAGCACAGCAGCATGCCACACTGCCTCTCCCCCACCAACGGATGTAGCGTCTGCAGAGCCCTATGGCTTCCGTGCCTCCATGTTATTTGATACGATGCCACACCATCTAGCCTTGAATAGAGATTTGACTACAGCTGGCATGGAGAAGGATACTGGAGGAAAGACACCTGGAGACTTCAGCTACGCCTATCAGAAGCCTGAGACAACGACCAGGTCCCCAGATGAAGAAGGTTATGACTATGAGACTTATGAGAAAACCACCCGGACCCCAGATGTGAGTGGCTATTACTATGAGAAGACCGAGAGCGTCACCAAATCCCCATGTGACAGCAGCTACTCCTATGAGACCATGGAGAAGACCAGCAAGACTCCTGAAGTTGGTGGCTATGCCTATGAGATTACTGAAAAGACCACCCGGAGCCCGGAAGAGTCTGGGTATGCATATGAGATAAGTGAGAAGACCATAAGGACCCCTGAAGTGAGTGCTTACAGCTACGAAAAGACTGAGCGGTCTCGAAGGCTCCTGGATGACATCAGCAATGGCTATGATGATTCTGAAGAGGGCGGCCACACACTTGGGGATTCCAGCTACTCTTATGAGACCACTGAGAAAACTGCCGGTTTCCCTGAGTCTGAAAGTTACTCCTACGAGCCATCAACAACAACCACTCGATCCCCAGATGCCTCTGCATACTGTTATGAGACCCCAGAGAAAATCACTCGAGCCCCCCAGGTGTCTTCGTATGCCTATGAGACTTCAGACCAGTGCTACACAGCAGAAAAGAAGTCCCCCTCCGAGGTTCGCCAGGATGTGGACTTATGCCTTGTGTCCTCCTGCGAATACAAGCATCCCAAGACGGAGCTCTCACCCTCCTTCATTAATCCCAATCCTCTCGAGTGGTTTGCCAGTGAAGAGCCAACTGAAGAATCGGAAAAGCCCCTTGCCCAGTCAGGAGGAGCCCCGCCACCTCCTGGAGGGAAGCCCCCGGGCCGACAGTGTGACGAAACCCCTCCCACCTCAGTCAGCGAGTCCGCCCCGTCCCAGACTGACTCTGACGTCCCTCCAGAGACTGAGGAGTGCCCTTCCATCACAGCTGATGCCAACATTGACTCTGAAGATGAGTCGGAAACCATCCCCACAGATAAAACCGTCACCTACAAACACATGGATCCACCTCCGGCCCCCATGCAGGACCGCAGCCCTTCTCCACGCCACCCTGACGTGTCCATGATGGACCCGGAGGCCTTGGCCATCGAGCAGAACCTGGGCAAAGCTCTGAAGAAAGACCTGAAAGAGAAGACCAAGACCAAAAAGCCTGGTACAAAGACCAAGTCGTCCTCCCCCGTCAAGAAGGGTGACGGGAAGTCCAAGCCCTCTGCGGCGTCACCCAAGCCAGGGGCCTTGAAGGAGTCCTCGGATAAGGTGTCCAGAGTGGCTTCTCCTAAGAAGAAAGAATCTGTGGAAAAAGCGACCAAAACTACCACCACTCCTGAGGTTAAAGCTGCACGTGGGGAAGAGAAAGACAAGGAGACCAAGAATGCCGCCAACGCCTCCACATCCAAATCGGTGAAGACGGCAACTGCAGGTAGGTAGGAGGTGTTGGCATCCTGGTACAGGACACTGCAGTTCTACTTTTAGCTCCAGCCTCTGCCTTTCCATCTGACTTTGTACTGGGGAGGTGAGAGAGCACAGCTTAGTGCTCTTCCTTCCTTTTACCATTTTCTTTTACCACAAGGTAGGAAGCCCTGCCCAGTGTAGCCCATAGGCCTTGCGGGGAGCTCAGCATATAGCCCAGGGCAGTTCTGGTTTTCCAGATGCGACCCCTGGGTTTGCTCCCTTTTGCAAAACTGCAGCCTTGTCTCAATCTTCAGAACCAAGGATGTGTGTTTCAGGCTCCTCAGGAAGATTCTGTTGACATTGGCTTCAGCCATGCTGGCCCCAGAATCAAGCTGAGATGCCATGAGCCAGGAGCTCCCACAGGCCTAGGGAGAACTAGAGTTCCAAGGCAAGCCTGAAATAAACAGCATGGGTCCAAGGTTTAGGTTCCATTTTTAAAAATAAAAATATTTTAATTAAAATGATAACATTTTTTAAATTGAAAAAATCACCTGGCTGGAGATGCATCTTCATTCAAGGCAGTGCTCTGTTTAATCAACCAGTGAGGTCAACTGACCACTGGGTACCCAGTACAAATTGAGAAAAGAGCATCCAAGACTCTACTTATTCCATTCTGACCACACTGCCACACTAATACAGACTCAACATTTTGTTTTAGGTTGAAATTCAATTTGGCAGGAGCAGGCATCCCTGACTTCAGATTCTTAGACTTATCAAGTTCTCGGCAATGATTGGGTTTTTGATGAATCTGGGTTTCTGATGACCCAGCTTCATTTTGTTGCTTCAAACCAATCACAGGGATTTGAATTCATATATTTTATTTGCTTTACATAGTTACTTAAGGGTTTTAGATCACAGTTCACAAACATGTAAAGCAAAAAATAAGCAACACTTTCTTGATTTATTATGGAAAATCTGATAGACGAAACTTTGAGACTCTAAAATTCAGTATACTTTAGGAAGTACTAGTTACAAGTTTTTACTTTTAAGCAACGTGAAGCATCAATTTCAAGATTCAGATTTCCTTTTATTTGCACATAGAAAACAAACTGAATTTGTTCATGCTTAGAATTAGTAAAGAGCCACCAGATAATAAATCTTGATCTAAAGGACTTGACAGTGACCTTGCACTTAGGAGAAAACATGAAATCCATTCAAACAGATATAAACCCAACTGAAATTTGCTACCAAACTCATGAAACTTACACTATAGCCCACACGATTGATTTTATCACTTTTTTTTTGGTAATTTAAAGATAATTTTAAGGTAAAGTGAGTTAATTTGAATTTACATTGAGGATGCTTTCCCAACAGGTTTTTTAAAGACAAAACTGCACTATTAATTAATTTTAAAACAAACCTGGGTCAACTTCTAGTGGTTCTCTCAGTTTGGGCTTCTGTGAGCAATGTTCATTTGGTGTCAATGGGAGTGATTCAAGATGCAAGTGGAAACTGCAGGCATTTAAAAATATTAGATGAACTGTAACTCACAAACCTCTGCTACAAGTCAGAATTCTTTGGGAGATTTACACATGAATATGTTTAGGGCTTTTAGCTTAGGTTCATTATAATGGCTGGTTAATCTATTCATGAAATGATTCAGATTATCCAAATACCAGTTTGGCTGATTCTCACTACCCTCTGCTCTCCAAAGTAAAAATAAACCAGTTCATGGCTGGTTTTGACTGTGAGATGACAGTCTCTATACATCCCATGGAGAAAGGCAAGAGAATTAAATATAGAGGATCTCACTAGTATTTTAAGTGATTTCACAGCAGTGGTCTCAAACCAGATACACATTAGCATTGGCTGGGATGCTTTTAAAAAATGATGGTACCCTGGCCAGTGAAGCCCTACCACAGCCCATTGAAGCCAGGGCATCTGTATTAAGCATGCTAAGTGATTCTAATTATGTGGCCAGGAGGAAGAACCACTGCTTACAATGCTAGTTCCATTAATGTTTCAACCTTCTAATTAGAACAAATCAGAAAGCCAATTCTAGAAACAAGGTACCCAGAAACTTTGAGATTAATCTGAACCTTCACTTTGCCCAGGCTTTCTGACTTGGGAGGAATTTTAGCTGTGACATACCCCTTACCTCAGTCCAGTATCTTCTGATTGGCTAGAGAAAGCAGAGTCTTTCCGAACCTTCCTGTTGCTAAAGTTTGGTATCCAGTCTTGTCTAAGGAGAGACCTCTACCATTTAAAGGACTGTCCTAAGGAGAGAATACAGTGTTTCATCAGTTTATGCATGAGACTGAGGTGCTGAGGGTCTTGGAGGTCATATGACATTAAGATCTGACCACTGGCTAGATCAAATGTGAGGGGATAATATTCAGCTGTGGGCCAAATTGCTTTTAAATGAAATCCTAACATGAATTACTCTGATGGCTTAACTATGCTTTACCAAATGCAGATGCTTTCCTTTGTCCTTTAAAATCTATTTCTTAGATCACATTTCAAATTAAAAGACACACTAGCAGCTCTTTTAGGAGTGTTACCGTCTGGTTCTATCTTTGGGGAAAGCCTTGGCAACTCTTGTAATTGCTCATGAATTGTCCACAAAGGGAAACACCCTGTCCTTCATTTCTCCTGAGATGGTAAACAGCCAGGTGATGCTGTCTCAAACTGCCAGTGTCAAATGCCCTCTGTGAGAGAGGGGAATGCCCATACCCCTTCCCATGGTCCAGAGCGCCTTCTTGGGAATAAGTAGGGAAGGTGTGCTGCACAGATGAGTCTCTTTGCATTTTTGTGACCCTGGCCTTCTCTGTTTTTATTTGTTTACTGAAGGGCCAGGAACCACCAAGACGTCCAAGCCCTCAGCTGTGCCCCCAGGCCCCCCTGTGTACCTGGACTTATGCTATATTCCCAACCATAGCAATAGTAAGAATGTCGACGTTGAATTTTTCAAGAGAGTGAGGTCGTCCTACTATGTGGTGAGTGGGAACGACCCTGCTGCTGAGGAGCCCAGCCGGGCTGTCCTGGATGCCTTGCTGGAAGGGAAAGCCCAGTGGGGCAGCAACATGCAGGTAAGAGTTCCAGGACGGTGTCTGCACAGCACATGGAGCTGTGTCCAGTGGCAGCGGGAAGGGACCATGTTTAATGAGGCCCCGCTGTGGATCCCCATGAGGTGCCCAGGGGGCCTGCCACACTTGAACACAGTGTGCACTTGGACAAAGTGGATTTCACACACAGAAGCTGGCCTAAAAGTATTCTTGCCACCAACCACTATGGATTTGGAGGAATGCCACTTTACCACCCTAAAGCATAATCTGCAGTGGGCCCAAGATCACACACCCTTCATATACCAAGAATATTAAGCAATGTAACCAAGCGTCATATTTCCATGTGAGATGGATAAAGATTAGCCTTTACTCGTCTTTCCCAAGTAGACAAAAGCTAGAGATATGGCCATTTAGAAAATCAGCTGTCCACATGAGATTCTGCAGGAGGAGCATTGCTGAAAGTGGTCCTCAGCAGGATATTCCCAACTCCCAAACATTGGAATGAGCCACAAACCACTCATTATTTCAGCTATAGATTTTATCTGAGTTTTACTTATGGTTTTGTATAGTGATCTAGTAAACTGTATTTGCATAACATTAAATAGAAATCCTGGTTATTTCATCATATGAAATCTAATGAGAAGCACTCAGTGGCCTCTTACTGAATACTAGGTAGAATTTAAGCTAGTAATCACTCACCCACCCCATTCCTCTGTCCCCAACCACACACATAAACTAAAGACATAAATCTTTGCTCTCATGATGAAATGTTAGTTAATATGCAATTAGAAGGTTTTCAGCTGCATTAATAACTAAAGCCCCTTTGTTTTAAATATGCAGTATCTTTAATGTAAAATCTATCAGTGTGAAAGAAAATACAAGAAATTCCACCTTCACTGAAGAACGTCTCATAATGCTAAAGAACTGAAAACTGATACAGATGAACTAACTGGCTAGTCATGACTCGCTTTTGGTCTAGTCTTCAACTGCCCCAGAAAACTAATTTTTTAGCAGCTTTATGCTGGTTCCTAGAAAATGTAAGTTGAAAAGTCCTTTGGATTTTCTAAGGACAATAGAATATTTTTCTCATTCCCTTTCTTTTTCTAATGGTCTAATTAATACCTTACTGCTGTTCTATTTTTTCCCTACCCCATTTCTGGTTCTGCTCTTCAGCAGCTGTTTTCTCCTTCCCTGCAGGTGACCCTGATCCCGACTCATGACTCAGAAGTGATGAGGGAATGGTACCAGGAGACCCATGAGAAACAGCAGGACCTCAACATCATGGTTTTGGCAAGCAGCAGCACAGTGGTTATGCAAGATGAATCCTTCCCTGCATGCAAGATCGAACTGTAACAACCAAGGTCAGCCGCACCACAGGATTTGAACTTTGTTTCCAGAAATTCTTCGATTTGAAACCACCTTTTCTAAAAAAAAAAAAAAAAAAAGTCAATTCATCTAAATAAGTCGCTGAACTGTTACCTGCCAAACACTATACTGTGTCATGGTGATACAAGTCACTAATATTTCTCAGTTTTTGCTGATTGCTGAGGGAGGCAGCAGTCTTCCCACACTAGGGTTCAAGTTACTGCAAAATTACCTACCCCAGTTCATCTCTGCTGAACATTTGGAAACCATGCACTAGCAAACCCAACTGACTTCTGCTAAGGTAGAGGCGTTTGTCTTAGAAAGAGAGAGAGAGAGAGAGTGCGCGTGCACAAAAGAGAGGGAACACAGGACAGAGAGAGAGAGAGAGAGAGAGAGAATGAGAAGGAAAAAGGAATGCAAGAGAAGGAGATGTAATGGTAGAGAGTGCTGGTGAGATACCAGAGAGAAAGGGAGCGGGGTGGGGCAGGGAGGAGAAAAGAACCAACAGTCACGTCTGCATTTTCTGTCTATTCTGTTGTCTGCAAAGTTTGCAACTTGTGTCAGTCTGAGTCATCAAAAAGGGTCTTAGTTTCCTAAAACAAGTTGGCTGGAAGAAAACAGAAAAGAACAACACTTGTTATGAGGGCATGTGAGATTTTCCACGCCTTAATTAAGCTCCTTCAGTTTGAAGGCTGCACACTGACATAGTGTAGTGAGTGTAGACTGGACATACAAGTGATTTGAACCCCATTCAGAACTCTCAGACTCTTCAAACACACAAGTAGATTGATCTAAGGCATGTTCCCAGCATCTGTGCACACAGTTAGTCCACTCTGAGTCAATTAACCTGCATGCAGAGACACCCAAGTCCACCCCAATTAACAAGCAAATACCAAAGCAGTTGGGAGTACATAGGTAGACAATTTGCCTTAGGAAGTGACTTGAATGTACAAAGATACTTGATGCACTTATTTTTTAATGTGAGACAGCAAGTTTATAAAACATCCGTGTAGGATTATAGATACTCCAGTTACAGGAGCATGTGTGTGCATGTGGGAGGGGAACTTGGAGCTTACCTGATTGGTGCAACAGTCTGATGCTGAGCATTGTGTGTTGAATACCACCTCAGGCCCCTCAGCCAAACAAGTTGAGCCTGTCTTAGCTTCTTTACTACTGCAAGTTCAAGACTGAAACGGCTTCTATGATCAGAACTGGGAAAACAGTGAATCTTAATGGTGGAAGAGGTTCTCAGCAAGTGTACAGTATTTAGCTTCCTTTGTCTTACAGTGGCTTTTTTTTTTTTTAATTTTCCATTAATTTCACCATAATTATGGGAACAAGTGTACAGAAGAATTTTTTTTTTAAGATGTGGGAACTTTTCATAGATGAACTTTTTAACATGTTTTCATTTACAGGAAAATGCACAGAAATTTTTCAAATGATGGTCCTTTTTTTTTTTTTTTAAGTATTTTGTAAGACAAAAAATGAGTAGTGTTTTTTGAAGTTCTGGTGAAAACTGAAGTCTGATATTGCAGTAATACTTATTAAAAGTCCATCCTACCAGGATTAGTGATAACTCCCACCCCTTGAATCCCATAACAAAAATCTGAGTATGTGCTATTTGAGAGTGGGAGAGAATGGCTAAACTTTTCTAGGCCATCACCAAGTACATCAGTGGTATCCTGCATACTTCTTTCAAGATCTTCAACCATGAGGTAAAAGAACCAAGACAAGTTCAAAGGACCCTAGCAAAAAATTTGCTTTGGGATTTTCTTTTCTGGGAAAAAAAATTCATTGAAAGCAAATGAATTTCCAGCTCCTACGGTTTATTATGTAGAGTTCAGAGATCATGTTCATCATTGTTATCACTGAACTATGAACCTGGGAAGCCAGTTCATGATTAAAACTGATGTCAAGTTTCAAGTTGCAGATCAACGCACCCAGTGTTCAGATGTGGCAAACTTTTCAGTGACAGCTGTTCTGGGCTCTGTCGTGTTGCGTCTCCTGCAGACTCTAAGACCTACGGAGTAGTCAACAATCACCTCGTTTTATTTTCTATGTAGTTATTTATTTCAGAATTAACATTTTAGTTTATTTTTGTCTGATAAGTGTGTGTTTTGCACTGCTAACTACTATGAGGGTTTAAACAATGCTTCTTCTGGGTCCCTTCACTGAGGACCAAATGCAGTCTACTTAATGCTGTGAATTACATTTTTCAAATGTTTAATTTTTTAAAAAAATTAATCTATTTTTTTTAGGTTTCTCTAGAAATGCAACTTTTATTTATTACCCTATTTCTTGGAAGTCCTTAAGAACAACACATTAAGGGTACAAAAAGTGAACACATGATAGGAAACTCATTGACAGAAATGGATTTCAATGAGTATAAACTCATATACTTCAAAGGTGTTTTAAGAGCCAACCTACAATACTCAAGATAATTCTTAATAACTAGTTGTTAAGTTGGTTCACAAAATGCATTGGAAGAGAAACAGACTTCCAGCCTTCTTGCCAAATTCAGACCTCTGGTTGATTTTTCTTTGATAGAAGATGGAATTGTCTTCCAATTTCCCACATTAATTTACCATGTACATAATTTTGCTTTAAGGAAAAAACCAAACATTTTAGGAGAATTATAGCCAGTCTTCAAATATAACCATTCTATCCCACTCTTTTTCTTTTTTTGCTTTGGAATTTAGTGGAAAAAATACACAAAAGCTGTCACTGATCAGCTGGCTCTTTAAATAGATAAGTACCTTTCTCCATCCATTATTCTCAGTGATGACCACAGAGCCCAAATATCACAGGAAAACCAATATTTACATTATAGGTTGCTCCTGTCCTTCCAGACACCTACCTGTGTGACTAACCTAATTTTGCTGGTTCCATAAATATACAATTAGTTTAGAAACAGCCATCACAATGTACCATGTACATTCATGGTGAGAGCTAAAGATTGACACAGACTTCTAGGAGCTTTATTCATACTGATTATGTAATCCAATTGTATAGATTGAATATTTGAGTGGAAGGAATTTACATTCTGTTTAAATGATGGGATTCCATCGAGATATAGCACTCATGATCATGACCTTTTTGGTAGTATTCTTAAAATTCTACAGAGACTAAATGTTAGAGATGATCCTCCATTTTCAATTTTAACTAATTCTATCCCTTTTCTCAAAACCCAATCCTTGTGCATGCTTTTCTCAGTCTTGTGGTGGGACTGGATACAATGACTGACCTTCCCCTTCGCCCCTCTCCCAACCCTTAAATGCCATTTCCCATGGAGTTAAAAAAAAAAATTTTTTTTTCTTAACCTTACATATCATAGTGAATGGTTTCCCCAGTGTATATGAATGTTTTAAGTGTCTCCAATAGTTTACACAGTTTAGGAGCTTTCCAATACTCATTTAATAAGGTTTAATCATTTGCTAATGGAATTTTTACCACTTCTCCTTTTCCCTGTTACCAAATTTCAGCTCTCAGGAGCTGTTCTGCAATTCTGAAATTGCTTTTCTTGCCTCTTTAGTCACCTGTCACAGGAGGTTCTTGCTCAGTAATGATATGGTGAGTTAGATTAATAACTTTTTTTTTTTTGCACTTCAGATTTAGAAGAAACGATCCTGTTTCCATTTGAAAGGAACTGTAAAGCTTTTTATCATTTAACCAACTGAACAACACACCAAAAGCAGCCTAGGGATGAGCACTTCTTTGAAGGCGATTAGGTTATTCACCTGGTATTCAAACTATTTACTATGAGAAAAAAAAAAAAATCTGTGACTTTATTCATTTTAAAAGGCAGCATCAAAAACTGAAAAAGGAAGGGAAAAATAAACAGCTTCTCTGTACTCATTTGGCGCTCCCCCCAAAAAAGGAGCCATTGAGATGGGGCCTCCAGACCAGGCTGCCCAGCAGAAGGCCCCGCGGCCCCGCCGAGAAGCACCTCCCACTCCTCTCTCTCGTCCTGAATGGTGTTTGTGTCGGTCCGCAGCTGTGTATGGTATTACGTCTTATAATCCTGCATCACTTCTATCCTATCCAGTCATATCTAATGTAGAAAATTAGTTTCCAGTGAAAGTAATATGTAGTGCTTTTATGATATTTGTGTGCAATATCCCCTCTTCCATTGAGGATATTTGATGTAAAAGAAAAATCAGTTCCACAATAAAAACACAAAAGTGGGTGTGTGTGCTGTGTTGTCTTTGGTTGTATATTGCTGTTGGGCGCGTCGGAGAGTTGGGATCTGGTGCCCACAGGGGTGTGCGTGTGTGGGGGGGGTTCTTTGACGAGGGTGATTATATTCTTTGCAGAGTGGGTTCCCTGGTTTTTGGTAAACTTCTGAGAGGGCCCTGCTACTATTTTTTACAACTGCTGCTGCTAAGTCACTTAAGTCGTGTCCTACTCTGTGCGACCCCATAGACGGCAGCCCACCAGGCTCCATCTCTGGGATTCTCCAGGCAAGAACACTGGAGTGAGTTGCCATTTCCTTCTCCAATGCATGAAAGTGAAAAGTGAAAGGGAAGTCCCTCATTCGTGTCCAACTCTTAGCGACCCCGTGAACTGCAGCCCACCAGGTTCCTCCATCCATGGGATTTTCCAAGCAAGAGGACTGGAGTGGGTGNGAACACTGGAGTGAGTTGCCATTTCCTTCTCCAATGCATGAAAGTGAAAAGTGAAAGGGAAGTCCCTCATTCGTGTCCAACTCTTAGCGACCCCGTGAACTGCAGCCCACCAGGTTCCTCCATCCATGGGATTTTCCAAGCAAGAGGACTGGAGTGGGTGCCATTGCCTTCTCTGACAACTGCTGTTATCTTTTATAGCTAAGCCTGAGAGGACCTTGGGGTCTAAGGACAGAAACTGGAAGAGCAGAGTTAAAATTACTGCTTACAAAGAAAATCAAGCAATGTAGCTGAAGGAAGATACTGAAAGGGTTTCCTACTAAATTATAAATCCCAAAACCAAGTTCTCATCCCAGGTTTGCCATACCTGGCTGTGTGTGTGACCTCAGTCATTAATCTGTTCTGAATTTCCTCCCTTACCTGTAAAAAAGATGGTCAAACTGGATGATTTGACAAGATGGTCAAACTGGATGGTTCCTCCAGGGGCTGACTTTGTGGAGCTCTATAAAGCCATCACAATCCATCATATCTTCGCTTGTTGCTCAGTTACAGAATAAACCCTGTATAACTAACATAATATGCTGTGGATTAGATTCACACCTTGGAACTAGAAATTGTTTAGGGAAAGTGATGATAAGGAAGAATTAATTCCCTTTAATCATTAAATGATGATTATATCTTTATTCCGTGCTCAGCAGTGGGTAAGACTGTGGGGTTTGTTTAAAGGTGAGCAAAACGTTAAGTCCTGCCCTAACTGGTCTCAGTGACGGGGACTCCCCAAATCCAAGGATGAGTGTAGGTGACCACAGGAAAACCACCAGATGTGAGGCTAAACTGAGGCCAGGTGCATGTGCATCATTGTTTTAGACAAAGCATGTGTATCATTGTTTTAGACAAAGCAAACTTGAGGCAGAGGTCCCGCTCAGAGGAAGGCTCAGGGGATGAGGGGAAGCACAGACTGCCCAGAATGGCAGGATGCAGGGTGCGAGGCCCCAGCACCTCAACTCCCTGCACAGAAGACATGCCCACAGAGTGACATGCCGGTACTTGGTCCTGTCTGTCTTCAGAGATTGTCCTTTGGCCTCAAAAGCCCACTGCAGCCTGTGTGGAGTCATAATGATGTTCCTTTGTCACAAATAACTCGTTATACTGTGCCTCCAAGTCATGAGGCTGGTAGATGTGTCCCATTAGAAGTCGCTGTATGCCAGAAGGCATTCTGAAATCCCTCCAGAAATTAAAGGGTGCTCAGGGTGGGAAATCATGACCAAGCGATTTTAATTACATCTGTCAGATTAAACAAAGATAAGTTTTCTATTCTACTGCCAAACGACTCTGTTCCAGGAAGTCTTTCTGGCCTGAACTTAAGAGTGACCAAGCAACCCGGTTTGCCCAGGACTGCCTTGCTTTAAGCACAGGAAATCCTGAGTTCCAAGAGACCCCTCAGTCCCAGAGAAGCCCCCAGTGCTGGCCATGTGTTTCTATGCCGCCCCTCCACCCCCTGCCAGGCCAGCTGGTCCTGTTCTAGCATACCTTGAAGGGAGCTTTTCTTCAGTTTCTGTTTCCCTATTTTGCAGGCAAATTAACCAAGTTCTGTTACAGGCCTAAGACTACCTTTTCTTTCCCTTTATAAACGTATTGCTCATTCTAGATGCTTTCTGTCCTTATAATCAGTCATCTTTCAACACACTCTTGACTCCTGAATTCTTGGCCTCTCGCGTAACCCTGGATCCCATTTCCTCTTTGATCTTACACTGAACCTCCTGGCGGTTCACGAGCCACACAGGCAGACTGAGTTTTGGTCAGTCAGTTCCTTCAATAGGAGCTGCTGCTGCTGAATCCTTCAGCTGTGTCTGACTATGCAACCCTTTGGACTGTAGCCCACCAGGTTTCTCCGTCCATGGGATTTTTCAGTCAAGAATACTGGAGTGGGTTGCCATCTCCTCCTCCAGGGGATCTCCCCTACCCAGGGATCGAACCTCTGTCTTTTATGTCTCCTGCATTACGGGTGGGTTCTTTTACTTGCCGAACCATGTAAGCAGTTCTGGCTAATTGTCTGGGGGTTACCAGCAATGTTTCACAGATGGTAGCACATCATCATAAGGCATGAAAAATAGGCACAGTTCTATTTCACAGCTTCGACTGTGCCCCACTCAAACCAATCATGCACACTACTTTTAAATGCAGTCTCATGGATTTAAATGCTATGTGTCAACTGATGGCTTTTATAATTTCTGTCTCTAGTCTGTACTTTCCTGATCTCCAAACTCATACATACAGCTGCCAATTAAAAGCTCCATTCTGATGTCCAGTAGGGTCTTTAAAATATCCCAAATCAAATTTAACATGCTTCCAAATAAATTCCCAGTCTCCCCAAACTGCTTCTCCTCCTAGGCTTTTCCACCTCAGGAAATGGCACACACTTCATTCCAGTTGCTCAGGTCAAAAATCTTGACCCGTTAGCAATTCTGTGGGCTCTGCCTTCAAGACACTTCCAATCTAACCCCTTCTCACATTCACTGTTGCTACCCTTGTCCAGGGCAGTCATTTCTCCCCTGGATGACTGGTTTCCTGTTTCCCATTTTTGCCCTCCAAGCCTATGCTTTTCATTGCACCTAGAGTAGAGTAATCCTCTAAGAATGCTAGGTTATATCATGCCATCCAGTACACAAAACCTTCAAATTTTTGTGGTTTTCATCTTGGAGTAAAAGGCAAGGTCCTTACTAGTGGGCAGTGGGCCTTCACCACCCATCCCTTCATTTACCCCTGGGCTCCCTGGCCTCATCTCCCTTGGCTCCCCCACTTCGACGGTCTGCTCCAGTCATACGGGCCTTGCTCTTCCCCATGCACTCTAGGCACGCTTCTCTCCAGGGTCTCAGTACTGGTGTCTTTGTCTACTACGCTTTTTCCCAGCAGACTCCAAGATCCTCAACCTCATCTGCATGGGTTTCTTTTCAAATGTCATCTTCTCAAAAAGGCCTTCCCTCACCACTCTACATTAGCCTGCAAGCTTCGCCACTTAACCTGAACCCTCCTTCCCTCTTCCTTGCTTTCTCTGTATCACCACGTGGCATATACACTCATTATCTGTCTCCTTCCGAAGACTAGAAACACAAGGGAAGGGATCTTAGTCTGTTTTGTTCCCTTCTATATCCTCAGTGACTACTTTAGCCATTCCTGACACGTACTAGATGCTCAATAGATATTTGCTGAATGACTGAATGAAAGAAGAAACAAGTCTCCACTCAGCACAGTGATTATATGGGGTGGTTGTATGAAAGGGGTTTGGAACTAGACAAACTTGCGTTCAAACGCTGTTCTTGCCACTCGTTAATTGTGTGGCCCTAGGCAAGTCATATTAGTCAGTTTCTTCCTTTGCAAAATGAGGCTGATAATTTTTGCCTTGCAGGATTATATAAGGATTACAGAGGACTTAATTAGGTAGGAACAGGCATCCACAAAGAGTTATTAAATACAATTTGTGTAATCAAGATGGGTATAGGACTGCTTGCGACTCAGAGCCTGGAGAACAGGGACACCGACAGTGGCCCAGCAGACGATCTCCTGAGGAAACGAAACGGGCGCTCTTGCTTATTCCACACACAATCTTAGGCACATTTAACCTCAGCATTTTAAGAACTAAAATGTTGAACTCTGCAGAGATGAAGCATCCTGGAAACCAAAAAGCAAAGCAAGTTCTCTTACCACTGGGTATATCAGAGGATATAATGTCCCTTTTATAAATCCTTTATAAACCTTCCCCTAAGTCCTCAATCTACCATTTAAAGCTCATAATGGAATTTATTTTCAGATGCTTTTTGTAAGGATAAACCACTTTATAAACATGTCCAGCTCAGGTCTGGAATTCTCATGTTTATGCATAATAAATACACAACCTAAGAGTTTTATTTTAAACCAAGATCCCAGTGATAACTGCTACAATCTCAGGGGATACTGTCACCATCCTTAGTCTGGACTTTCTTGTTACCATACAGGTAATAACATCCTCAAGGCAGCCTGCAATGTAAGCGAAAGGCCAAATCAATGGGGAAAGAAAAGGTTATTCTTCAGTGAAGAAGCTGTTATTTGGAATAAAAGGTGACCTTCCTGACATCACTTTGCTTGCTGAAAAGCACTCTTCTTCATGTTTTCTAAAGTAAGATTCAAAACTTATCATTTTCAGTTTGAAAAGTTCATCTTTGAAGGTTATTAACAACCTCTGAATGAAAAGAAAATCACACCACACTTTATGATTCACTGAAACCAAAGCTTGCTTGAACCCATTTCCAAACTCATCCCCCTGTCAGCCATGCAACTGGTGGCAATGGTGTCAGGTTCTGCTGACTCCGGAGAGGAAGCAGCTTCATGGAACTCAAGACTCCTAGTTCCAGGTACAGACCCCCAGAAAACAAAATCATATAAATCACAGACAACCTAAGGACTGGGAGAAAACATTCACACATGACGCAACCAACAAGGAATTAATTTCCAATATACAACAGTTCGTATAGCTCCATAACAAAAATCCAAACAATCCAATCAAAAAATGGGCAGAAGGCCTAAAAAGACATTTCTGCAATACAGATGGCCAATAAGCACATGAAAAGAAATGAAAATAAAAACTACAATGAGGTATCATCTCACACCACTCAGAATGGCCACTATCAAAATGTCTACACAATAAATGCTGGAGGGGTTGTGGAGAAAAAGGAACCTTCCTATACTGTTAGTGGGGATGTAAATTGGTGTAGCCACTATGGAGAATAGGGTGGCAGCTCCTTAAAAAACTGAAGTTACCCTACTATCCCAGCAATCCCACTCCTGGACATATATCCAGCAAAAGTCAAATTCGAAAAGATATATGCAATCCAATCTTTACAGCAGTACCTATAACAGCCAACACATGGAAGCAACCTAAATGTCCACTGACAGATGAATGGATAAAGATGGGGTAAATATACACACCATAGAATATTGCTCAGCCATAAAAGAGAATGAAATAATGTCATTTGCAGCAACACGGACGGACCTAGAGATTGTCATATTAAGCAATTCAGAGGAAGACAGATACTGTACGATATCACTTATACGTGGGATCTTTATTTGGAATATTTTAAATTTAATTGGATGCTAATTATAATATTGTATTGGTTTTGAATCTTAAATATAATACAAATGAACTTATTAGCAAAACAGAAACAGACTCAGACATAGAAAACAAACTGATGGTTACCAAAAGGGGAAAAGAGGTAGGGGGATAAATTAGGAGTTTGGATTAGCAGATACAAATCACTATATATAAAATTAACAAGGTCCCACTGTATAGTACAGGGAATTATATTCAATATCTTATAATGAATTAGTAATGAAAAAGAATATACATATATAAATATAAAACGGAATCACTTTGCTGTACACCCAAAACTAACATGACATTGTAATTACCATTTATCCTTGCCCATATTAACTTTTATCTGAAGGGATAATGGCCCCACTCTCTATCATGGCCCCACTCTCTATCACTGCATATTTTATACTCATATACAGTTCAGTTCAGTTCAGTCGCTCAGTCGTGTCCGACTCTTTGCAACCCCATGAATCGCAGCACGCCAGGCCTCCCTGTCCATCACCATCTCCCGGAGTTCACTCAGACTCACCTCCATCGAGTCCATGATGCCATCCAGCCATCTCATCCTCGGTCATCCCCTTCTCCTCCTGCCCCCAATCCCTCCCAGCATCAGAGTCTTTTCCAATGAGTCAACTCCTCGCATGAGGTGGCCAAAGTACTGGAGTTTCAGCTTTAGCATCAGTCCTTCCAGAGAAATCCTAGGGTTGATCTCCTTCAGAATGGACTGGTTGGATCTCCTTGAAGTCCTAGGGACTCTCAAGAGTCTTCTCCAACACCAGAGTTCAAAAGCATCAATTCTTCGGCGCTCAGCTTTCTTCACAGTCCAACTTTCACATCCATACATGACCACAGGAAAAACCATAGCCTTGACTAGGCGGACCTTAGTCGGCAAAGTAATGTCTCTGCTTTTGAATATACTATCCAGGTTGGTCATAACTTTTCTTCCAAGGAGTAAGCGTCTTTTAATTTCATGGCTGCAGTCACCATCTGCAGTGATTTTGGAGCCCAAAAAAATAAAGTCTGACACTGTTTCCACTGTTTCCCCATCTATTTCCCATGAAGTGATGGGACCGGATGCCATGATCTTCGTTTTCTGAATGTTGAGCTTTAAGCCAACTTTTTCACTCTCCTCCTTCACTTTCATCAAGAGGCTTTTTAGCTTCTCTTCACTTTCTGCCATAAGGGTGGTGTCATCAGCATATCTGAGGTTATTGATATTTCTCCCGGCAATCTTGATTTCAGCTTGTGTTTCTTCCAGTCCAGCGTTTCTCATGATGTACACTGAATGGAAGCTGCCAAATTGCCACCTATATGGGAACTGTTTAAATTAGTGAACATGCATACAATGGAATTCTAAGTATTTAAAAAGAAAAGGATTAAAGATCTTTCTGTATTGACATGGAAAGATCTCCAAGACTTCTTGCTAATTGGAAAAAAGCAGAGGGCAGGACAGTGTTGATGGTGCACTATATCCTGTGTTAAATGAAAAGGGATACAGAAGATAGACTTGGATGGATTAAGTGTAAGTTGCTTATTTGCTCAGTTGTGTCTGACTCTTTGTGACCCCATAGACTGTAACCCACCAGGCTTCCCTGTCCAGAGGATTCTCCAGGCAAGAATACTGGAGTGGGTTGCCATTCCCTTCTCCAGGGGATCTTCCTGACCCAGGGACTGAACCCGGGACTCCTGCACTACAGGCAGATTCTTTACTCTCTGAGCCACCAGGGAAGCTCATGGACTAGCCCACTTTTTAAAATCTCTGAAAGGATAAGCAAGGAGCCAACACCAATGGTGCCCCACTTGAATGGGAAGACAGAACTGGGCCCCTAAGGCATGAGGACAGGAGAAAGGGATTTCCCTTTGATGGCTGCACCAGGTGTACATAATTCCGATTCCGCTCATAGCAGGCCTGACCTGGATCCTATTCCAGCCTCTCCCCGTGGGGCTCCCTAGTTCACTCAGTGCTCAGATCTGAGAGTCAGCTGGTACAAGAATCCAGGGCCCCAGTCTAGGGCTCTTTCAGGGACACCACGTGACTCTGCGCCTGTCTGGGGGAGGGCATGGGCCATGTCTTTGAATCCCAGAGCAGTGGCACATGCTCCCTGGGTCTTATTAATAAAAGTTTTCTGAATGAACGAACGTTGTGTCACACTTCCTGTGTTGTTCTCACTGCAATTTAGTCACTAGCTCATGTCCAACTCTTTGCCACCTCATGGACTGTAGCCCACTAGGCTCCTCTGTCCATGGGATTCTCCAGGCAGGAATACTGGAGTGGGCTGCCACTCCCTTCTCCAGGGGATCTTCCTCCAGGGGATCTGTGCTGCTGCTGCTGCTGCCCACTCCAGTTGTGGGCCCCACCCAAATCTCTGACTGAGCTGATTAGTTAATTAATCATGGCCTGAGAGTGACAATAATTTACATCATCCAATCTTGAGTCGCATTTTCTCAGGGGCCATCAATGGTGAGACTTTGGATATCTTGGCAGAGGAAACAGGTCTGGTGAGGGGGGGCCCTTGACTCTCTCTTTTCACCTTTCAATAGAAATGCCATAAGTAACTTCCATGTTGTAACTTCTTCCAGAATCGGACTATGTACAGAATAAGAAAAGAAAGAAAATGATTAAATAAATAGAGCAAAAGTTTAGGACACATAACAAAGCACTCAGGAGAAGAGGAATGATTTATTTGCACTAGGATTATCTAACAAAACCCAATGCCCATGGGGCATACCCTTTGAATGGAGTAGGCTAGAGTGGTGATATGGCAGACTGCATTGTGTACACCCTCCTTCTAGGCCAAATTTATGAATTAAAACTCCAAACATCATTGCAAGGTAGATGGCAGATGTGCCTTTACTCAAAACCTGTAGTATGAGGCTGTTATCCTCATCCTATAACTGACTACCACCCTGCCAGACAGACATGGCACTCACACCAGCTGGAAATGAGAACTCAGAACCCTCTAGAACATAACTGTTCATCATCCACAAAGTGGGACAAACACAGGTTGTGTCTATACAGGCTGGGAGCGTCCTGAGAGAGCTACACTAAGTAAGATGATAAAATCCCTGGGAAAGAAGATTGAGTAAGGCCGTGGATGATGGATGGATGCTTGGTAAATCAAAGAGATCTGGGGCTTCTCAGGAGAGAGCCCTGTTGGAGAGCCTTTGGTCACAAATTAGTGGCATGTTAGGCTCCTTAGACTCAGCTGGGCTGGCTGCTGCATAGAGAGCAAGGTTATCAAAACTGCCAGAGGGAGACGGGTAAGTGAGATGAATGGAGATCAAATCCCATTATAACCAAGTCCATTACAAAGAAAATTTCACCTTAACAAAAATATATCCAAGCTCCAGGCATCGGCCTATAATAATCACATATTGTTCAAATAACCCATTGGGAAGCATGCTGCTCTTTAGGCCTTTGAGGCAATAGTCTCCAGTTAACAACACCCTGGCACATCCCCACTTAGCACGTGATGAATTATTTGTGGTACATGACAATACCTGAATCCCTCTCCAACCATCTGACTGTGGGAGGTGACTTTTGAGATGCTCTATTGGAAGTTGATGTTTTGAAAAATTGCAAGAGATTGGTCTTTAGAATCTTTATCTCATCTCTTAGTTTCCCATCAAACCAGCCACATGGGTCTAATACCACTAGGAAGATTATTTTCAATGGTAGATGATCACCTCTAAATATGCAGAACAAAAATATTTGATAAAACTCAACACCCATGCACGGATTACAATCATAGTAAAATAAGGCTAGTAACTTCTTCAATCTAATAAATAATAACTGTTAAGCATCCATATTAAATATCTTAACACTGAAACTCTTTAAATCATTCCCTTAAACATCTGGAACCAGATTAAAAGCTCACCATATCAGAGACTGACAAAAGCTAAAAGGCCTGGAAAATACTGTGTATACATGAAGTGAAAAAATAAGAACTCTCCTATGGTGTTGATAGAAATATAAATGAGCATGACCAATTTAAAAGCATTTTGAAGTTGAAAATACACATATTCTTTACTTCTACAACTCTATGGGCTCAAAGAGACATGTATAAGAATGTATTTTGTTGCTTTGTTTTTAACAGAAAAAGGATAGAAGCAACATATATGTCCCCCAAAAGATATATAAATAGTGATATAGTCTTAGAACGGAAAAGTAGTAGTAGTTAACATGAATCAACTAGAGCTACATGTATCAACGAGGATCCACAGCAAGAAAAAGAAAGCAAGTTTCAAAAAATACATGCATGCTACCTTTATATAAAGTTTTAGAGGCATGCAAGGGCTAGAGTTCAGCATTGGAGCTCCAAGGGCAATTAAGTTCAGCCTCTCCAAGCAGACAGGAACCCCACAAACATTTGTCCTCGAAACAGTGATTCAGGGATCACTGCAGCCTGGAACTGGGGATGAAGCAGGTTCACATTCTGTGTCTTGGATATCACCATCTTCATTGGCTCCAACTGCTAGAATAAATACCACTGACTGGATGGCTTACACATTTATTCCTTGTAGTTCTGGAGGCTGGCTGAGGGCCACTATGGTGGGGTTTTTGATGCTGTCATCTCTTTCTGGTTAACAGATGGTCATCTTCTCATTTTATAGTCAAAGGATGGGGAGAGAAAGGGCCAGCCAGATCTATTCTAGTAAGGACATTAATCCCATCAAGGGAGCTTTATTCTCAGGACTTNACAGCCAGCAAGTGGAAGAGCTCAGTCTTGAATCAAGACTCCTTTAATGATCCTAATAGCCAGAAATAGAAGGACAGCTTTTAAGAGCCCAATCAGGTGCAGGTACAGGGTGAGAAAATGTGCTATATCCTTGCAAAAGACTCAACAGTTATGGATGTGACCTGTCTGATTTGTTGGTCAATAGTCATGGAAAATGGATTAGTGAAATCAAGGTCACAGAGTCAATATCTCAGGAAGCAAGGCTGAGAACACACAGCAGCAAGCCACGGTTCTCTTGGCTTATTCAGGGACAGCCATTTGCAAAAGTTTGCAGTGAGAAGAATAATGAATGGAAACCTTAATATTAGAGAATGGATCTCTCAGCACACACATCGCACAGATGGAAAGACACCACAAACAGCTACTTATCAATGGATCGCCCCAAGATCTTTTTACACACCAAGATTGGCACGTTGTCACTGTTAACTTGATGTTAGAATGGACACTTAGTCTTTTCCCTGACAACCTGACTTCAGGAGCTGAAATCCAACCACATCTCTGCACAGAATCTTCTACCCTTAAGTAGTGTCGGGTTCAAATTTTCTTAACTTTTATCCCTAATTAAAAAGGCCAAAGGAAGAGTTGGTAAGTATGTTGGGTCTAATTAGGTCTGATTGCATTATGAAATGGAATCAGCGTATTCAACTCTCTACATTTTGAAATTCCAAAGTCATCCTGTGCTCTCCATCAGCCACAGAGAACAGCCCTTTGCATACGGAGTATACAAACTGTCCTCACTGACTGGTCAAGCACAAAAGAAGCCAGGTCCTGGGCAATGCAAAAGAAGCTATGCCTCTTGCCTCAGCCTTCTACCTCTACCCTATCATGCTCCACCCTTGCACACACGAAAGGGTCCTGGCTTCCTTCTCTTCCCTGTTGGCATCTTCTCCCTTATCAGTGGTTTTCAACCTTTGATTCTCATTGAAATCACTGGGGAACTTCAAAAATCCCAACGGTTGGGTGCCACGTCCAAAGATATTGATTTAGTTGATTTGGAGAATGGCCTGGTGTCATTTTTTTCCAAGCTTCCTAGGTGATTCTTGGAGAAGAGCATGGCAATCCATGCCAGTATTCTTACCTGGAGAATCCCCTGGACAGAGGAGCCTGGCAGGTGACAGTCCATGGGTCACAGAGTCAGACACAACTGAAGTGACTTAGTAGGTGATTCGAATGGGCAGTTGAGGTTGAGAACTAAGTGATCTCATCCAGAGCCTAGGGCTTAAATCTCATCTGTAGGTTATGACTTGGAAATTTAATCTCTTATCTTGAGCTCTCACCCAAGCTCCAGAATCCCACTCATTCAAACTTCTTACTTGACACATCCACTTGGATATCTAAAAGGCACTGCAACTTCTGCACAAGTTGAAAGAACTTGATTTCTGCCCCACCTCCAGCATGCTTCTCTTCCAATCGTAGTGCACGCATGCATGCTCAGTTGCTTCGGTCGTATCCAACTCTTTGCAACCCTACAGACTGTAGCTCCCCAGGCTCCTCTGTTCATGGGATTCTCCAAGCAAGAATACTGGAGTGGATTGCCACACCCTCCTCCAGGGGATCTTCCAGACCCAGGAACTGAACCCAAGTCTCCTGCATCCCCTGCATTGGCAAGTGGATTCTTTACCCACTGAGCCACTTGGGAAGCCCTCCAATTGTACTCAAACTAAAAGCCTGGAATCTGTCCTTATTTTCTTCCCTTTCCTCATATCAAATTCATCATTTGGTTTGTTCTTACAACCAAAGTACATCTCATATGCATTATGCTATGTAGGCAGCTTCCAAGAGGGTCCCCAGTGATTCCCACTTCTTGGTATTCATACCCTTATGCAGTCCCTTCCCACAATGTACAAATAGCATATGACAGAGGTGATGATATGTGACTTCGGAGATTAGGATATATTAAGACTATGACTTCCATCTTGTTCTCCCCACCAGCACCTCAACTCTGAGGGGAACAAGCTGCAAGCTACCATGCTGTGAATAACCTTTGGCAACAGAAACCTCTGGCCAACAGGCAGCAAGGAACTGAGCCTTCCAGAAACCACATGAGTGAGTCTGAACACAGATTCCCCAGCCCAGTCAAGACTTAAGATGACTGCAGCCCCAGATAACAGTTTGACTACTGTCTCTGAGCCAGAACCACACAGATAAGTGGCTCTTAGATTCCTCATGCTCATATGTGCTTTAAGTTGCTAGATTTTGGAGTAATTAGTTACACAACAACAGATCTTATACTTGTGTACATTTTTGCATCTCCTGGCTACCATGCTACTCCAAGCTACCTACATTTCTTGTCTGGATAATGAAAAGGTATCCCTTTTCCACTCTGTCCTCCAACAACATGTCATTTTCATTTATATTCTTTAAATAAACTTAGTTCAGATTCCTTTCCTGTTTCACACCCTTCAGTGATTTCCTATATGACTTACAATGAAACCCAGTTCCCCACAATACTCCTTCATGATCTGATTTCAGTCTTTATCTCCAGCTTATTCTCATGCCTCTCTTCCCATTTCTTACTATGTTTCAGCCACACTGGCCCTTCATTTTACACAAAGAACTTTGTGTTTCTTTTATGGTTAGATGGTCTTGAGGGAAAGAGGGACATTTTTAATATCAAGAGAACAAGATTCTAGGAACATTGCTCAAAAGAAAAATGACTTTTGCTACATCTCTGACAAGTGTTCATCAAGCTTAGAAGTCAAGTAGTATAACGTGTGAAAATAGGTGCTTTTGCTTCTGGCAATATGTTGGGATAAACAAGGGGAGAATATCTTCCCAGTACAGAACAACTAAAACTTCTGTATTAAATATAAAACATATTTTAAAGTGTGGCTGAGCTAGTAAGAGAATGAGGAACATAATCAGAAAAAAACCAACATAAGGAAGTACAATTTAATGGGGGTAACTAAACTGCAGAGTCATGTTCCCTGTGGGAACCTGTGGATTTCCTGGTAGGCTCAGTTCAGTTCAGTTGCTCAGTCGTGTCCGACTCTGTGACCCCATGAACCGCAGCATGCCAGGCCTCCCTGTCCATCACCATCTCCTGGAGTTCACCCAAACTGGTGTCCATCGAGTCAGTGATGCCATCCAGCCATCTCATCCTCGGTCGTCCCCTTCTCCTCCTGCCCCCANCACTGATTTGGATTAGCCAAGATTCAGAGTCATAGTCAGATGACCAAGTAGAGACTCAGTTCAGTTCAGTCGCTCAGTGGTGTCCGACTCTTTGCGACCCCATGAATTGCAGCACGCCAGGCCTTCCTGTCCATCACCAACTCCCGGAGTTCACTCACACTCATGTCCATCGAGTCAGTGATGCCATCCAGCCATCTCATCTTCTGTTGTCCCCTTCTCCTCCTGCCCCCAATCCCTCCCAGCATCAGTCTTTTCCAATGAGTCAACTCTTCACATGAGGTAGCCAAAGTACTGGAGTTTCAGCTTTAGCATCATTCCTTCCAGTGAACACCCAGGACTGATCTCCTTTAGAATGGACTGGTTGGATCTCCTTGTAGTCCAAGGGACTCTCAAGAGTATTCTCCAACACCACAGTTCAAAAGCATCAATTCTTTGGTGCTCAGCTTTCTTCACAGTCCAACTCTCACATCCATACATGACTACTTGTCACTAAATAATGCTTCTAGAATCTGTTCAAAACACTCTTAATGACATAGTTTTTTTTTGTGTGTGTTTTGCTTGTTTTGTTTTTTAAACACAAAGATGATCCTGCTAGACATGTAAAGAAAAAGGAAAAAGAAACTATGAGATTGTAGCTCAAACTTTGAGCATAAAAATCTGGGTGAACATAAGAATCATCAGAAAGTGAAAGTGAAAATAGCTTAGTCGTGTTTGACTCTTTGCGACCCCATGGCCTATAAAGTCCATGGAATTCTCTAGGCCAGAATACTGGAGTGGGTAGCCTTTTCCTTTTCCAGGGGATCTTCCCAACCCAGGG
This sequence comes from Oreotragus oreotragus, assembly GCA_006410675.1. NCBI lineage: Eukaryota > Metazoa > Chordata > Mammalia > Artiodactyla > Bovidae > Oreotragus > Oreotragus oreotragus. Next base: position 212,709 of record SJYX01018854.1, read on the forward strand.
ATCAAACCCAGGTCTCCCACATTGCAGGCGGATTCTTTACCTGCTGAGCCACAAGGGAAGCCCAAGAATCACTGGAGCCCTTATAAACAGGCACATTCCTGGACACTGCATACCGAGAGTCTGACATAATGCATCTTTAGTAAGCCCGGGAACCTGGGTCTGATGCAGGAGCTATGCTGTCTGTAGACTGGATGCCGAATGCAGAATCCTATGGTTTGGGGCTGGAGGAGAGAGAAGAGGCTAGAGAACAAGCGAGTTGTAAACAGTGGGGAGAGGGAAGGAGTCGGGGTAAGATAGAGGTAAGGGATTAAGAGGTACAAGCTACTGTGTATAAAATAAATAAGCTATAAGGATATATTGTGCACATAGGGAAGATAGCCAATATCTTAGAATAAGTATAAATGGAGTATATAACCTTTAAAAATTGTGAATCACTATGTTGTATACCTGAAACTTATATAATATGGTAACTCAATTATACCTCAATCAAAAAATATATATGTAAAGAAGAAGAATGAATGAACAGTTTTGTAGCTAAGTGGACAGCAGCAGTGATATTGTCCACCCAGAGCTTTATCAGGGAAGGAAAAGAAAAGCTCATGGCCACAAGTGTGGAGGCTACATTTGCAGTCATCATCCTTGAAACTGAGAAATCACCCTCCCTTGACAAACATCAGCTAAATCTGAGCCCTTCATTAAACTTAGTCTTGCCTCTTCCTATATGCTTCCCATGTGAGCCCAATTCATTATCTAGTTCATTTAAACCAGAGGCTTTTATAATTCAGAGCTGAGTGGAAGATCTCTGGGTGAGGAAAGAAAGTACTATTTTTGGATCTTGTTTACTTGATAATTTTGCATATAAAGAGTAGGCAGCCAGAAAAACAAATGATCTATTTTTTCCTCTATTCTCTTCCTCTAACAGAATTCACATTATAGCTGGAGTAATATTGTATGAAGTGGCATAAACACCCCTGCCAATATAGGCCATGTGGCATGTACCCATTACACCACACACCCTCAAACTGCCCTATATTGCTTTTAAAAATACCCTCCTTTTTTTCCCCCTACACATACATTCTCATGTTCTCTTGCTCCCAGTTTTGGTAAGACTCTACTTTTTGATTTGGTCAGGATCTTGAGGATTCTAGTTACCACAAATGATCAGATCTAATCCTATGAGATGCTGCTAATGCAGAAACTTGGGTAATGAAAGATCTCAACACAAACAAAAGAGAAGCAGCTGCCGATTAGTGCGCCACACTGCTGACAGTCTCTGTGGACTGAAGGCAAGGAGGTTCAGGCTGAGGACCTTGGGACGTACAAATTGGCTAAACAAACAACAATTTGTCTACAAAAGTGCCTCTGAATTACAAATGAGTAAAATCGAGTTGTCTTGGGATCTGAGTTATTTGGCTTTAAACTTGCCTAGCAGTTCCATTAACTATTGATCTGTTAATTTATGATGGTTTAGAACAAGACTCTGATGGAAGCTACTGGACCCTTGACTAGAAAGTCAATCAATCTGTTATAGAACAACCTTAGCCATGCATTATACATGTGCTCATTGGCAAGACTTCATCTGGGGCATTTCTCAATCAGGCTTGGATTTACTGACAATTCATAATATTGAAAACCTACTGTTAAACCCAGAACAATTAAATTTCTGATTAACTGACCACTAGACATTGCCTTCATACTGATGACTCAGTACTCTGTCACTCTCTAATGTGCTAATAAAAAGAGATGGTGAATCATTTTCATATGTTTCCTTTTCTGAGAGATGAATCAGGGACTCTTGCTCCAATGTTTTTGTTCAAAGTTTATTTCAAAACTCAAGTAATTGAAAACATTTCTCTGTATGGAAAATCTAATGTAAATGTTCTTAAGCTAGAGCAGACACATGGGTAAGCCTAATGGGGTAATGGGGCAGGGGATGGGGGACCAGAATGGCTTGAAATTGCAGAAGCCAGGAGCAAGCAGGGAGAAATGCTAGCTGTGCTCATGGACACCAGGTCTTTAGCTCATTTCTGTCCTTTGTCAACCTTCACCTTCACGAGTCTTATTTTCCTTTTGGCCACCAGGCTTCCTGTCTCCATGTTGAGAGACAGTCCTCCCCAAGGTCTAGTTTCCTATACAAACAGTCCTGAAAGACTGACTTCTGTCATTACCTTATATTGGATAGGAGCCCATCTCTTTGAGCCCAAGACACTTTGCAAGATGGAGGAATATTTGTATGAAATGGAGTGGCAGGTCTCCTTCCCACCATGACCTTAACTGTTCCCTAGACGCCTTGCCCTGCTCGGTCCAGCCTGCAAATGACTCGCTGATCTCTGAAAAATCTTTCCAGATAATTTAGGAAAAAAACCATGCAAATTATTAACAACCTTATGAATAATAAACATGTGATCTCATCAGTAATTAAAGAACAGCAAATTCCAACAAAATTAAGATGCTATTTTTGTGTGTGAATTAATTTGCAAAAGGTTTTTAGTAATTATAATGCTGGTGTTCCCATTAAAATGCTTTTAGGCAATAATAACAAAACAACTGCAAATTATTAACAACCTTATGAATAATAAACATGTGATCTCATCAGTAATTAAAGAACAGCAAATTCCAACAAAATTAAGATGCTATTTTTGTGTGTGAATTAATTTGCAAAAGGTTTTTAGTAATTATAATGCTGGTGTTCCCATTAAAATGCTTTTAGGCAATAATAACAAAACAACCAAATCAAACTTCTTAAATAACATGTATAATATATGATTTCAAGTGAAAATAAGTCCCAAGGCAGTGTGTCTCCTCAGTTGATTAATTCAGGGTTTCCGTAAAATCCTCAAGCCCCCCTCCTTCATAGGTTTTGTCCCTAGGCTGGCATGGTTACATGCAGACATGACAATGTCCAGTGAAAGAAAGCAAACTTTTATCCATTGTCTTTCTCTCTCTTTTTTGATAATTTTATTTAAGAAGAAATGAAGAAGATGAATCATTTTCAGACAACCCTCTGTGTAGCTAAGGATACTATGGTTTTTTTTTTTTAATTATTGAAATATAGTTGATTTACAATGTAGTGGTAGTTCAGGTATACAACAAAGTAATTCACTTATATATATTATATATATTTTTCAGATTCATTTCCATTATAGTTTATTACACGTTACTGAGTATAATTCCCTATGCTATACTGTAGGTCCTTGTTGTTTTTCTATTTTATACATAATATTGTGTATCTGTTAATCCTAAACTTTTAATATTTCCTCCCCACCCTGCCTTTCTCCTTTGGTAACCATAGTTTGTTTCTATGTCTGTGAGTCTATTTCTGTTCTATAAAAAGTTTATTTGTATCACTTTTTTTTTTGGATTCCACATATAAATGATATCATGTGACATTTGTCTTTCTCTCTTCACATGGCATAATCATGTCTAGGTCCATCCATGTTGCTCCAAATAAGAATGAAAAATACCCAGTAAACCTCATATCCCATCTCTTTAGCCAGGACTGGATCATATGCCCACCTCTAGCCCAGTCACTGGCAAGAGAAAGGAAATGACCAATATTGGTCCAGACTAATCCAGATTTATCCCCCGAGGAAGCATGAACACTTCGACCAACTAAGACTCTATCAACAGGGAAAAAGGGAAAGTAGTGGTCCTTGGGCAGACAACTCATGGTATCTTCTCTGTCTGCCAAGGAGACAGGCCACATACATGGCTCATAGGAGCTGTGGAAAGAAAGTTGGCACTATATACCAAGACTCTTAAAAGTGTCCTTACAATTGGGCATAGTAATTCCATTTCTATGGACAAAGCCCATGGAAAGTGTGCCTAAATACAGATAAAGTATTATGCTCAAAGATTTTCACTGTAGCACCCTTTATAACAGAATAAAGAAAGAACAACAAAATCAAATTTAAGGGTCCCCAAATAAAGAAACAATTATATAATTACAGTTACTAACATATGACTGACTACTTCCTAGCATTTAAAAATGATGTTTACAAAAAGTTTTGAAGAACATGAGAAGATGCTCATATTATGGTGTTAAATGGGAAAAGCAAATATCAGGTTGTATATATAACTCTATCTATACAAAGTATTCATAGCAACTATCTCCTCAAATCTACTACGTGCTAGTAACCTACACACAACCTCTAATCCCAACAACTCTGAAATGTAAGTGTTCTTATGCCCCTTTGACAACCAAGGTAACTGAGGCTCAGAGATGTTTAGCAGGTTTCCCAGAATCACTCAGCTAGTAAAAAGGTAGGACAGGGATTCAAGTCTGAGTCTCTCTGACTGTTCGAATCATGGCTTCACAATTTAGGAGCAATTCTTTCTTTCACCCTTTTTTTCTGTTCTCTCTTCTCCATTGCGGGTAGATAAGGTATTTATGAGTTTAGCTACATGAATGAGCCATGCTTCAGAGGTATAGATACACACCCCAATATTCAGTGAAGTGGAATAGAATAAGGACAATGGGAAATGCGGGTGGTGCTTGTGACAGAAAGACAGAAGTAAGAGAGTAAGAAGAAAGGGAGGATGGGATGACAGTATTGAGAACAAGGAAGTAGCTGTTTACAAAACCAACCAGCACTCTTTGATTTCCTTTTTAATTGAATTGTTTTCCTACCGCCTCATTCAGTACAGAGGCCTTCGGTCATGGGTGGTGATGGTGTTAGTCACTAAATCGTGCCTGACTCTTGTGACCCCCTTGGACTGTGGCCCACCAGGTGCCTCTGTCCTTAGGATTTCCTAGGCAAGAATATTGGAGGGTCTTGCCAGTTTCCTCCCCAAAGGATCTTCCTGACCCAGGGCTCAAACCCTCATCTCCTGCACTGCAGGCAGATTCTTTCTTGCTGAGCTACCTGGGAAGTCCTCTGTCATGGATGGTTTACACCAGCTCACCAAGAGCCTGCTTCAGTCTCCAGGTGCTTCTGTAGATATTGGTTGCTGCTACCCCAGGGACTGCAGCATGCCAGATTCCCTTGTCCCTCACCATCTCCTGGAGTTTGCTTCAACTCATGCCCGTTGAATGGTGATACCATCCAACCATCTCATCCTCTGTCGTCCCCTTCTCCTCCTGCCTTCACTCTTTCCTAGCATCAGGGTCTTTTCCAGTGAGTCAGTTCTTTGCAGCAGGTGGCAACAGTATGGAAGCTTCAGCTTCAGCTTCAGTCCTTCCAATGAATATTCAGAGTTGATTTCCTTTAGGATTGACTGGTGTGATCTCCTTGCAGTCTAAGGGACTCTCAAGTCTTTTCCAACACCACAGCTGGAGTGCCAGCACCACAGTTAGATGTTGGATCCTTGTCTCATTCAATTAGAAATTCCTTCTACCATGGCTGGCCAAGTCAGGAAGGGATGGTGCACGTGTGATCCCAGGGATAAAGGTATTGATAAATCTGTGAAAGATGGGGCTGGGGATTCAATACATTGGAGATCACACATTATTTCCCGTAGAACCACACTCCCAGCCCCAAGCTGGGTGGTAAACGTATAGCTAGTAAATGAAAATTATTGAATTAAGAAGGGGAACAAAAGGAAAGACAATCCTCTGGACATCTGGCTCTGTTGTTTTTCACATCCGTGCTGTCTCTGCTAACCCGTTTCTACATTGGAACCCCATTATGCACATTGGCCAAAGACACAATCTGTTGCGGCAAAATTGATCTAAATGTAGGCCAACTTTGTTTCAGCATTTATCCAGTGACCAAGAGGACTCTCAATCAGGCCTCACTGTTGTATTTTTGCTACCACTTCCATATTGGAGTTGAAAGCCCTGTTGTCAGAATGTGAGGGTTATAGAATGATTAGCACCCCAGGTCCCTTGGCTCCCTTGTTTGTTTGAAAAATGCAAGAATAAAACAACCATGCAAGAATAATGAGCATCATGTCTGATTTCAGAAAGGTTATTAAAGTAACAAATCAGAAATGTCTCCAATAAAAATTGCTGGAGATAAGAATCATGCAAAGACTGGCTCTTTTGGAGAGAAGAATGTATGCTGCTGTAGGGTTTTGTTTTGTTTTTAATGCTGAGGTTTCTAATGGCAGATTTTCTCTTTTGTTTAATGTTCTCAGAATTATTTAGTATATCTGGTGTTTTGCATCAAACAATGCATATAAAATGGAAAGAGAAGACATTCTTGTGCTGCAGAACCATCCCATTGGACACCTTTACATGATAACGTCATGTGCAGATTTCCCGTCAGTCCTGAGCAGGCAGCATGGAACCCTGAGAGCCTTGGTCCTTTCCTTGAGAGCACTTCATGTCCAAAGCCCTTCACAGTCATCAACCCAGACATCATGAGAAGTGGCACAGCGGCTTTGGGACTACCTCCTATAAGTCCAAGGGCTTCCCAGGTGGCTCAGTGGGTAAAGAATCTGCCTGCAATGTAGGAGATGCAGGAGACCCAGGTTCGATCCCTGGGTTGGGAAGATCTCCTGGTGGAGGGCCTGGCAACTCACTCCAGTATTCTGGCCTATTAGAATCCCTCGGACAGAAGAACCTGGCGGGCTACAGCAAATGGGATAGCAAAGAGTCGGACACGACTGAAACAAGTGAGCACACAGCACCTACAAGTCCAAAGGAAAATTCTTTGGCACTGGGCGAAGTGAGACTATTTCTGAGCTCCAAATTCTAGAGATGTCCATTTTTTTGATGCAAGGTGGTGACTAGAAGGGCTGGAAGCAGATCAGGGCAGAGAATAAGCACAAACCAGGTATGAGGGACTTGTCAAAGGAGAAATGGGGAGGTCAGCTCTGCCTTCATATCCAAGGGCCATGTTTAGGGCCAGGAATAGGAGAAAGGGTAAAAGGTAAAGAGTTACTGGGTAATCACTGTGGTGGAGCAGGAGAGGAGGGAAAATGGAAGCAGGAATCCTAGGGTTCAGGGCTAGTGTCCCTAATATATTTCTTACCATATTCAGCTCAGTGGGAGTGAGTCTTGCTGATTTAAAAGCCCCATATTCTGGAAGGAAACTTAAAAAATTATGTACAAAAGGCCCTGGACTGGATATGCAGCACAGATAGTGTTCCAGAGAAGACTGCAATGGCTACTCTCATTCAGAAGTTGTCATATTTAACTTTATACTTCTAGTCTCCCTGATACAGCTCTGAAATAAAAATATGTTAAGTAAATGAGCTTGGGTAATAGAATAGAGCTTTAAAGAGCATGTTTAGGGCTTGAGTTGAATAAATATTCTATCAACTCTTACCTAGGTTAATTGTCCCCATCATTGACATTTTTGACGTTTCTGCTTCAGAAAGGTATGTGAGGATAAATAATCACATCCTTTCTGTGCTATAGACCGAGAGTGAATGGAATTACCAGGTGTGCATTTGAGAGCCAGGGTCAGTCCTCAACGGGTAGAGGCCAGAGAACCACCCCTTTCCCCCAGTGTTTCTATCCCTATGGGATCTGTTAGAAAGGATCACTGAGGGCTGCCTTGACAACACACAGGGTTAAGAGACATGTACAGAGAAGGGAAGAGAAGGGAAGAAAGGCTATAAGTCAGGGAGGAGAGGCTTTATATTCCTATCTTCTACAGTCAGCCCCAAAGAAGCCTGCCGTTGTTATTCCAATTTCCGTCTCTCCACTCTTACCTTTGAGGAGCATTTATCTTTGTCAGCCAAATATGGCATTTTTGATATTGGATCAGAAGTAATAGGAAAAGCCCAGAGAGTTAGAACTAATCTTAGCCACTTGTATCTTTGGACCTCGGTTTTCTCACCTGTAAATAGGGAAGCATAGATAGGGCCAATGTTTCTAAATTACATTCTATAGGAACTTAATTTAAAATATCCAGGAAAAAGTATCACAAGTCAAACATATTTTGGAAACAATGAGTTAAACATATTTAGACCAGCTTGTTATCTCAAGGACTCCTGGGGGTCTTTGAAATTTAGCCAATGTAACTTGGGAATTTCACATTAGTGTTTCTCAAAGTTGTCTGATTGTTGTTATGGGCTAAATTGTGTCTTTCTTCAAGTTTATGTGTTGAAATCCTAACCCCCAGTACCTCAGAATGTGACTGTATTTTGAGAGAAGCTCCTTAAAGAGTAGTTAAAATGAGGTCATTAGGGTGGGCCCTAATCCAGTTTGTCTGATATGTTTAAAAGAAGAGGCGATTAGTATTTGTCTTCCTCGGTATGATTTCACTTACATGTGGAATCTAAAAAATAAAACAATGAACAAAAGTAACAGAACAGAAACAGAATTGTAGATACAGAGAACAAACCGGTGGTTGTCAGAGGATGGGGCGGCTGTGGGGAAGGAAAGAAATAGATGAGGGGAGGCTAAAAGGTAGAAACTTCCAGTTGCAAAATAAATGAATCATGGGTATGAAATGTACAGTGTGGGCAATGTAGTCAATAAATATGTAATATCTTTATATTGTAAGATATTGTAACTTGACTTGGTATGGTGATCATTTTGAAATGTATAGAAAAATTAAATGGCTGTTTCATGTAACAGGAACTTACATACTTTTGAGGATCAATTATACTTCAGAAACAAACAAACCCATAGACAAAGAGCTCCAACTCATGGTGACCAGAGATGGGGGTTCAGGGGTGGGGGGAGAGGAAATTGGATGAAAGTGGTCAAAAGGTACAAACTTCCAGTTATAAAATAAGGAAGTATTACACTAGGGATGTAATGTACAATGGAATAAATATAATTAACACTGTTGTACATTATATATGAAAGTTGTTAAGAAAGTAAATACTAAGAGTTCTCATAAGGAAATTGTTTTCTTTTCCTTTAATTTTGTATCTATATGAGATGATAGAAGTTTACTAAATTTATTGTGATAATCATTTCATGATGTATATAAGTCAGATCATTATGCTGCGTACCTTAAACTTGTACAGTATGTGTACAAGTCAATTATATCACAATTAAACTGGAAAAAAATGGAAGAAGAAAAAGAAGAGGCAGTTAGGACACAGACACAGAGAGAGAAGATGATGTGAAAGACATGGGGTGAAGATGGATGTCCACAAGTCAAGGAGAGAGCTCTCCTTGACACAGGAAACCAACCCTACTGATACCTTAGTGTTGAATGTCTAGTCTCTAGCAATAAAAATAAATGTTTATTCTTTAGGGCACCCAGTCTATGGTGTTTTGTTTTTGTAGCTATAAAACCTAATACAGTTGTGGAATCCTTTCTACAGAAGGTCTCTCTTCTGAATAGGGTTTCTTAGTTTATACTTTGGGTAAATCCTGAGCTAGATGTTCAGTAAGTTTTTGTTTTGTTTTGTTTTGTTTTTCCCTAGCTCTAAAAGGCCATGATTTATTGAAAAATCATGTCTATTGATGTAGGCTATCATGTAATTGATCTGTTAAGAGAATGTATTTTCCGAGAGGTCAGAAAAGTTAGGGATTGGTGTTGCCTGAGTTTGTAGTTGGGCTTCATGAAGCTGGCAGAGAAGAGGGCTTGGAAGGAAAGGTAGGCAGGGAGGGCTACAGGGGATTCTGGCAAGTCAATCATTCTCCCAGAGACGTTGAATTCACTTGTCTTTGCAGAGGCCAGAATGCACATGTGCAATTTGCTGTTGTTGTTGTTAATCCTAGTCATGAGTACCAGAGCTTTCTCTTGGACAGTGGCTATCAGGGAAAGGAGGACTATATCTTATATATATATATATATCTTAAAGGCTTGGGAGTTTCGCCACCAAGACCTTCATCCACAGATGAGCAATGAATGAGACATTTCAGATGCTGCAGAACACAGAGGGTTGAGAAACTTGAATTCCCTTACCTTCTCTCTGTAGGAGCTTTCTTCATTCTTTGAAAATTCACTGCAAGAATACGGGAGACTTGGGAACACTGGAATTTCTAGGTCCAGAATCAAACCTTCACAGGATGACTGACGTAAATGGATCACAGTGACTTACTCCCCGTGGTACATCAGAGCTTCGTATCGGCAGATCTAAAGAATGGGAAATATACAAGGAAACAGAACCAAATCAGGGTGGACATTGACAGGTGCTTCTCAATGCACTTCCTACTGGTGTTTCTTTCCCTTTCCTTGAGGCGACACCACAAGGAAAGATAAGCCAGCTTCCAGATGTCTGTCCCAGAGTTAGTTTTCACTTACTGAAATAACTTATTATCAAAAGTAATTTTTTTTAAAGCATGTTTTATGTAGTTTCTCAGTTGGAAAATCTGGCCAGATAATCAGACAGAGTTACTCTCCTCATTGGCTGTGTGGAAATATCTTGTTTCCAGCACGCTGAGGGCCTCACTGCACCTAACAGCACATCATAAACTCTACCATCCTCCCACGCTGGTTTGTCCTTAAGAAGGATAGAAACTCCATAACAACATTAAAACAGAAACTGGGAGCAAAGCCCCGTGGCCGAGACTCACCCAACCAGATTGCACTGCTATTTTTATCCCCCGAGCTGAGCATATTGACAGAATACAGAATTACTTTTGTGATTAAACGTGGCCAAAAACCTTGTGAGTGTTAATCTCTGGAAATCTGTTACAAATTGGATGGCAAGCAGCAGCAAACTGCTATTTGTTACATCTAAAAATAATTCTCAGTGCTCTTGTGTGTAAGTAATGTGGCAGGAAGAAAAGAAATTTTAATTTAATTGGATTGAGCAGTTCAATTTTTAGCAGTCAATCCCTAAATATAATGGTGGGTATGGTTCTCTGAAAGCCCCCAGATGAAGAGAAGGTCAGGTGCTGAGAGGATGAGCAGAGGGCCCAGCAGTTCTTTGCATTTGCCCCTCTTAGTCAGTCTGGCCCAGAGAGCATGGCTCTGTAATCACAAGTCCTCCAGTTCTACTGTTTTTGAGAATTTATGGGATTGTGATGAGAAAAGGATCAGATGGGAGCAAAAAGGTGATGGAGGATTCACTGACCAGGTACCACTGTTTGAACTAGTGATGAATGTATGAGTCATACAAAGCCAGTAGTGGCTCTGTTTCCTCTGATTTCCTTTGGAAATCAGGCTCTTTTGGTTCTGTCACAGAAGGTTACGGAGTTTCCAATCAGGGTTTATGTGGAGTGGCTGGTGCCAAACCAACTAGGGCATGGTCATCTCCAGACCCAGTGAGACAGCGCAATCCTTCAGCCATCCAAACCCAGGCCCTTCAAATGCCTTTCAGAACACTCACTCCAGTCCTATATATATATATGTAGCTCAGTCCTATATCCACTTCATTCCCTGTCCACTTCATTCCCTGTCCACTTCCCAGCCACATGTGGGCTCAGTTTCCTTCTGGCTTGGGTCAAGACCATAAACACTCTCAGGACTACTGATGTCTTCCTCCTCCCTCTTTCACCATATCCAGTATGCCTGGTCCGTATTCCTGGGTCTCAGTTCTATTCCTATCATACTTCAGTTCTATGCCTGCATTTCCCTTCCAGGTTGGGACCAGAAAATCTGCCTAAATTTTGCTAGCCTTCTCTCTCCAGAGCTGGGAACCATCTTCTCATTTCATCTTCCATCAGGAATCCTGCTCAGTCTGGATAGACTGGATATGTTGGGGTCTAAGGATAAAGACCTCCATGGCCAGAACCTTCTGATGCTAGGCTTGATCTGTCAGATCACACCCATAGGAAAGCAGTATCCTTCCAGGACAGCACAGCAGTGAAAGCATGGACTTTACAGTTATCCTGCCTTTCCTGTATTGAGTGTATTTTAGTGCTTCTAACTAGTTGACAATGGCAAGTTTTTCTTTATAGAGTTCCAGCTAATAATTACATAAGGAATAGTGGAATTAGAACTTATGCTTTGGAACACCCCATGAAACAATGGGTTTCTTCTAGGCAATGATCAATGTTCACTGAAAGCATTAAGTAAAATTTTGACAAAGAGTTTTATGATGGATGGATCAAGTTGACAATACCTGATTTGACTGATCAATCTTAAAGGCATTAATGGAAAGACAGCCAGACATTATCAGCCTTCTGATGCTATTTAGTGGGAAGTTCATAGCCCCACCTATGTGGTGTCCTTTAAGAAAATTGAACCTGAATCTAATGAAACCCTTTGTTGTAAACACTAGTTTACAAAATTACGGGGAGGAGAGGAAAATATTAAATGATATCATGTGGACTTATCAGATCTAGGTTGTGGGGTTCTACCACAGGGTGAATGACCCAGTTCCTTAAAACAAACAGACAATAAAGACAAACAAACAAAAACCCAAGGGTTGCCTGTTATAGATTTAAAATGGCTTAAGACCATATTAACCAAATGGAACATATGGGTGAAAATGCTTTGTAAATGGCCAAGTTGTTAAACATTAGGTATTAATATTATGACAGTTGCCCTATCTCTCAGCTACAGATCCTTAAGTCTGGTAAATCCATTATCAAAATAAACTTCAAAAACTGTATACTTTATTTGCCAAAGCTTGTGTCTGGAATATTTGAAGGATTTCAAACGAGGAAAACACAGTTTCCTAAATGGGCAAAGAGAAACTATGACAGACAGGTGATGTAATACCTAGCTTGAATCATTAAGCAATGGCAGAACTGAATGTCTAATCAGATTGTAAGATCTAAACCTTCCCATATTTTTAAAAACCTTCTGGTCACAGAAAGATTTAGCTTGAGCATGCATACATACCCATATGTACTCACTTTAAACAGTATGATAATGTTATATGCTTATATATGTACACACATATGTCGACAAAATTTACTAACATATGTTCATATCTACACATACCTTGAAGCAACGAATAGATAACAAACCTTTTCGTTTTTCTCTCTCCCAACTAAAAGCTCTCATAGTAAAACACTGACTATGGGACACTCACGGGAAATAAATTCATCTGGATACACGAAGAGTTCAAAACAAATCAAGATTTTATTTCTTCACTTGCCAGTTTTAGGTTTTGTCTTTCTGAACAGTAACCTTTCTAAAATATGCTTCATCACTTCCTGCATCTTGAAAAGAAAATTCCAAATACCTCCTTGGTACCTTAGGGCTGTCATTAGGAACATAATTATGCTGCTGCTGCTGCTGCTAAGTCACTTCAGTCGTGTCCGACTCTGTGTGACCCCATAGACGGCAGCCCTAGGAAATAATATATGCACAGGAATATAGGTGCTGGCTGTTTCCCCAATATGTGGTATGAGCTCAGTCCCCTCGGCTCTTTAGATTCTTATTTCTACATTTTATAGCATTTATTTCTATTTTTGTGTTTCCACGTGTGTCTGTAGTAGCTACTTTCTAATCCCTTCTAATTGCTGCTTCCAGTCTGTTTTACAACCAGATAATCAAACTCATTGATTTGTGGACAAAATAAGAGTGGAGAGGTTCTGCTGAGTGCCTAAGAGATTCTTTTGTAGGTAAAGTGCATGACCTTGAGCATCTGGAATTTGTGAACATTATTTTACTGCTAAGAGGCCTTTTTTTGTTGCCTATCAATTTCTTAACTCTGTTTCACATGAGTGAGAGAGTCTGCCAAAAAAGTGATTGTTCAGAAACACAAGATAAAAATGTATCCTTGGAGTGTACTTGAGTTGGAGGTTTCCATTAACTCTTTTAGGAAAAATATGATTTATTCCCACGGAAAGTGAATACTGCTTTTCTTAAATTCACAATGAACCTCTATCACACCATCATACTGAAACCCAAACTCAAATTATAAATTACCTTTTTTAAAAAGACATATTTATCTTCCTGAGATCTTAATAAATTCATTGTACATACTAAGACCCCTGACAAATGGAAGTTTATAGTAACTATATTTAGAACTCTTTCACAAACAAATACCTGGCAGTCATATGAGCATTTAATACTCTTGAATGCTTTTCTGATTAAAGAGAATTTTCCGGACCCAGCTGGAGTGATGCTCAGATGTAGTTAGGGTAGGCCTGTGAAATTGATTTTTATGAAGTACCAGATTGAAGTGTACTAGTCTAGCCCTCTTGGCCTGTATGAATCTCACGCTCTCATTCTCTCCTTCCTCCAATGTATGAATCAACCTAGGTCCCCAGTGTCATTACCACATAATGTCCTCAATCCCAAACACTTTCAATTAGATCTTGGGTGCCCTCCATTCATCCAAACTGGATAAATAGTTTAAGTGCTTGGAAACAACCAGAATTCTTCAGGTCCTCCCCATAATATCCACTAGTGATTTCTGCTTCATCAGACTGCAGTGATCATCCCAATTACAATAGGCTGACCTTGTTTCTTGAAATCTGAAGTGGATTTCAGATTGACTTTCGTGTGTGCATGGAGCAATGGACATCTGGCTTAAGAGCACCAGATAGGTAATCCCAAGGCTTTTCTGAGCTCAGCAGTTCAAATGCACACAGAATCACGACCACCTTACTGCAGAAATGAAGTATTTCCCTCTAAAATGAGATGCCCATTAGCACATCCTCATAGCACTTCTCCGTGAGACTGGACAGATCACAGGAGGAAGCTCAGCTGATTTTAATAATACCAATATCCCTTTTTTTAAATGATATTTTTAATTGAAGTATAGTTGATTTAAAATGTTTTGGGTGTGTAGCAAAGTGATTAGTTATATATATACATACACATATATATTTTTTCGGGCTTCCCTGGTGACTCAGATGGTAAAGAATCTGCCTGCAGTGTGGGAGACCTGGATTTGATCCCTCGATTGGGAAGATCCCCTGGAGGAGGGCATGGCAACTCACTCCAGTATTCTTGCCTGGAGAATCCTCATGGACAGGGGAGCCTGGCAGGCGACAGTCCATGGGGTCACAAAGAGTCGGACATGACTGAGCGACTAAGCGCAGCACATTATATATTTTTCAGATTCTTTTCTATTATAGATTATTACAGATATTGAATATAGTTCCCCGTGCTATACAGTAGGTTCTTGTTTATTTTATGTATCCCTTCCCCCTCCAAATTCCTTTTAATTATGGTGAAATTATGGTGAAATCTAGCTGCTATTGCAGCTTCCCAGTTGGCCCAGTGGTAAAGAATCTGCCTGCCAATGCAGGAGATGCAAGAGATGTAGCTTTGATCCCTGGGTCGTAAAGATTCCCTGGAGTAGAAAATGGCAACCCATTCCAATATTCTTGCTTGGAAAATTCCACAGAAAGAGCATGGTGGGCTAAACAGTCCATGGGGGTCGCAAAGTCAAACACACCTTAGTGACTAAACAGCAACTGCTAGCTGCTATTAATATTTGAGTCAAACTGATTATGATAGCCACCACTCACAAGTTCTGATGTATGATAGCCACCACTCACAAGTTCTGATGTATGATAGCCACCACTCACAAGTTCGTTTTCTTAAATATCTTTATGGCAACAAACTGTTTCTGACCTGGGAAAATAAGAATTCTCAAAGCATATATTTTGTATAATTTGCTTGCCCCTAGGATATTTTGCTTTCACTCATATTTTAATGAAGTATCAGTGGGGATGGGTTATGGAAATAAGAAAAGCACAAAAGTATCCTGTCTTCAGGATCAAGAGTATTCTCATTATTTCAATTTCAGAAAGAATTTGCAGCCTACTCACCTGTCTGCATATATCATCCAAAGTTCATTGAATTTACTTAAGATCTACAGGAAACTCAGATCTGGTAGAGTGATTTTGGGAGGTTTGAGTTACCTCATTCAGAGCATCTTGGTTACTGAAAAGTTTGACCTCAGAAGAACCAATAGGCATAGTCCTGACCCACTGATTCTGAAAGCATATATTCTTTCATTGGCAGACTAGTCTTAGGACTACCCTTGAATATTAAGGACTGAACGGTCTATATTAGTACGATCTGATTTCAGGTCGACAACAAGAAACAATAAAGTGTGGTGGTTAAGTCTAAGGCCTTAGATTCTGATATACCAAGGTTTGGATCCAGCTCTTCCAGTCAATGCTGAGTGACCATTGATCAGTTTGATACTTAACCTCGTTATTTGCTTCACCTATAAAATGAAGACGATAAGTAGTATACATGAGTTTAATGCAGAAAAACACTCCAGGTATTTGAAGAAGAAATGGACCTAATACAGAGAAATAGTGCCCACAGAATTGTAGGATGGCCTGGAGCAGTGGAATCACAGGAGCCACAGATGGGCCATAGACTTTACGAGCATCCACCATTGCTGAGCTCTAGAGGCCACAGAGTTGCTGTTGCTGGGGCCACCGCTGCATCTCACCCCAACAAAACTGGTAACCAGACACTGCAGTGTGGAATTCTCTGGGGAAAACACTCACAGCCATCCAACTTTACTTGACTAGCCTTAACAATAGCAAGCAAATAGTCACCGCTTCACTCTCACCTTCCAAATCTGGGGCCATTGCCTCTCACAGGTTCTTGCATTCAGAACCCTAGCTTCGAGGGAGTCTAGGAGAGTAGTTTTTAGATCTCCCAAACAGAGTAGCCATCATAGTCAACAAAAGCACCTGAAATGCAGTACTTGGATGCAATCTTAATGGATGGAATCTCAATGCATGAGTTTGAGTAAACTCTGGGAGTCGGCGATGGACAGGGAGGCCTGGCGTGCCACAGTCCATGGGGTCACAAAGAGTTGGACACGACTGAGTGACTGAACTGAACTGACTGAACTGAACCAGCAATACAGGAAGGTACCTAGAAAGAAATATGAATGATGCTAAATGGCAGCAGACCACATCCTACGTTAGGAGGACACCGACCTCCTCAGGCTGTTACCAAGATTACATGAGACCATATGGGTGAAACACTTAGGACAGTGTCTGTAATATAAAGAGTATACAATACTTATATGGCTGTTTGTATTTATGTGGTTATTTTACTGTTTAAATTGAGATACCAGCATGGGCATTGAATGCCCCCTTACTACACAGTTCTTCCCTAAAAGCTGGGACAATTTTCCAGCTCAGTTCATAGGTGTCCAAGGGTCTGTCTCAAATTTTCCTCATTCTCTCCTGGCCCCAACCCTCCTCAGGCTTTCCCCAGTCCCCAGTTTTACCCTATCTTTATCCCTCAACATACTCTCACCTGAACAGGTATTCTCGCGTTCTTTACCAGAGTTCAAATTATTAGCAACCAACCAGGGAAACAAATGAAAACCAATCCTTCTTTCTTCTGGTAGAGAGAGCTTAATCTTCAAACATTTTCAGGGTAAGGGGAAATATTCACTTTCCATCTATCTAATGCAGATAAGAAGAGGGAGAAAAATAAAATAGTTACTTTTCTGTATTGAAGACGGCAGGAAGGTTGCATCCTGACAAATCTCAAATTGTTAAGTATTTCCAAGGTTTCAAAATCAGAATTTTAACCACATTTTGCTCTCTTAAGATCGTAAGGCCCTGACATTATCAAGAGTTCAGATGATATATCCCAATTCAAGATGGTAAATTGTTCATATATGATTTCCTTCTTGCTTGCTCATGATTTGATTGGCATGACAAAAGTGAACAAAAATAAAATTATGATGGTACTAAAAACAGTAAGAGTATCATTAGCAGATCAGAAAATTTTAAAATAAATTTCCTGAAGAGAAAATCAATGGGGATTGTGTGGACAGATAGATTGGAGCAGCAGACATGAAATCTGGAATCTGTACAGAAGAAGGCCTGCCAGGGAGGACAGTTGGAAAGTTGTTCCGGCAGAGTAGGAAGCTGTCGTTTTGTGTTTGCTTCTTTTTGGCAGAGCCAGGACTTGGCATCTGCCTCCTCCCTTCTCTCCTCTTGGCCAGAATAGAGACCTGCAGGAAGTAATGGGAGGTCCTCTTGGAAAGAGACATGGCAAGAGGCAGAGCGACCCCCAGGGTACTCTAGATCTCCACAACACAGGAAGAAAGAGATGAAAGCTCTGTCTAGAGGGAAACACACAGATCTTCTCACATCTCCAGCGCAAGTATGAAGACTATTTTGTCTTGGTAATTGTGGAGATGTTCTCTGTCCATGCTTCCTAAATGGAGGTGATTTGTTCACATGACCTCTCCATTTTCATGGAATCCATAGTCAGCCCAACCACAGCATGAGAAGCCAGAGAGCAGACCGTCATACAAAGGGTCCCTGTATACTAACATGGCCCTTCAAAGGCCATCAGACATTAGAGGAAAACCAACAGCATGGATTAAGAGGAAATATTAAAGTTAAAAAAATAAAAAGAAGGAAGTAGAAAAGGAAATAGGGAAGGAGAGGAAGGGGAAGGGGAAACAAAGACCTATTCTGGAGAAAACAGACACAGACACTAAATAAGAATATACTGCTATGAAAAAGGAGCAATGAGAGAATGAAGATATTTTTAGAAATGAAACATTGTCACTAAAATAAAATGACGTAGTAGAAAGTTTGGAAGGATATCACCTTCCACATACACAAAGAAATGTAAAATATGAGAGAAAATAATAAACATGGCAGATTAATCTAGGAGCTCCAACTTTCTATTCATAAGAGTTTTAAGAAATATATGACAGAAAATTAGGGGGATAATTATTTTTGAAAATAATACAATAAAATTTTCCAGAGCTGAAGGTTTTGGAGAATTTTATTCCATCAGAAACACTGCCAGCTTGGACTGACTGAGACAGAGAGAGGATGACATGAATGTTGTCAGACACCCATATTGTAACTTTCAGGATCTTGTGATTTTATAATGCTGTTATTTCTGTGATCACCTTAAATACAGGTTTTATATTTTTCCTTTTAAACTCTCAAACTTAAATAAGACAGTTTAGATACACCCAATGCTGTGAGTTTTATTCCTGGGACCCTAAAAAACACCTGCCTTTCTCAGGGATACTATTGACTTAAAGGATGCTTCCCAAAGGCTGATGTCACCTCCACAGTTTACACACCAATCATCTGTGCCTGCTCCATGGTTTACTTCTTTTTCTAGTTGGAGGAAGGGTCCCCTTCAGATCTGTACTTATTTACCTAAATCTAAGTGAAACCAGCTCTTGCCTTCAACGTTGGGTGACCTAGCCTGTAACCAATTCCAAATCTCTCTAGATCTTCCAAATCTCACTTTATCCTTTTGGCTTTACTGTGTCCCTTCAGAGAAGTATTTCAGGGTTTAGACTGAGAGATAGCTGAGAAAAAGCACCCTGCATCCCAGCTGATTCTGAACCTCTATTCCATCACCGGATTCAGGCATTCTAATCTCTCTACTAAGTTGTAAATTTACTGCCAACTAGGTTGCTTAATTAATCCTTACCTACCCTCAACCCCCAACTACAAAAGTAAATTAAGCCCCAGAGATGCTGAATGAGTATCCAAAATGTGGAACAAATTTCCAAACATAAAAATAAAGCCAGTCCAGCGATGCTGACTCCCAGGCCCACATTCTTCTTAATGGCTGTCACGTCACAAGGCCAGTAAGGAGTTTTGGCACTTCAGGAGCCAACGTGCTGCCTTTGCAGCCATCTGAACCTCATACTTACTGCCACCTGCGGTTAACGCATCAGGTTCTTTCAGGTCTCAGCCTTGAACAACCTTTTTAGTTTCATGTATTTGGCTGTGCTGAGTCCTCACCGCGGTGCCGGAGCGTCTCGTTGTGGCGGCTCCTCTTCCTGTGGCGCACAGGCTCTAGGTCCTCAGGGCTCAGTTGTAACTCGTGGACTCTGTGTGGGCTCAGCAGGTGTGCACTGGCTTAGTTGCTCCACAGCATGTGGAATCTTCCTGGACCAAGGACTGAACTTGTGTCCCCTGCTTGGGCAGGCGGATTCTTAACCACTGGACCACCAGAGAAGCCCCAAATAATCTTTTTTAAAATCAAAATGTAAAGGGTTACATTGGAAGAGCCTGAGACCCAGAGCTGCAATATTGATGGCCGGGAGGATGCTATACCCAATGCCCCTTGCTCAGCAGGGCATGCTGGCTAAGGGCTTAGACTCTGGGCAGGCAGCCTTGAGTTGAATTCTTGCCTCCTAGTTTTAAGCTGTAAGATTTGGGGTGAATCACCTAGCTTCCATGAGCCTCCTTTTCCCCATCTGTAAAATAGAGGTTAGTAATAGCATCTATTTCATAAATTTTTTAAATGAGGATTAAATGGAATGATGTTTTTGTATGCATATAAAGTAGCTGGCACATATTCAAACTGAATGTCAGCTCTCAATATCAAAATGTTATTTTTGTTGTTATTACAAGCGACATACTGATTAATCAGATTGACTAAATCACCCAGGAGAGAGAAGTGAATGCATAAGCTCCTATTAGAAAGAGGGAGAGTTAAATCCAAAAATTGATCCCTTCAAGGAGGAAAGCACCTCAATGCAGATGGTTTGGAAAGAGCACTTTGTCATTTGGATCACACCCAACTTTCCTTTCCATAATCACAGTGACTTTGCATGGGTCATAACAAGGACAAGCCAAATCAAAATTGAGAAATACCAACTCTAGCAAAAGCCAGGGGAGATAACTCATCGCACTGAATGCCCTCTCAGGGGTTAACCACCCTGGGGGCAGAGCAAACAGCACAGCAGCTCCCCAAGCAGCTATTTTTATTTTGTGTTCTGAGCATCTGACTCAAGCTGGGTAAAAGTGTTCATTTTCTCACTTGGAAAGTTTTCAAAACACCAAAAGGATTAGGTCAAGAGGGAAATATACCCACTCCAGCCAAATCTTTTACAGTGGTCAAAAAAAAAAAAAAAAAAAAAAAAGCCAGCAAAAAATTTAATCACAAATCTGCTTCAGGCAATACATGGACCCATTCAGGGGAAGTTGTCATTTGTTTATCAGTAGCAAACAGCAGCTTCTTGCAACCAACAGCATCTGCCACCCTGCAAAAGGACATCTTTCCATTTTCATGAAGAGTAATGAAAAATTTTAAGGCAAAGCAAATGACAAAATATTTGCTGCATTTGTCTGCCTTTTGGCAGTTTTTACCCTGTGCCAGGCACATGCCTTCCAGACTTCCCAGACAACATCTTATTTTTTAGCCAAGTCTTGCTTTGCAGCCAAGGCACAAGTCTCGTCATTTACATTTTATAGACAGAGATGCTGAGACCCTAAAGCTCAAGTCAGGTGAACAGAGTGGGGCCAGGCAGAGCCAGAAGCTGCCTCACAGGTGACTTATAACCACCCAAGTCCCAAGGGAGAGACAGTGGCCAACAGGGAAACAGGAAAGCACGTCAATTCAATGAATGCCAACTTGGGGCAGGACAAAGTCGTATATGTGATGACCTAGAAAAATATAGAGCTTAATGGATGCTTTCTTCCCCAGTGGAAAAACTTGACATATAACACTCATAGCATGATCTGTACAAATTGTGTTTTCTCAGCTAAAAATAAAGCATGAGAGCCTATGTTTATTGGTGCAGGTTACTCCCCATAAGGGTTTTCCTGGTGGCTCAAATGGTAAAGAATCTGCCTGCAATGCAGGAGACCTGGGTTCAATCCCTGGGTCTGGAAGATCCCCTGGAGAAGGGATGGTAAACCACTCTACTATTCTTGCCTGGAGAATCCTATGTACAGAAAAGCCTGGCAGGCTACAGTCCATAGGGTCACAAAGAGTCAGACACGACTGAGCGACCAACATACACACACTGCCCATAAATCCTTTTTTACATATTAATAATCTGGGTAATATTTTCTACATATTTCTGCCAGGATATGGAAGGGTTTGTGTGTGTGTTTTTTTCCCCATCTAGAATTACTATAATTATTTTGCTAAAATACCAGAACCTCATTAATGCATTGATCTTATTATACCAAGTTCCTGCTACAAGGCATAGGCCTGGGAACGTGGGGACACAGATAAATGAATCTTAGTTCCTACCATCAAGGGATTCAGAGTCTGTAAGGGGGAACTGACATGGAAACAAGTAGGCAGATTTGTAAAGAAATATCCTGGGAGTTGTGGGCCAGGAAAGGCTTTCCGGAGTTATCTCCTTTTGCCCTCTCCTTTCTGCCCTGCCCTCTCTGCCCAGGTCCCCTTTGGTACTGCTATTTCTTTTTACATCTTCTCATTGCACTTCAGATCAAACCCTCCAATATCCCTTAAAGATACGATTCCAGGCACAGAAGACAGGTTTGTGCATATAATACAGATTTTTCCAGATGTCTTGCTTATAAGCAGTGCTTTCATAGAGTAAATCATTCCTAATTCTTTAAAGCTAAGCAACATTAAAGTCATTATTTTTCCTGGAACACATTCCAAAGATTATGATCTATGAAGAGCACCAAAATGAGAATGGATCCCTAGGTTTGTTTTGTTGCTAATTTTTATTCGTCTGATTTGTGGAGTTGATAGGTAAGCCAAGGCCCTCCTCATCTCTGGACTGAAGATGTGCTGACAGCCCCATCCATCAGGCAAGCTGTCAGAGCACAATGCTTCACAGAGGCTGTTAAACAGAGGTCCAGCTGCTAACACTTCCAGGAGATGAGAAAGAAGAAAGTTAATCTTAATGCCCACAGAAAAGTATTTCATTAACCTGGCAGAGAAATGGATATGGCAGTAAAATCTTTAGTCACAGGTATTAGAATTTAAAGACAAATCTCAAACATATGTCTGTATTTCTGCTTCTTTTATGATCCTGGAATCAATCCCTGCTGGAAACACATTGATAAATAATCAGCCAACAATGGTGATATCACTGAAATATGGATCCATCTTCATTAACAAACTTAAAGACTATTTGTATCTATAACTATGGGGCAGAGCAGATAAAGGAGATGTAATTCCATTTGCACAGCTTTACTCGTCCACTGAGGAGCTGGACTGCAGCTGGATGCCTTTAACAATTAGGGAAGGACGGTGGCCATTTACACAGTCACATGAACAGTTTGATTGGTGATCATTTTACTGTGCCTTGAAGATGTTTAAGCACAGGAAAAACATCAAAGAGACATATTTTAGCAGCTAGGTTTCATATATTTTCTTCCTTTTTTTCCAACACCTTCAACATCTCTGAACAGTTTTAGAGCTTTCTGAGTTTTAGATCATTGAAGTTCCTCAAGGATAAAGAGAGGTTCCATAAGGGCATGAGAGAGACTCACAAAACAACCTCTTCTGAAGTCTAGTTCAGGGGGACAGCTTACCTGAACAGCCTCCTTTGTTTGAAATCTTGGCCCAGAGAAAAGCTTCTAGAATGGAGCCAATGCAAGAATAATAGTAAATGGCCCCTGGCTGGCAGGTGGAACTGCAGTCCTTGGCAATTTGTGCTTTGCGAGTATTCTCTAATGATGACCTTTGTTCATTGCTGTAACCAAAAGGATTATCATTCCCTTTGTCTTCACTGTCCTCCTTTGACTTTGCTGAGTCATTCCATGCTGTGTCATGGAACTCTGTGCTGCGGCAGGAGACTAAAATGTAGCTCTAAGTCCTTTGTGGCTGGCTGGCAGGTTACCTCATCTAGGGGCAGGCTGTCATACCCAAAACCACAGTAGGAGTGGTTGTGGGGGAAATCTATTGTCTGTTCACGGGGCTAGTCCAGATCTGAGGGTGATGTAGTTAAGAGTAGACTTCAGCCTCTCGAAGTGTCTGAGGGCTGTGAACTGCAGCCCCTGCCTTCTCCTGGCCGAGAAAGACTCCAGGTGTCCATATTCCATCTCCAAGTGCATCCTCCTCCCCAGAAAAGACTCCAAGTCTGCACACTGTATCTTCAAGTGCACCTCCCCACACTCCCCAAGAAAAGGCTCCACATGTTTATACTGCATCTCCTCCCCTCCCTCCCCAAAACTCCAGGTGTCCACCTTGCTTCAGAGTGAGTGGTGGCACCCTTCTGTGATCTACCTGTTAGAGCTCAGAAAGAGAAGAAGGTAACTCTCCATCTCACACCTGTGCCCAGACTAATGATGTGGAGAGGAAGGAACTCCCAAAAGAATGGACCACACTCTCCCCAAAGGCAAGCATCCTCTTCTAAAGAGAACCTCTATTGGAGTCTACGTCAGGGTGAGGTAGTAGTTGAAAAAGTGATACATTTTTACACCTCCCTCCTGCTAAAGAGGAATTATCTTAAAGAGAACTTCTTGTTGCTAAGATGGGGCATTGGGTTGATCCAGGTGCTGCTGCTGCTGCTAAGTCACTTCAGTCGTGTCTGACTCTGTGTGACCCCATAGATGGCAGCCCATCAGGCTCCCCCGTCCCTGGGATTCTCCAAGCAAGAACACTGGAGTGGGCTGCCATTTCCTTCTCCAATGCATGAAAGTGAAAAGTGAAAGTGAAGTCTCTCAGTCGTGTCTGACTCTTCACGACCCCATGGACTGCAGCCCACCAGGCTCCTCCATCCATTGGAGTTTCCAGGCAAGAGTACTGGAGTGGGGTGCCATTCAGGTGGGAGAACGCTAATTGGTAGAGGAAGGCCCCTAAATTATTCTACACAATAATAGGAAGGAAGAGACTAACAAAAACTGGTGGAGGGGTGGGAGAACAGGGGAGAGAAGGAGATGACTAAGGTGGAGATTTTGATGAAGTTTTGCTATGCTGTATGTGATGTAATCTCTTTTCCATCTTGACATGAAATGCCTGTAAAATCAACATTACCAAATAATGCCTTTGCAGTTTTATTGAAGATGGAGGAGTGGAATCTGCAGAAGGGCTCAGTCTTTGAGAAAGTGCGAGTAGTCCAGGACCACCAAACAGGCTAAGCCTGAGCTGGACAGAATAGTACAATTAACAAAGGGTGAAGCATGCCACTTGAGTCCCTTGTTGCAGTGGCCAATGGCCAAAGTAATTTTCAGGCGACAGGGACACTGTCAGATGAGAGACATCACAAAGCTCCTGGAGAAATGACCTCTCTCAACCACCTCTGCTACTCTGCCAGTCATCTGAGAGCAGAAGACGCTCTCAGGCTTAAAGCAATGTTTCACAGAAAGTGTTTGTCTTTATCAAGACAGTTTATTAGCTCTAAGGGCCTCCCTGGTGGCTCAGTGGTAAAGAATCCACGTGCAAGGCAGGAGGCACGGGTTTGATCCCTGAGGTGGGAAGGTGCCCCGGAGAAGGAAATGGCAAACCACTCCAGTATTCTTGCCTGGAAAATCCCATGGACAGAGGAGCCTGGCAGGCTATAGTACATAACTTAGCAACATAACTTAGTCAGACATAACTTAGCAACTAAACAACAAAAATTATTAATAGCTCTAAGTGTGACTCAACTCAGATATCTGCTTAGTGGCTCTCTAAGTGTGGACCCTATATCATAACATCAGAATCACTAGGAAACCTGACAGAAGTTCCAATTCTCAGGCCTCACTCAGATCTACTGAATCAGACACTTGGGCGGTAGGTTCCAGTGACGTGGTTAAGCGGGTTCTCTGGGTGATTCCAGTACTCCTGACAAGTGAGAAATCCTTACACAAAGATTCTCAATGTTTGGTGGCACCTGGACCCCCAGTGGAGCTCGTCGAATACAGAATCACAGAGTTGATGGCACAGACACCAGAGATGTGGCTGTAGGTCTGAGGTGAGCCTGGCACCCTAGGTTTAACAAGCTGTACAGATGGTTTGGATGCCTACCCAAGTCAGAACCACTAGCACAATGGGCTCCCGGAGGAGGAAATGGCAACCCACACCAGTATTCTTGCCTGGGAAATCCCATGGACAGAGGAGCCTGGCGGGCTACAGTGCATGGGGTCACACAGAGGTGGACACAGCTGAGAGAATGAGCAGCACAATGGGCTAAGAAGGAATTGAGCCCTGGAGTCTGAAATCACAAGCCAATGTTGCTGTCACATCAAACAACTAACAAGCCACTAGGAAACAATCAAGGCCCTCCAGGTTAGGTGCAGGAGCTTAGTTAATATTATTTTATTAATATAGCCCATGGAAGGTGGAAACTTTGGAGATCACACACAGGGAAGAATTCTTCATCCACCAACCCAAAGCTCCACCCAAGAAAGCTTGAGAAGCTTTGGGATGAGGGAGGGCCCCATGAGTGACCCAGAGACTCACTCGTGTTTCTCAGGCAAGAGCTGTGGTCCAAGTTGTCCCATCCAGATAGGGCCAGACACTGTGTTTCTCCACGCAGGATCCAGAAATCAATTTCTCAAAGAAGAATCCTCAGAATCACCTTGGAGCTTTCATTAAACCAGTGCAGTTTCCCATTCCTGGGCCCCACCCGGTCTGCTGAATTGATTTGTGGAATTGGGGACCAAGAATTTAAATTCTTAATAAGTATTTTGGGTATCTCTTGTGCACATTCAAGTTTAAGAACCACCGATCCCCTAGTCTAGAAAAATGAGTATAAAAAGTTTGGTTAACATCAATTACATTTTAGTAAAAGGCAGGGAGAAATCAGTAAAGTTCTAGGATCTAAGGTTGTGTGACCTGGGTGGAGTAGCAAAGTGGATCTTTGTTTCACATTCCCACCTTGGGAAGCACAAAGGGTCATTGGCTGCAGGTGAGGTCACCTATAAATTGTTGGTTTCCATGTGTAGGCCATGCACTTAAAGTTTGAGATATGTACTGTACAATACTCTTAGGTATATTCAACTTAATACAGCTTTGTGGAAAGAGTGCTTGTCTGAGAATGGAAGAAATTGTCTAGCCAGCAATATACCATAAAATTTCCTGGGGAATTTGCTCTGATATAGCTCTAAATATAAGATTTCCCATAAGATTAATTTCCTCATTTCTCATTCTTTTTGTTAATTCCATTTTTCTTGTGATATCTAGTTGAAAAACCTCTCACATAATTAAAAAGAGGTCAACAATTGCATATTTTGGGCACAGCAAGGAAGGGGTAGAACTAGGGGAGCTGCGAGATCTGCCTTCCATTCTGCACAGGGTGTGAGAGGTACCCGGTCTGCTGAATTGATTTGTGGAATTGGGGACCAAGAATTTAAATTCTTAATAAGTATTTTGGGTGTCTCTTGTGCACATTCAAGTTTAAGAACCACCGATCCCCTAGTCTAGAAAAATGAGTATAAAAAGTCTGGTTAACATCAATTACATTTTAGTAAAAGGCAGGGAGAAATCAGTAAAGTTCTAGGATGTAAGGTTGTGTGACCTGGGTGGAGTAGCAAAGTGGATCTTTGTTTCACGTTCCCACCTTGGGAAGCACAAAGGGTCATTGGCTGCAGGTGAGGTCACCTATAAATTGTTGGTTTCCATGTGTAGGCCATGCACTTAAACTTTGAGATATGTACTGTACAATACTCTTAGGTATATTCAACTTAATACAGCTTTGTGGTGACCTGGGTGGAGTAGCAAAGTGGATCTTTGTTTCACGTTCCCACCTTGGGAAGCACAAAGGGTCATTGGCTGCAGGTGAGGTCACCTATAAATTGTTGGTTTCCATGTGTAGGCCATGCACTTAAACTTTGAGATATGTACTGTACAATACTCTTAGGTATATTCAACTTAATACAGCTTTGTGGTAAGAGTGCTTGTCTGGTATTTAAAATATTGCCAACAGTGCTGAGAATGGAAGAAATTGTCTACCAGCAATATACCATAAAATTTCCTGGGGAATTTGCTCTGATATAGCTCTAAATATAAGATTTCCCGTAGGATTAATTTCCTCATTTCTCATTCTTTTTGTTAATTCCATTTTTCTTGTGATGTCTAGTTGAAAAACCTCTCACATAATTAAAAAGAGGTCAACAATTGCATATTTTGGGAACAGCAAGGAAGGGGTAGAACTAGGGGAGCTGCGAGATCTGCCTTCCATTCTGCACAGGGTGTGAGAGGANTACATTTTAGTAAAAGGCAGGGAGAAATCAGTAAAGTTCTAGGATCTAAGGTTGTGTGACCTGGGTGGAGTAGCAAAGTGGATCTTTGTTTCACATTCCCACCTTGGGAAGCACAAAGGGTCATTGGCTGCAGGTGAGGTCACCTATAAATTGTTGGTTTCCATGTGTAGGCCATGCACTTAAAGTTTGAGATATGTACTGTACAATACTCTTAGGTATATTCAACTTAATACAGCTTTGTGGAAAGAGTGCTTGTCTGAGAATGGAAGAAATTGTCTAGCCAGCAATATACCATAAAATTTCCTGGGGAATTTGCTCTGATATAGCTCTAAATATAAGATTTCCCATAAGATTAATTTCCTCATTTCTCATTCTTTTTGTTAATTCCATTTTTCTTGTGATATCTAGTTGAAAAACCTCTCACATAATTAAAAAGAGGTCAACAATTGCATATTTTGGGCACAGCAAGGAAGGGGTAGAACTAGGGGAGCTGCGAGATCTGCCTTCCATTCTGCACAGGGTGTGAGAGGANTCTTTTTGTTAATTCCATTTTTCTTGTGATGTCTAGTTGAAAAACCTCTCACATAATTAAAAAGAGGTCAACAATTGCATATTTTGGGCACAGCAAGGAAGGGGTAGAACTAGGGGAGCTGCGAGATCTGCCTTCCATTCTGCACAGGGTGTGAGAGGAAGAGGAGTCAGGAAGGTGAGCCTGTCCCAGGGAGGCTCCAGGAGTGGCTAATGGGAGAAACTGACAAAGCATCTCCATGTTATTCCCTCAGGGTCCTTCAATTGTGCTGGGCATTCCACAGTTTAAATTTCTGTCATGATTGACACTATTGTAACAGTGGGTGTTCTGATATATTGTCTGTCCATATCCAAGGTTTCAGAAGTAACCATATGCCTTATACATATTGTTTCCCCTAAATATTTGCATTTCTACTTCTATAGTGTAGACATGAAAGGTCTTTTTAAAAACCTATTCCCCCAAGCGCAGCTTCGTTAGAAGTCAGCTGGCCTTCTGACTAGCATTTCAAACTCTGATTATTACACCAAAATCCATTAAGCACATAAAATCTCTTATTGGAACCTCCAATTAAACCTCAAGTCTCATAAAAGAGAATGGAGTGATTAGAGGAAAGTGATCTAACACTGTGCCAAGTGTCAGGAATACTAATGCTGGGGATTTATGCAGTGCCTTTTGTCCAAAGAACTAAAAGAATTTCCTAACCCCTGTCTAGTGGGGTAGGTTTTTATTCCTATTTTGTTCATTAGTTGACCTTGCCTATGTCTAAGTTTCTCTACTTGTAAAATGTGGATAAGGAAAACTGCCTACCCCAACACCCAGAGATAATGGAGTAGATGTTCTACATAGTATCAGGGGACAGTCACTGTTGCCCCAGTAGAAACCAAGGTATGGCTGTTCCTTTATCTTTAAGCACCTAGATCTTGTAGTGCGTTCAGGGGAACCATTTAGGCCTAATAAGGTAATGGTCAGCATTTGTGCCCAGCAGGGCAAGAGTCCTCACATTTAACTGTGTCTAAGCATATTCAAAAGCAGAGACATTACTTTGCCAAATAAGGTCCGTCTAGTCAAGGCTATGGTTTCTCCAGTGGTCATGTATGGATGTGAGAGTTGGACTGTGAAGAAAGCTGAGTGCCAAAGAATTGATGCTTTTGAACTGTGGTGTTGGGGAAGACTCTTGAGAGTCCCTTGGACCGCAAGGAGATCCAACCAGTCCATTCTGAAGGAGATCAACCCTGGGATTTCTTTGGAAGGAATAATGCTAAAGCTGAAACTCCAGTACTTTGGCCACCTCATGCGAAGAGTTGACTCATTGGAAAAGACTCTGATGCTGGGAGGGATTGGGGGCAGGAGGAGAAGGGGACGACAGAGGATGAGATGGCTGGATGGCATCATGGATTTGATGGACGTGAGTTTGGGTGAGCTCCGGAAGTTGGTGATGGAAAGGGAGGCCTGGAATGCTGCAATTCATGGGGTCGCAAAGAGTCGGACACAACTGAGTGACTGAACTGACTTACTGAACTGAAGAACCACCTAGAGATCCTGTTTAAAATGCAGATTCTAGGGACCTGCCTTCAGAGATTTTTATTTAATGGTTTTGGATTGGGCTGAAGAAATGAATTCATCCAGAAATTATGTGTGCTGCTGCTGCTGCTAAGTCACTTCAGTCATGTCCAACTCTGTGCGACCCCATAGACGGCAGCCCATGGGGCTCCCCTGTCCCTGGGATTCTCCAGGCAAGAACACTGAAATGGATTGCCATTTCCTTCTCCAATGCATGAAAGTGAAAAATGAAAGTGAAATCGCTCAGTCATGTCCGACCCTCAGCGACCTCATGGACTGCAGCCTTCCAGGCTCCTCCGTCCATGGGATTAATTCATCCAGAAATTATGTGTGCTAGATACTGTTAAACACACAAGGGGAGCAAGGGAACAGACAGACAGAAACCTGCTCTTGGTTGGATCTGTGTTTGTAACAGGCCTCCAGATGATGCTGAGATTGATACTCTCCCAAAGGCCACATCTTGAGCAGCAGCACATCTCAACTGGAAACAAGTCTCGTTTCTGCCATACTGATGGAAATTTAACCCATTTCCAAACTCTGATTCTTCTTCTCCACTGGTACCTACTCCTTGATCATAATTTTCTAGAATCTTTTTATTTAGCAACAATAGGCCCTTTTGGACGTTCTCAGCAAGCTTGCCTGCTATAAGTTTGTTGCTTAGAACTTAGTATCACACATCATTTGCACTGATTTCTCAAGGCATCTCCTTAGAATCAACATCTTTAAGCAGAATCAGGAAACACGATTGTTCCAGGGACTCTGGTAACAGGAATGATCACAGATATGTCTGATTTGACCTCTTAGGGTCAGAAGACAAATTGATTTTGTCTAGTTCCAACCTAACCTAGGGGCTTCCCTCGTGGCTCCGACAGTAAAGAATCTGCCTGCAAAGCAAGAGACCCAGGTTTGATTCCTAGATCAGGAAGATCCCCTGGAGAAGGGACTACCCACTCCAGTATTCTTGCCTGGGGAATCCCAAGGACAGAGGAGCCTAGCGGGCTATGGTCCATGGGGTCGCAAAGAGTTGGACATGACTGAGCTACTAACACTTTCAACATTTTTTTTCAACCTAACCTAAGAGTTTACCTTGAATGGAAATTAGCCTTGGACTGGACTTACTCCAAGTCATTTCATTTTCATTTCTATGTTATAGACTTTTGAAATGGGGAAAATTAGCTTTTATTAATGACCCACACTTCCTCTGGAATGAAGGCTCCGTTCTGGAATGCAGTTGATTAATTTCTCTAAGTCCTAATACTAAAGATGTATTGGCTTCTTAGCTGACCCAGCCCAACAGAGCAAATGAAGCACAGATGGCATGGCACTACACTTAAAAAATACTCTTTTTATGTGCAAATCTACCTTTAAAAATATCTGTTAAGAAGCAGAGCTGAAGTATAAAAAATTCATTTCACTCTAGCAAACCTCAAGTGCCCAAAGCTGAGAACAAATGATTCAGTGAGTAAACTAAAGGTAGAACAAAGCAACAAGGACAAATAAGACTTTAAGTGAGTGAAGAAAATGAAGAACTGAAAAATATCTAATAGGTTTCAGGTTCATTGAAATGTATCTAGGGAGATTTCTGAAGTAATATTTCACTTAGCTCATATTTTATCTGTTACTCATGTCCTGCTTCCTTCCCCAAAGGATTTGGTCTGCCTTGCCTGGTGTAAGATAATATTGAAAAGGAAAAGCTGACATGATCATCTTCATCTTCTCCCTCTTCTTAAGTTGTTCAATCACTTAAGAATTTCAGACAGGATAAGGAAAGCACATTACTTATCCAGTAATAAGTTTTCCAACATCTAGTATAATATCTGTCATTTTAATAGCTAATTTTTGTTCATCTTAGAGGCCTTCCCCACCTCCCCAAAACTATGAGTCTTTGGGTATGTATTATGTTTGTAATTGATGGCACAGGTAAATGCCTTGCTTTATTCCCATTTTTAAAAAATTAACTGCAAAACTTTTAAAAACAAGTCCACAATTGTGGGAAATGATTTTTCTTTTCCAAGTCCTTCAGGTCTCATCTCCTTGCACACATTTTATATGCATCTATGCAACTGTTTCACTCATATTATAAATATTTTTTCATTGTTACATATTTTAACTTTAAAAGTTTAAAAAGTACCATTTTTAACAGAGACATAATAGTCCAGAGAGTTGTTCTTTCCTTATAACACAGGAAAAAGAAGGGAGATGTTTGAGCAGACGGCCATGACATAGTTCGGGAAATGAACTACACCACTGTTATTTATAGCGTCCTACACATTAATATTCCAGGGACAGAAGTTTCATATCAAAGAGCTTATTTACTGGGAGGGTTTATTTATCAGACATGCAGAAGACGAGAGCTGTCTTGGTCTCAATTTTGTTTCGAAACTCTTCTTTATTCATTTCCTGTATTAAGATCCTTCAACAGACAAGTTCTGCAAAAAGTAGAGAGAACAGCGGAAATGAAGCAACTCACCCCTGCCTCCTGCACAGTGGCTGGGAGGTGACGGTTTGGTGCCCTCTGACATCCTAACACAGACACACCCCACTTCAGGGAAGCCACAGTGTAGAGAGCACAGCATGCAAGGCAGCAGAGTGTCGTGATTATGAGTGAGTCCACTGAAGCCAATTGTGTTTGTGGACGTGAAACATTTTCATCCATAAAAATGAGGACATATTACTAGCGCTTAACTCCCTAGAATTGTTGTGGGGATTACATAAAGAACAGGGCTGGGCACATGGTAAACATCATGTCAGTGTTCATTATTATCATTACTTTTCCACTCACTTTTGAAGGAGAGCAGAGCAGAGATCAAAGTGCCAGGTCACTAACCGGGCAGCC
The DNA here is from genome assembly GCA_006410675.1 of Oreotragus oreotragus. Taxonomy (NCBI): domain Eukaryota; kingdom Metazoa; phylum Chordata; class Mammalia; order Artiodactyla; family Bovidae; genus Oreotragus; species Oreotragus oreotragus. The sequence continues at coordinate 245,160 of SJYX01018854.1, forward strand.
GCCACATCAATAATAGTAAAGGGCAAACTATCCAGGGCAACCCTGGCACCTTTTTCTTGAATCAAGTTGTTTTACAAGAATTTTAACCCAGAGGTAATAGCTAAGACTTTGTGTGTACATTTTAAACTTAGAATTAAAGAAAAATCCTGGAAATTTAGCTTTAGTTTCAACTTCACACACTTTGTCTGAACAAAGACAGCATTTAGCTGGTTCAGGACTCACCTTTACTCGCTGCCATTTATTCAGTGCCCACTACGTGCTAAGATTCTATCGGCACTTCACATATCTAGTATTCCCAACAATCTCACGGGATCGTGTTGTTGTTGTCCCATTTTACAGATGTTGGAACTTGTGGCCAGAAAGATAAAGTGATTTGCCTAAAGCCAGTGGACTCAGAATTTGGAATTTAAATTCAGTTCTGTATAATTCCATTTATTCTTTTTTCACTGCACCCAATCCTGTGCACTGTGATATGTACACAAGGCTGACAAGTCCGGGGGCGGGGGCGGGTGGTGTTGCTGTGTAAGTAAACTGGTTAATGCCCACAGTTGCTCTGCTGAACTTTCAGTCTTCCCATACATGCTAGGCTCAATGCCAGCCCTAAAAATCTCCCTCCATCTCCCCATACCCACACCTGCATTTCAGACTCAGCATCTCTGCTCCTGACCCTGGCCTGCAAGGGATCCTCCATCCTGCTAATGAGAAGAGTTCTGTGTAGCTGACATAGAGACAATCAGATCAAGCCTGCTGGCTCTGGCCCTATCTGTCTATCCCCTCCCCTTCTGTTCTCACGTCTGGTGACCTTCTGTCTCAACTGTATCTCGGCAGCCCACTCTTTTCTCTCTTCTTATTGAAGAGCAGGCTTTGTGGTAGCAAAGGAGCATGATAGAGAGCCCCTCCTCTCATTTCTCCTTAATCCCTAGCTGGCATTGGGCACAGAGATCACTGATTACACTCACTGAAGTGAGAATACACAGACCAATCACGGGATGAAAGACAGGAGAAGGTGAAATGAGAGACAGGCAGATGACTCATACTGAGTTGCTTTCTGGAACTTCAGGCATAAGAGGCTCTCACTCAATGCCCGTGCTAAGGTCACAGGCTCAGTGTGAACTGCCATTAGGGGCTGAATTGTGTCCTCTCTAAGTTCATGAAGTCCTAACCCCCAGGACCTGAGAATGTGACCTTATTTGGATAAAGGGTCATCACAGATGTAACTAGTTAAGAGGAGATCATACAGGAGTATCCTAATTTGATGATTAGTCCCAGGTGGTTCAGGGGTAAAGACTGCCTGCCAATGCAGGAGACACAGGTTCAATTCTTGGGTCAGAAAGATCCCCTGGAGAAGGAAATGGCAACCCACTCCAGTATTCTTGTCTGGGAAATCCAATGAACAGAGGATCGCAGAGTCGGACTGAGCAACTGAGCAGGCAGCAATATGCAGCACGACCTATGAAAAGGGGGAATTCGGACACAGATGTGCTCTTAGATCACCACGTGACAACGACAGTAGAGATCAGGATGAGGCTGCCACAAGTCAGGGACCAAAGATCACCAGCAAACCACAAGAAACTAGGAGAGAGGCCTGGCACGGAGCTGTCCTCATAGCCCTGAGAAGGAGCCAACTGTGCCGACAGCTGGATTTGGACTTCTAGCCTCCAGGACTGTGCGGAAATAAATTTCAGTCGTATGAGTCCCCCAGTTTGTAGGACTTATGGCATCCCTAGGACACTACTAAGCTGGAGACTGAAGGAGTCATCTGAAAGCTATGCAAACCCCGTTAATGGGTCAGGTGGGTGCTCTTGGAGTCAAGGGTGTGGGAGCACTGCCTGAACAGGCTACAGGTGTGGTTCACAGACAGCCCCAGTCCTTCCCTGTGGTTCTCTGGAGACAGTTCTAGGCTAAGACTAACTCACCCTCGCCAGATGCCACAGGCCCTCTCTGGTACCTGCCTGTGGGGATGGAAGATGTTAGATTTTAATTAAGCACAGTGTTATCGCCACCATAGGGATACTTTATGACTTTCATGGGCCTTTGGTGCTTTGGTTAGCGTGAGCTCCTTCCTCCATTAAAAAAAGAAAAGATAAAGTATTTGTCAGCATTAGGGACTTCCCTGGCAGTACAGTGGTTAAGACTTCACTCTCCAACACAAGGGGTATAGGTTCAATCCCTGGCCAAGGAGTTAAGATACCACATGCATCCTGGCCAAAAAAATAAAAACATAACACAGAAGCAGTGTTGTAACAAATTCAATAAAGACTTAAAAGAAAATATCCACACCAAAAAATCTTTAAAAAAATATTTGACAACTTCAGTGGTGTAAAGACAACTATAATCTATGCTGGACCCATCATTCTTTATTCCTTCCAACTATATTCATTTGCTTCATATTTTAAAAGAAATTATAATGGAAACATTTATCTTGGCCTAAAACCATTAGGAGTCCTCAACACTTAGTCCCTGTTGGATAACTCAGTTCTTCTCCATGGATAAAATGAATGAGCCATTGGGAAATCAAAACCTCCTTTCATTGGGAGATGCTGCCATCAAGAAATGACCTTGGAGAGATCTGTGGACACGTGTGGTATGTCTAAGCAATTTCTCCATTCTTTAAAAGTTATGCAGTCGCTGCCCAGGCTGCATTTCTGTGTCAATAAGTCCACAGTTTGTCTTATACTTTTCCTTTACCTCCAGATGAACCAAAAAATAAATACTCCCAGGTATAGACAGAGAGCTACGCTACATATTAGCTGCCACCACCTGCAAGTGTGGGACCGTAAATCCACAGCCCCCCTCCACCGAGGCAGCCATTGTAGGCTGTCAGAACCATACATAAAACATGCCCTATGCACTGTTTTATTGGCCTTCCTGATTTACTGTACATACAGTCTCCAAGTTAAACACCAACAGAAGCACCTGAAAATATATTCTCCTGCAGGCCCTGTCTGAAAACCGCATTGCCCAAATAATGTCTGCCCATTCATCATTTCCTTCCTAATACCGGCGTGTCATTCTGGGAATTCATCCCTACAGCCGAGCCCCATGAAATCTGTGATCACAGAGAAGAGGAGGCAGATCTCCAGGGTGAAGGCCCAAGCATTTTAAAAGTGAGCATGTTTCAAAAATGAGACTAAGCAATTGGAACAGTTGGTATCTGACTCCCCTTCAGTGGGGCTTTTACTGACTTCTCTTAATGTAATAGCTGAATCTATCTTTCTTTAATGCATACCTCCTAGCAATAGGAGCAGTGATAACAAATTGAAAAGTAAACCCACACTAAATAGTTCTTCCTGGAGACCATTAGGGAATGTCTGTGTTTATGCAGAATTCCAATCAGTCTCTGTGGAGGACCCAGGGCACTGGCTTCTAGGCAGTGATGATCCACTGGAACATAAGTATCAGGAGGCAGAAAGCAATCCCCGAACACAGGTCATCAGTATGAGAATGGGAGGGCCAGAGTGGAAGTGCTGTGGTGTTGCAGGCTGATCTGGGTTTGAACATCAGCTTTGCAACAACTACATGCTGACACCTTGGAGTACCCAATTCCTTATCTACAGAATGAAGATAATGCGACTGCAAATTCAATTTCCACCCCCTCCTTGATTTTGTTTAGGTAGCTTCCTATCCAGGGCCAGCTTCATGGATGTGACCTGTGCAGTCAAACAGGGCTTCATGCTCAGAGGGCTCCATGCTTGGTTACATGCTCTGCTATCACCATCTTCACATTCTTAGTAGTTGTCTTTTGAATTTGTGACTTGTAGGTGAAGTCCGATGGGACAGTGGGAAGTGGAGCGTGCATATGAGCAGCGGAGATGCAACATTTTACGCCACCCTATTCACAACGTCTGTGATTAAGGGTAATTCTGTCCTCCTTGGTGGTGAATGGTTCAGGCTAGGTATGCCACTCAAATCAGATCAATGAGAAGGTTTCTAGGGGCTTCTGGAAAAGTTCTGTCTCCTGCTTCCAGAACTGACTCTCTCTGTTGCATCTTTCTGCAAGAATAAGGATGAAGCCCATGTGCAAAGCAGGGCAGCATTAAGAGAATCACATAAAAACAGAGCTAGATCTTCTGGGCTAAGCAACCCACATATTGGCTCTCCCTGTGGACTTCCAGGAATGTGAACCAACTAGTCTATTGTTGCTAAATCCAGTTTCAGATGGATTTCCTGTAACTAGATTCTGGAAGCATACCAATAGTTATCTTCTGACTGAGTGGACACATGTGTACAGCAGTGAAAAAGCAGAAGTCATCCCTGGCATTGGACCGGCTGATGAAAACCTCATGGGTCTGGGGGTGATCTGATGGGTGAAGAGCAGGGAAGAGGCCATCCTGGAAGGAAGGGGCACCAGGGTACATCCAAGGGCGTGAGGCAAACACAAGGGAACTGAGAGGGACACAGTTCCCTCAGTTGCAATGATTCATACAGGGACCATGGGTATCACGGAGTGGCTGCTCTGGATTTTTGAGGGTCCAGGGTTTTCTTGAGGTGCTGCAGACCCTGTGGAAGAGAATAGCTCATAAGTGCCTGGGTGGTCTGTGCAATCTGTGGTCATGCAGTCATGGTAAGATCTTCAGCACTACTTTCCTATCACCTCATTTGGTCAAGCAAAGGCATTTGACCAAAGCATTAATAGCTCAGTTTTGCTATCCAACCATCTGGACTTGAAATCCTACTAATAGTATCTCCTGGATAGGTTATTCTGTCATTCTGTGTGAAATGAAGGCAGAATGAAGGTATAGGTAGTATCTACCGCTCTCTTTTTTATGAGGATTATAAGGTCATCCAGTGTTTGGCACTTGGCAAGAGTTCCTTGGATGATCATCATTATTCTTAATACTCCTTTAATTGCCCTATGGTCTCCCCTGGTGGCTCAGTGGTAAAGAATCTGCCTGCAGTGCAGGAGGGAGAAGGCAATGGCATCCCACTCCAGTACTCTTGCCTGGAAACTCCCATGGACGGAGGAGCCTGGTTCAGTGGTTAAGACTTCACTCTCCAACACAAGGGGTATAGGTTCAATCCCTGGCCAAGGAGTTAAGATACCACATGCATCCTGGCCAAAAAAATAAAAACATAACACAGAAGCAGTGTTGTAACAAATTCAATAAAGACTTAAAAGAAAATATCCACACCAAAAAATCTTTAAAAAAATATTTGACAACTTCAGTGGTGTAAAGACAACTATAATCTATGCTGGACCCATCATTCTTTATTCCTTCCAACTATATTCATTTGCTTCATATTTTAAAAGAAATTATAATGGAAACATTTATCTTGGCCTAAAACCATTAGGAGTCCTCAACACTTAGTCCCTGTTGGATAACTCAGTTCTTCTCCATGGATAAAATGAATGAGCCATTGGGAAATCAAAACCTCCTTTCATTGGGAGATGCTGCCATCAAGAAATGACCTTGGAGAGATCTGTGGACACGTGTGGTATGTCTAAGCAATTTCTCCATTCTTTAAAAGTTATGCAGTCACTGCCCAGGCTGCATTTCTGTGTCAATAAGTCCACAGTTTGTCTTATACTTTTCCTTTACCTCCAGATGAACCAAAAAATAAATACTCCCAGGTATAGACAGAGAGCTACGCTACATATTAGCTGCCACCACCTGCAAGTGTGGGACCGTAAATCCACAGCCCCCCTCCACCGAGGCAGCCATTGTAGGCTGTCAGAACCATACATAAAACATGCCCTATGCACTGTTTTATTGGCCTTCCTGATTTACTGTACATACAGTCTCCAAGTTAAACACCAACAGAAGCACCTGAAAATATATTCTCCTGCAGCCCCTGTCTGAAAACCGCATTGCCCAAATAATGTCTGCCCATTCATCATTTCCTTCCTAATACCGGCGTGTCATTCTGGGAATTCATCCCTACAGCCGAGCCCCATGAAATCTGTGATCACAGAGAAGAGGAGGCAGATCTCCAGGGTGAAGGCCCAAGCATTTTAAAAGTGAGCATGTTTCAAAAATGAGACTAAGCAATTGGAACAGTTGGTATCTGACTCCCCTTCAGTGGGGCTTTTACTGACTTCTCTTAATGTAATAGCTGAATCTATCTTTCTTTAATGCATACCTCCTAGCAATAGGAGCAGTGATAACAAATTGAAAAGTAAACCCACACTAAATAGTTCTTCCTGGAGACCATTAGGGAATGTCTGTGTTTATGCAGAATTCCAATCAGTCTCTGTGGAGGACCCAGGGCACTGGCTTCTAGGCAGTGATGATCCACTGGAACATAAGTATCAGGAGGCAGAAAGCAATCCCCGAACACAGGTCATCAGTATGAGAATGGGAGGGCCAGAGTGGAAGTGCTGTGGTGTTGCAGGCTGATCTGGGTTTGAACATCAGCTTTGCAACAACTACATGCTGACACCTTGGAGTACCCAATTCCTTATCTACAGAATGAAGATAATGCGACTGCAAATTCAATTTCCACCCCCTCCTTGATTTTGTTTAGGTAGCTTCCTATCCAGGGCCAGCTTCATGGATGTGACCTGTGCAGTCAAACAGGGCTTCATGCTCAGAGGGCTCCATGCTTGGTTACATGCTCTGCTATCACCATCTTCACATTCTTAGTAGTTGTCTTTTGAATTTGTGACTTGTAGGTGAAGTCCGATGGGACAGTGGGAAGTGGAGCGTGCATATGAGCAGCAGAGATGCAACATTTTACGCCACCCTATTCACAACGTCTGTGATTAAGGGTAATTCTGTCCTCCTTGGTGGTGAATGGTTCAGGCTAGGTATGCCACTCAAATCAGATCAATGAGAAGGTTTCTAGGGGCTTCTGGAAAAGTTCTGTCTCCTGCTTCCAGAACTGACTCTCTCTGTTGCATCTTTCTGCAAGAATAAGGATGAAGCCCATGTGCAAAGCAGGGCAGCATTAAGAGAATCACATAAAAACAGAGCTAGATCTTCTGGGCTAAGCAAGCCACATATTGGCTCTCCCTGTGGACTTCCAGGAATGTGAACCAACTAGTCTATTGTTGCTAAATCCAGTTTCAGATGGATTTCCTGTAACTAGATTCTGGAAGCATACCAATAGTTATCTTCTGACTGAGTGGACACATGTGTACAGCAGTGAAAAAGCAGAAGTCATCCCTGGCATTGGACCGGCTGATGAAAACCTCATGGGTCTGGGGGTGATCTGATGGGTGAAGAGCAGGGAAGAGGCCATCCTGGAAGGAAGGGGCACCAGGGTACATCCAAGGGCGTGAGGCAAACACAAGGGAACTGAGAGGGACACAGTTCCCTCAGTTGCAATGATTCATACAGGGACCATGGGTATCACGGAGTGGCTGCTCTGGATTTTTGAGGGTCCAGGGTTTTCTTGAGGTGCTGCAGACCCTGTGGAAGAGAATAGCTCATAAGTGCCTGGGTGGTCTGTGCAATCTGTGGTCATGCAGTCATGGTAAGATCTTCAGCACTACTTTCCTATCACCTCATTTGGTCAAGCAAAGGCATTTGACCAAAGCATTAATAGCTCAGTTTTGCTATCCAACCATCTGGACTTGAAATCCTACTAATAGTATCTCCTGGATAGGTTATTCTGTCATTCTGTGTGAAATGAAGGCAGAATGAAGGTATAGGTAGTATCTACCGCTCTCTTTTTTATGAGGATTATAAGGTCATCCAGTGTTTGGCACTTGGCAAGAGTTCCTTGGATGATCATCATTATTCTTAATACTCCTTTAATTGCCCTATGGTCTCCCCTGGTGGCTCAGTGGTAAAGAATCTGCCTGCAGTGCAGGAGGGAGAAGGCAATGGCATCCCACTCCAGTACTCTTGCCTGGAAACTCCCATGGACGGAGGAGCCTGGTAGGCTGCAGTCCATGGGGTCGCTGAGTCGGACACGACTGAGTGACTTCACTTTCACTTTTCACTTTCATGTACTGGAGAAGGAAATGGCAACCCACTCCAGTGTTCTTGCCTGGAGAATCCCAGGAAGAGCGGAGCCTGGTGGGCTGCCGTCTATGGGGTCGCACAGAGTCGGACACGACTGAAGCGACTTAGCAGCAGCAGCAGCAGCAGCAGTAGCAGTGCAGGAGACATGGGTTCAGTCCCTGGATGGGGAAGATCCCCTGGAGAAGGAAATGGCAACTTACTCCAGTATTGTGGCCTGGGAAATCCCATGGATAGAGGAGCCTGGCAGGCTATAGTCCATGGGGTTGCAGAAGAGTTCAACACGACTTAGTGACTAAACAGCAACAATTGCCCTACCTGGCTCCTTGCAAGGGATATAACCTTGGGGTCCCACCATCCCACAGGTCCTCTCCTCTCCCTCATCTTCAAATGTTTGGAGCCTGCCATCTGTGATGGAACATGCCTCTTCCACCTTCATGGCACCTTCTACAATGCCTTCTGGGCACTGGACTCAGTGTGTCTGTTTCTGCCTCCCCGACATTTAGGCTGGAGAAGGATGCTTGAGAGGCTCTTTGGACCAAGTTCATCAACAGCCAGGCAACCTCTCTGGCTATACCCAGTCATCAAGGGAATGTCCTGAGTGACCTGAGTCCTGCCCCACTTTGAATTTAGAGAAGAAAAGCAAAAATTTACACAAGAAATGCTTATTTGACTGACTTTGCTTGATTTATAAGACTTTCTAAAATGACTAAAACATATTTCCACCATGCTGTAGTCGTTGTTCTGTTGCTAAGTTGTGTCTGACTCTTTGCTACCCCATGAACTACAGCACATCGGGCTTCCCTGTGCTTCACTGTCTTCCAGAGTTTATTCAAACTCAAGTCCATTGAGTCAATGATGCTATCTAACCATCTCATCCTCTGCCACCCCATTATCCTCTTGCCCTTAATTTTTCCCAGCATCAGGGTCTTTTCCAATGAGTCAGCTCTTTGCATCAGGTGGCTAAAGTCTTGGATCTTCAGCTTGAGCATCAGTCCTTCCAGCGAATATTCAAGGTTGATTTCCTTTAGGATTGACTGGTTAGATCTCCTTGCAGTCTAAGAGATTTTCAAGAGTCTTTTCCAGTACCACAATGCTAAAGCATCATTTCTTCAGTTCTCAGCCTTATCTATGATCCAGCTCTCACATCTATCTGTACATGACTGCTGGAAAAACTGTAGCTTTGACCATATGGACCTTTGTTGGCAAAATGATATCTCTGCTTTTTAATACACTGTCTAGGTTTGTCATTGCTTTTCTTCCAAGGAGCAAGAGTAGTCACCATCTGCATGATTTTGGAGCCCCAGAAAATAAAATCTGTCATTGCTTCCACTTTTTCCCCATCTATTTGCCATGAATTGATGGGACTGGATGCCATGATCTTCATTTTTTGAATGTTGAGTTTTTTTTTTTTAATTTTACTTTACAATACTGTATTGGTTTTGCCATACATCAACATGAATCCACCACGGGTGTACATGAGTTCCCAATCCTGAACCCCCCTCCCACCTCCTTTAAACCAGCTCTTTCACTCTCCTCTTTCACACTCATCAAGAGGTCCTTTCTATTTTGTGGAATGCTGCCCAATTTGGTTATCTGCTTTCCCAGAGTGTATCTGGCCACATTTTGTGTTTTTATTTTTCACTTGGTTACAGGAATCAGATATGACCCTATTAGGTACTGCATATTTTCTTTAGTTCATTCATTTATCAGATATTTATTTAATATGAATTACATGCCAGGTACAATTTGGTGAACTGCTTTATAGTTACTTCATTCTATATATTATGTATGATATAACTGATGATGTTACCTGTATCATATATATTCTTTTGTATTTTCAAATACTTAGAATAAAACTTGAGGAAATATGCAATTTAAGCCACAAACTACCCTTAAAAATATTCCTTCAAAACTTCAGCCAAGGATAGGACAGTTAGAAATTCAGCTGATTTCTGGCCTCTGGATTACTATAATCCTTTTGAGGTTGATGTAGGAATGTAGTTCCACTCAACACATCATTACTACTAATATTTACAGCTTGTTTTCTAAAAGTAAACAAATCAGGCAAAATCAGAAAAATTCAGCGCCACCATATTCCAAATTTTCCATGAATCTTTTTTATCATGACATGATGATAAAAACAAATAAAAATTCATGGATATAGTTCAATACCAAAAGATGATTTTGAATCTAACATATACAAAGTTTTAAAAATTCTTTTTTAATGAATATGCAAAATTAATCATGCTCTATGGGCATAAAAATCCTGTATGTTATCAATTATTTGAAACACACAGTACACATAGCCAACAAACACACAGAACCTGCCAATGCTGTTGGTAAGATTACGGGGATGGGGACAGATTGCTTGCAGCTGTTATGTTAATTAAAGGACAAAGTGACTCATCTACCACAGCATCTCTGTCAGGCTACCAGGCCTTTTTCTGCTTGGCTCTGAGTTGATGTGGAGTTAGAAAGCTGATGCCTGGTCTCTGGCTCCAATCAGTTTCCATGTAGAGCAGATCTTGAAGAGGAAGTTCTGGCAGGCTGAGTTGCAGCTCCTCATCTGGCTGATTCTCCAGCACATGTAGGTTTGGATGGGGATGCCCGGATTGCCTTCTCCCACACAGATGTGGGTAAGGTTGGGGGTCAGGACCAGGCTGGACTGGAGTCTGTAGAGGCAGTCTGTTAACAAGAGTGAACAGGGCTGAGCAGAGAGGCAGAGCTGGGGAGGAGGGGGCATTTTGAACTCCCTTTGCTGTTGTCTTGCCTTGTTCTGTATAATTTGCTGTAGCATTAACTCCATATAGGATGCAGCCTAGCCACCAATACTGTCAGCTTTGCTTGCAAGATTTGAGTGCAGTTGTGGCTAAGTATCTCTTTGGTACATTTCTGAGGGCCAAAAATCAGACAAGATTTATAAACCCTTTCTGATAATTTCTGAGCCATAGATCATAACATAGATTGAACATATGCTACAAAAAGTGATGCTTCTCGTGCATCCAGTCTTTACTTATGAGAAAGTGACACCTTTGTCACTTTTCTATGGGCTTACGTTCCCTAATGGTGGTGTGAATCATTCTGTCAACTGATGCAACTCAAAGACGAAGATGAACATAAGAATAGAAAAAAATTCTAAATGCATTATGTTTGTTTCCGTGATTAAACCATTAATGTGTATCAAAAGTCTTTGATAAAGTAAATATCCCATTGTGTTTCAAAGTCAGTGAAAACCATGTTATCCTTCTTTTTGTTTTTCCTATTCCACTTTCTTGATGTGCTAAAAGGAATCAAACGCTAGGAAGATAGTTAAAGAGGGAAGATTCATCAAGCACCTGTTGTGTTGTGGCCATAGTTCTCTAACCATAGTGCCTCTTGGTCACAAACATTGCCTCCTTCCTGACACTGGAGGCCAATAGAGTTATTTTTCCTTCTAGCCCTGATGATGGGATGAATTGACAATCACTTTCTTACATCCTTCCACTGCCCCCTCCACCATGACTACTCCAAAGGGATACAACAGTTTCTTCTCAAGAGGTACACAGAGGAAGCGCCACTCACCCAGGAATGGATAGATAGAAAAACAACCATGGACAACTAAATGATTTCTCTAAAGAGAGCAGTTCAGTTCAGTTCATTTCAGTCGCTCAGTCGTGTCCAGTTCTTTGCGACCCCATGGACTGCAGCATGCCAGGCCTCTCTGTACATCACCAACTCCCGGAGATTACTCAAACTCATGTCCATTGAGTCGGTGATGCCATCCAACCATCTCATCCTCTGTCGTCCCCTTCTCCTCCCACCTTCACTCTTTCCCCAGCATCAGGGTCTTTTCAAATGAGTCAGTTCTTTGCATCAGGTAGCCAAAGTATTGGAGTTTCAGCTTCAACATCAGTCCTTCCAATGAATATTCAGGACTGATTTCCTTTAGAATGGACTGGTTGGATCTCCTTGCTGAGATTGAACCAGCCAACTAAAGAGGCTCTTTAGTTCTTCTTTGCTTTCTGCCATAAGGGTGGTATCATCTGCATATCTGAGGTTATTGATATTTCTCCCAGCAATCTTGATTCCAGCTTGTTCTTCATTCAGTCCAGAGTTTCTCATGATGTTCTCTGCATATAAGCAGGGTGACAACATACAGCCTTGACGTACTCCTTTCCTGATATGGAAGCAGTCTGTTGTTCCATGTCCAGTTCTAACTGTTGCTTCCTGACCTGCATACAGCTTTCTCAAGAGGCAGGTCAGATGGTCTGGTATTCCCATCTCTTGAAGAATTTGCCAGTTTGTTGTGGTCCATATAGTCAAAGGCTTTGGCATAGTCAATAAAGCAGAAATAGATGTTTTTCTGGAACTCTCTTGCTTTTTCAATAATCCAACAGATGTTGGCAATTTGATCTTTGGTTCTTCTGCCTTTTCTAAGTCCAGCTTGGACATCTGGAAGTTCACGATTCACGATTTCATGAACTGAAAGAGACATTAGAGCTCAGAGTAAAAAAAAAAAAGGGTCATGTGGTGGGGCCTATTCTATCAGAAGGGAAAGACCACATTCATGGCCATGGAGGAAACTTTCTTTGAGATGAAATTAGGCTGCTCACTTTAAGAAAAAAAGTAATGTTCATCTGTTTTCCTTAGCTGCAGCTCCCTTAGGTGGAAAGCTGGTCTAGGATTGGAGTGCCCCATTGCATTGATGTTTTGGACTCATCGCCGTTTTCCTTCAGAGCTTGCAAAACCCAAGAAGAGGAAGCACCAACAAAGACTGTTGAGATGCCAAGGCATTGACTCAAGCTGCAGTCAGAGGAAGGTGTTGAAAGCCTATTCCTCTTTCAGAGGAGGGGTATAGATTTCTCAGGGAAGAGGATAGGCTGTTTGGCGGCGGGGGGGGTGGGGGGGTGATGTCAGGGTTGGAAGAGNGCTGCAGTCAGAGGAAGGTGTTGAAAGCCTATTCCTCTTTCAGAGGAGGGGTATAGATTTCTCAGGGAAGAGGATAGGCTGTTTGGCGGCGGGGGGGGTGGGGGGGTGATGTCAGGGTTGGAAGAGGTCTTAGGACCAAAGAGAGGAGTGAGGGACACTACCTAGAGAAACAAGAGTCATGAGGGTCTTTGTTTAGGTGGTTCTTCTCATTTGTGCCACAAGAGGACAGCTAAGTGAGTTGCCATTGTTGGTTGTGCCTCCTTCCACCAAAGCATCTCTACCTCCCAGTTATTACCACCCCAACCTATTTTTGGATGGAGACAGTGAAACATATACCAGCATCCTAGAGGTCCCTGGGATAAAATGTCCAGAAAGTAGAGACATGATGATGCAACTTCTTTATTGTTTCTGTAGATTAGTGAAGATTCTTGTAATAGTGACTTATGTGACCAAAAACGTATTCACCTTAACCAGCAAATAACATGGCAACCCAAGATTTCTTCTTCTTAAATTTCTTTGAAATAAAAATCTTATAAAACCATCCAAACTGAAAGGTGTGAAGGCATGTGGAAAACTTGAATCAAGAGCTCAGAGTAGAGGACTTCCCTGGTAGTCCAGTGGTTAAGAATCTGCCTGCCAATGCAGGAGACATGGGTTCGATCCCTAGTCTGGGAGGATCCCACATATTGAGGGGCAACTGCCTGTGCACCCCAACTCCTGAGCCCACATGCTGCAACTACAGAAGCCCTCAAGCTGTAGAGCCCATGCTCTGCAATAAGGGAAGCCAGTGCAATGAGAAGCCCATACACCGCAGCTAGAGAAAGGCTGCATGCAGCAGGGAAGACCCAGAAGAGCCAAAATTAAATAACGTTTTTTTAAAAACAGCTCACAGCAGAGAAAGTTCAAAGTAAGACATAAGAGTGTGAAGAGAACACACAAGCCCAGCATGGTAAGGAGGCCAGGATGCTCAGTCCTTTTACACTAGAATCATCGTAAAGATGTAAACAATGATGATGAGAATTCATCGAGGGCTTACAAAGTACCAGGCACATCCTAAGTGCTTTCCATGTAATAACTCATTTAACGAGCAAACGTTTGCCGATCAAGTCCAAACAGAAGAAGAAAATTCCTAATGTTTCCCTCAAAAAACATACTCAAGTTTAAGGTCTTTTTAAAGACCTTATCCCAGGTCTTCTTCCTGATACAGTTCATTATTCACTAAGTATTGATAGCATCCTTAGATGACAAGCAAGCAGACACCAATATGACAAGACCAACTTTACTACATTTTCCTAATGAGGAGTTTCCCATCAGAGGTATCTGGTATTTCAGACTGTTCCAGAAGTGGGTACCAGTCTTTTTGTTGTAAAGATTCTGGTTGAAATAAGACCCAGTCTTCTGAGAAACATAAATTGAAGCAGCATTAGCTAAATAAGTAAACTATCTTTTAATCAAAACTAATGTAACTACCATTTTCTGTTTATAATTCAGTAATTTTTAAAATGGCTTAGTCGTGTTCGACTCTTTGCAACCCCGTGGACTATAGCCCACCAGGCTCCTCCGTTCATGGGATTCTCCAAGCAAGAATACTGGAGTGGGTTGCCATTTCCTTCTNATAATTCAGTAATTTTTAAAATGGCTTAGTCGTGTTCGACTCTTTGCAACCCCGTGGACTATAGCCCACCAGGCTCCTCCGTTCATGGGATTCTCCAAGCAAGAATACTGGAGTGGGTTGCCATTTCCTTCTCCAATACAAAACATACAAGTCATTAATTAAAATCCCTATAATCAAATTAGACTCTGTGAGTCTGGAAACTTTAACATAATGTATAGGGGTTGGCATGGTAATGCAGGAATTTGTAATTATGTACCTTCTGGGGCAAAGACCTAGAAAGGAGAAGACAAACAATTTGTGGGAGATACTAGCACCAAAAATCAAGTTAATCTGTGACATAAACCCTCTGTAATTGTGTTTGCCAGCAATTCACCATGTGGGGGGAAATGGATAGTAAGAAGACATAAAAGATCATATTTCAAAGCTCCCTATAATTGCCAATTTCACTCTCTTCCACTCTCTAAAATTGCCATTTCCCATTCTGGGCAGAGTAGGAAGGGGGAAGAGAACACAGGGAGATAATGGTGTCATAAAATGATGAGCTTGAAGGAGAAAGTGGAATCACTGCTTCTGAATGGCAGGAAGCAGGGGCTTTCCTCAGGGGAAGGATTCTATCTAATCTGGGCATTAGAACCCACCCTCCACTCAGTGTTATGGGCCAATTATCAAACTAGAACGCAGAAGTCACAGGCACCAAACCCACAGTCTGCATGTATACCTCCCTTCCCAATCATGGAGGACTGGAATTTATCAGGCACTTAGTTCTTACAATCCTCCAGTATTGGAGGTCATAGGGCTGACCATCGACTCTCATCCTCCTGGCTTTTGTGAAGCAGGGCATAATCAATGAAAACTTTTTAGTCTTTTTGTATAATTCTTCAGTTTCTCTCTTGCCTTATTCAAACTCCACTGAATCAGCTTCTCTGAGACAGTCTCTTCCCAGCCCCCCCACCACATCAGTCCCACTTTCTCTGTTTAAAATGAAAACTGATGGATTTAAAAACCTAGTTACTGGGCAGATAACTTGCCTGATGTGGACAGGAAATGTAAACAATAACCACAATAACCTCGAGGACATTAGCAATGGCAGGGGATGTAAAGTACTTCGCTTTTAAAACTCCAAAAGGTTAGCAACAGTGGAATCAATTGCATGACTGTAGTCAATAGTGCTGGTCCTGTGTTATGTTATTTGCAGTAAAGGCAACTCCTCCCCTCTCTGGGGACACTGGGGAAGGGGCTGCTTCCCAAAGTCAGTGACTTTAGAATTGGGACAAGAGTAGGGGCCAAAGAAGCATTCTCTTTTTAGATGATGCTAAATGTGATGTGTGTGTCTAGAATGCAGTTACAGATAACATATTGGTGAATAAAGTAAATGGTTTCTTAGTTACCAAGACAATTCCAGTTTTCATTGGAGTTACACTGGAGACAATTTCACTTATTAGGAGCTGAATCACAAGAAGAATTCACTCACATCTTAACTTTGTACTGGGACATTGTTTATGAAACAACTAATGGGGACTGGGGAGGGACCTCACTGATAAGTTAGGCGGCCACACTTGAGTCCAGGGGTTTGGGACAGTCTACTTATCAACACAAACCAGCCGCCATGTGCTAATAAGCCACAGTGGTAATGAAAAGCTGTGCTGTTGTATAAATGGCATTTGTCAGCTGCTATAATGTTGCATGAAGAGGACACCCAGGCTTCTTTGCCTGTAAGGGACCCCTTTGCATCCTGGTTTCCACAGAGCTACCGCTAATCCCCTCTTGACCACATTCACCAGAGGAAAACACTTGACAGGAATTAGCCTGATAATGTGTGATGGCTACACAACTTTGTGAATGTGCTTAATGCCACTAAATGTCACACTTTAAAATGGCTTTATAAAGTAGTAGAGAACTAGTTTGCCAATGCAGGAGACATAAGAGACGTGGGTTCGATCCCTGGGTTGGAGAGGTCCTCTGGAGGAGGACATGGTAACCCACTCCAGTATTCCTGTCTGGAGAATCCTATGGACAGAGGAGCCTGGTGGGCTACAGTCCATAGGGTTGCAAAGAGTCAGACACAACNCCAATGCAGGAGACATAAGAGACGTGGGTTCGATCCCTGGGTTGGAGAGGTCCTCTGGAGGAGGACATGGTAACCCACTCCAGTATTCCTGTCTGGAGAATCCTATGGACAGAGGAGCCTGGTGGGCTACAGTCCATAGGGTTGCAAAGAGTCAGACACAACCGAAGTGACTTAGCATGTGTGTGTGTGTGTATGTGTGTGTGTATATATGTATGTGTGTGTGTGTGTATACTGCATAAGATATATGTATGTATGTGTGTGTATGAGAGAGAGAATGAGTTATGTAGTATGGTGGTAGAATTTCCTAAGCAGACATGAATGTGGGTAGCATTTGTGGTGTTTGGCTTCAGCATCTGAAATCACCTCTGCTCTGGAGGAATCTCAAGATGGAAGATGAAGGCTGGCAAGGGTTCTCCCCACCTGCTCTCTAGTGATCAAGGAATAGAACAAGTGGAAACTCTCCAGTAGAATGTCCACACCCAGAGCTTTAAGTCTTGAGGGAGGGACCTACGATGGTCCCTACACATATATATGTAAATGTATATGTAAATGTATATGTAAATATATATGTGTGTGTATATATATATGTGTGTGTGTGTGCATGCTAAGTTGCTTCAGTGGTGTCTGACTCTTTGCAACCCTACAGACTGCCGCCTGCCAGGCTTCCCTGTCCATAGGATTCTCCAGACCTGGTTCTGCCAGATCTGCCATGGAGTTGAGTGGAGGGCTGCTGAGTGACAGGGTGGCACTGCCAGCGCTGCATCCTAAACCAACTGAGGACTGCTCGATTGTCTCTTGTCTCCTTTAGTTCCTGCCCCTTTTCCTGGTTTCTCCAGCCCTCCTGTTAATTCTGCACTAAAATCCTTCTAGTAAATTCCTTTTCTGCTTAAGTTACCCTGTGTTAATTTCTGTAGTTTGCAATTTTTAGCGATAAGACAAGAAGAAAAATTCCATTTCTTTCATATTCTAAAGTAATGATTGAAGTTAAAGTCAAATGAGAATTCAATTTTTTTAACTGAGAATCTTTTTTAAATTTAATTTTATTTCAGCTATTGAAGTATAACTGATATAAAAATTGTGAGATATTTAAAGTGTACATCCATCAGAGTCATTTGATACACATATTCTATTGTTGAAAGGATTCTCCTCATAAGGTTAATCAACACATCCATACTTCAAATATTTATCTTTGTATTTTTCAATTTTTTGGTGAGAAAGTTCTTATCTCTTAGCAAGTTTCAGTGGCACAATAGTATTTATCAACTATAGTCACTATATTTTACATTAGATCCTCAGACCTTATTCATCTTATAGCTGAAAGTCTGTACCCTTGTACCTCTCCCTATCCCCCCATTCCCAGCCTCTGACAACCACTCTTGTACTCTGTTTTTATAAGTTGGACTTTTTATTTTTCAGATTGCACACATAAGCAATGCCATGTAGTATTTGTCCTTCTCTTATTTCACTTAACACCATGCTATGAAAGTTCATAGATGTTGTCACAAGTGGCAGGATTCATTTTTGTCAGGGCTGAGTAATATTCCATTATATATATGGGGGTGTGTGTTAGGGATTTGTCGTTGTTCAGTCCCTAAGTTGTGTCCTTGTGTCTGACTCTTTGTGATCCGATGGACTGCAGCACACCAGACTTCTCAGTCCTTCACTATCTCCCAGAGTTTGCTCAAATTCAGGTCCATTAAGTCATTGATACTATCTAACCATCTCATCATCTGGCACCCCCTTCTCCTCCTTCCCTCAATCTTTCTCAGCATCAGGGTCTTTTCTAAGGAGTCATCCCTTTGCATCAGGTGGCCAAAGTATTGGAACTTCAGCTTCCAATGAATATTCAGAGTTGATTTCCTTTAGGATTGACTGGTTTAATCTCCTTGGAGTCCAGTGGACTCTTTAGTCTTCTCCAGCACCATAATTCAAAACTGTCAGTTCTTTGGTGCTCAGCCTTCTTTATCATTCAGCTCTTACATGACTACTGCAAAAACCACAGCTTTGACTATATAGACCTTTGTCAGCAGAGTGATGTCTCTGCTTTTAATATGCTGTCTAGGCTTGTCATAGCTTTTCTTCCAAGGAGCAAGTGTCTTTTGATTTCATGGCTGCAGGCACTGTCCACAGTGATTCTGGATCCCAGGAAAATAAAATCTGTCACTGCTTCGACTTTTCCCCCTTCTATTTGCCATGAAGTGATGGGACTGGATGCCTGATCTTTGTTTTTTGAATGTTGAGTTTCAAGAAGCTTTTTCACTCTCCTCTTTCACCCTCATCAAGAGACTCTCTAGTTCCTCTTCACTTTCTGCTATTAGAGTGGTATCATCTGCACATCTGAGGTTGTTGATATTTCTCCTAGAAATCTTGATTCCAGCTTGTGATTCATCCAGCACAGCATTTTGCATGACATATTCTGCACAGAAGTTAAGCAGGGTGACAATAATGAGCCTTGTTGTAGTCTTTTCCCAATTTTGAACCAGTCAGTTGTTGCATGTCTGGTTCTAAGTGTTGCTTCTTGACTTGCATACAGGTTTCTCAGGAGATAGGTAAGGTGGTCTGGTATTCCCACCTATTGAAGAATTTTTCACAGTTTGTTGTGATCCACACAATCAAAGACTTTAGTGTAGTCAATGAAGCAGAAGTAGATGTTTTTCTGGAATTCTCTTGCTTTCTCTATGATCCAATGAATATCGGCAATTTGATCTCTGGTTCCTCTACTTTTTTTAAACCCAGTTTGTACATCTGGAAGTTCTTGGTTCACTTAGTGCTGAAGGCTAGCTTGAAGGATTTTGAGCATAACCTTACTAGAATGTGAAATGAGCATAAATGTACAGTAGTTTGAGCATTCTTCGGCATTGTTCTTCTTTGGGATTGGAATGAAAAATGACCTTTTCCAGTGTGGATAGATAGATATAAATATACCTACACATAAATATGGCTTCCCAGGTGGCACTAGTACTAAAGAACCAGTCTGCCAATGCAGGAGACATAAGGGACACGTGATCAATCACTGGGCAGGGAAGATCATCTAGAGGAGGGCATGGCAACCCATTCTAGTATTTTTGCCTGGAGAATCCCATGGACAGAAGAGCCTGGTGGGCTATAGTCCATAGGTTCACAAAGAGGCAGACACAACTAAAGCAACTTAGCACGCATGTTCAGTTCAGTTCAATTCAGTCGCTCAGTCGTGTCCGACCCTTTGTGACCCCATGAAGTGCAGCCCGCCAGGCCTCCCTGTCCATCATCAACTCCCAGAGTTCACTCAAACTCATGTCCATCGAGTCTGATGCCATCCAGCCATCTCATCTTCTGTCATCCCCTTCTCCTCCTGCCCCCAATCCCTCCCAGCATCAGAGTCTTTTCCAGTGAGTCAACTCTTCGCATGAGGTGGCCAAAGTACTGGAGTTTCAGCTTTAGCATCATTCCTTCCAAAGAAATCCCAGGGCTGATCTCCTTTAGAATGGATTGGTTGGATCTCCTTGCAGTCCAAGGGACTCTCAAGAGTCTTCTCCAACACCACAGTTCAAAAGCATCAATTCTTCAGTGCTCAGCTTTCTTCACAGTCCAACTCTCACATCCATACATGACACATACATAAATATAATGCATATATATATATATATATATATCACATCTTTAGCCATGCATCTGTTGATAGACACTTCTGTTACTTCCATGTCTTGACTCTGTGAATAATGATGCAGTGAATATGGAAATGCAGATATCTCTTCTAGATCCTGACTTCAGTTGTTTCAGATAGATGCCAAGAAATGAAATTGCTCGGTCATATAATTGTTCTATTTTAAGTTTTTTAGGAATTTTCATACTGTTTTCCACAGTGGCTACATCAATTTACATTCCCAACAATAGTACATAAGGATTTCCTTTTCTCCATATTCTCATTAACACATGGTATTCATTGTCTTTTTCATAACAGCCATTTTTAACAGGTATAAGGTGATATCTCATTGTGGTTTTGATTTGCATTTCTCTATGATTAATGATGTTGAGCATTTTTAATGTGTCTATTGGCTATCTGTGAGTCTTCTTGGGAAAAAGTCTATTCAGGTCCTCAGCCCATTTTCAAATTAGATTGTTTGGGTTTTGACTTTTGAGTTGTATGCATTCTCTCTATATTTTGGATATTAACTCCTTATCAGATATATTATTTTCAAATAAATTTTACAATTCTGTAAGTTGCCTTTTCATTTTGTTGATGGTTTCAGGTGAGAATTTTAGCTAAATCTATGGCCACAAGTCTTCTTCTGTTATCACAAAACCATTCCACCCAGCCAATTTTCAGTCAAGCAGGGGTTCAGATGATTAAGAAATAGTTTGTCTATTCTGTCACAAAGCACAAATTCCCAGGAAGACCGGTAGGATTGATTTCATATGCTCTGGGTTTTTGTTAGCTGCCTCTAAGGCTGCAGTTGTGCACATGTGTTAAGTTGTGTCCAGCTGTTTGCAATCCTATGGGCTGCAGCCTGCCAGGCTCCTCTGTCCCTGGAATTTCCTAGGCAAGAACACCGGAGTAGGTTGCCACTTCCTTCTCCAGAGGATCTTCCTGACCCAGGGATCAAAGCCAGGTCTCCTGCATTGCAGATGATCTCCTGCATTACAGGGGATTGAGTCTTAACTAACTGAACCACCAGGGAATAGAAAAGAGAAAACAAATGGAAATTAGGAATGTGAATGACTTAAAGGTGAGCCTGTTACTCTCTGAGAAGTTTAAAAACACGTTCAGTTCAGTTCAGTCGCTCAGTCGTGTCCAACTCTTTGTGACCCCATGAATCGCAGCACGCCAGGCCTCCCTGTACATCACCATTTCCTGGAGTTCACTCAGACTCACGTCCATCGAGTCCATGATGCCATCCAGCCATCTCATCCTCGGTCGTCCCCTTCTCCTCCTGCCCCCAATCCCTCCCAGCATCAGAGTCTTTTCCAATGAGTCAACTCTTTGCATGAGGTGGCCAAAGTACTGGAGTTTCAGCTTTAGCATCATTCCTTCCAAAGAAATCCCAGGGTTGATCTCCTTCAGAATGGACTGGTTGGATCTCCTTGCAGTCCAAGGGACTCTCAAGAGTCTTCTCCAACACCACAGTTCAAAAGCATCAATTCTTCGGCGCTCAGCCTTCTTCACANCCCTTCTCCTCCTGCCCCCAATCCCTCCCAGCATCAGAGTCTTCCAACGAGTCAACTCTTCGCCTGAGGTGGCCAAAGTACTGGAGTTTCAGCTTTAGCATCATTCCTTCCAAAGAAATCCCAGGGTTGATCTCCTTCAGAATGGACTGGTTGGATCTCCTTGCAGTCCAAGGGACTCTCAAGAGTCTTCTCCAACACCACAACATAGAAGTATATAAAGTAAAAATAAAAATTTCCCTCCTATCTATTTGTCTTGATTGCAAGTGACCCGGGGCAAGATTCCTGACATATATTTACTTGTGCAAATCTGTGTACACGCAGTATATACACACCATGCAACTGGTCACATATATGTGATACGGACATCTTTACAGAAGCAACACCTATAGACAGATAGAGATAGTATCTTCTTTTTAAAGCTGTTCAAATAGTTTGGAGCGAGGAGGTAACTGACTTTTTTTTTGGTAATGGTTTTATAAACCACAATAGATGTATAATCATATGTCATACAATTAACTCATTTTAATGTATAAAATTCAGTGGTTTTTAGTATATTCATGGACTTGTATAGTCATCACCACGATCAATTATAGGATTTTTTAATCATGTCAAAAAGAAACCTCATAGTTTATCAGCTCCTCAATTCTGTACACCCTCCCTTCCCCTCCAGGGTCTGATGGAGCCACTAATCTGCTTTCTCTCACTGTGTGCCTATTTGGATATTTCATACAAGTCAAATCATTTGTTATGTGGTATTTTATAACTGGCTTACTTCACTTAACATAAATATTTTCAAGGCCATTCCCTGCTGCAGCATGTACCAGTATTTTGTTCCTTCCTATGACTGAACAATATTCCACTGTATGGATATACCACAGTTTGTTTATCCACTTATGACCTGATGGACATTTGGATTGTTTCCAACCTTTGGCTATTATGAATAAATGCTATGAACAATCATAGGCAATTTTTTGTCAACATGTTTTCATTTCTCTTGGGAGAGGAATCGCTGAGTAATTCTATGCTCTACTTTTTAAGGGACTCAGTTCAGTCGCTCAGTCGTGTCTGACTCTTTGTGACCCCATGAATCGCAGCACGCCAGGCCTCCCTGTCCATCACCAGCTCCCGGAGTTCACTCAGACTCGAGTCCATCAAGTTAGTGATGCCATCCAGCCATCTCATCCTCTGTCGTCCGCTTCTCCTCCTGACCCCAATCCTTCCCAGCATCAGAGTCTTTTCCAATGAATCAGCTCTTCGCATGAGGTGGCCAAAGTACTGGAGTTTCAGCTTTAGCATCATTCCTTCCAAAGAAATCCCAGGGTTGATCTCCTTCAGAATGGACTGGTTGGATCTCCTTGCAGTCCAAGGGACTCTCAAGAGTCTTCTCCAACACCACAACATAGAAGTATATAAAGTAAAAATAAAAATTTCCCTCCTATCTATTTGTCTTGATTGCAAGTGACCCGGGGCAAGATTCCTGACATATATTTACTTGTGCAAATCTGTGTACACGCAGTATATACACACCATGCAACTGGTCACATATATGTGATACGGACATCTTTACAGAAGCAACACCTATAGACAGATAGAGATAGTATCTTCTTTTTAAAGCTGTTCAAATAGTTNCCAACTCTCACATCCATACATGACCACAGGAAAAACCATAGCCTTGACTAGACAGACCTTAGTCGGCATCAGGCTGTTTTTCCAAAGTAGCTGCACCACTTTGCTTCTCACCATCAGGGCACAAGGTTCTGTCTTCTTTATATCCTCACCACATGTGCTGATGCTCTGATAACAGCCTGATGTATGTAAATGACATTTCACTGTAGTTTTGATTTTCCATTTCCCGTGATGGCTAATGATGCTGAGCTTCTTTTCACATGCTTGTGTCAGGCATCTGTTCATCTTCTTTAAAGAAATGTCTATGCAGATCCTTTTTCCATTTTAAAACTGGGTTGTTTGGTTTGTTATTGAATTGTGAGAATTCTGTATGTATTCTAGATACAGGTCTTCTAACAGATGTATCATTAAATTTCTTTCCTCCTATTTCTGTAGGTTATCTTTTCACTTTCTTGATGCCATCCTTTGAAAGACAAAAGTTTCAAGTTTTGATGAAGAGTAATTTCTTTATTTTTTTCTTCATTGCTTGTGCCTTTGGTGTCATATCTAAGAAACCATTGCCTTATCCAAGAGCCACGAGGATTTGCCCTTGTGTTTTCTCCTGAGGGTTTTATAGTTTTGGTTCTTACATATGAGTCTTTTACCCATTTTGAGTTACTTTTTATA
>SJYX01018854.1:270834-366386 GCA_006410675.1 Oreotragus oreotragus
TTCAACTTCAGCTTCTTCAGCATTACTGGTTGGGGCATAGACTTGGATAACTGTGATATTGAATGGTTTGCCTTGGAAATGAACAGAGATCATTCTGTCGTTTTTGAGATTGCATCCAAGTACTGCATTTCAGACTCTTTTGTTGACCATGATGGCTACTCCATTTCTTCTGAGGGATTCCTGCCCGCAGTAGTAGATATAATGGTCATCTGAGTTAAATTCACCCATTCCAGTCCATTTTAGTTCGCTGATTCCTAGAATGTCGACGTTCACCCTTGCCATCTCTTGTTTGACCACTTCCAATTTGCCTTGATTCTTGGACCTGACATTCTAGGTTCCTATGCAATATTGCTCTTTACAGCATCGGATCTTGCTTCTATCACCAGTCACACGCACAACTGGGTATTGTTTTTGCTTTGGCTTCATTCCTTCATTCTTTCTGGAGTTATTTCTCCACTGATCTCCAGCAGCATATTGGGCACCTAATGACCTGGGGAGTTCCTCTTTTGGTATCCTATAATTTTGCCTTTTCATACTGTTCATGGGGTTCTCAAGGCAAGAATACTGAAGTGGCTTGCCATTCCCTTCTCCAGTGGACCACATTCTGTAAGCCCTCTCCACCATGACCTGCCTGTCTTGGGTTGCCCTGCAGGCATGGCTTGGTTTCACTGAGTTAGACAAGGCTGTGGTCCTAGTGTGATTAGATTGACTAGTTTTCTGTGAGTATGGTTTCAGTGTGTCTGCCCTCTGATGCCCTCTTGCAACACCTACCATCTTACTTGGGTTTCTCTTACCTTGGGTGTGGGGTATCTCTTCACAGCTGCTCCAGCAAAGCGCAGCCGCTGCTCCTTACCTTGGACAAGGGGTATCTCCTCACCGCCACCGTTCCTGACCTTCAACGTGGGATTGCTCCTCTAGCCCCTCCTGCGCCTGCGCAGCCAGGACTCCTTGGGTTGCTCCTCCCGGCTGCCGGCCCTGGCCTCGGGCGTGGGTGGCTCCTCAGGGTCACCGCCCCTGGCCTGGGGCGCGAGGTGGCTTCTCCAGGCCGCCACTGGCCTTGGACACAGGGTAGCTGCTTTCAGCCGTTCCTGTGCCGTCACAGCCTCGCACTCTAGGCCGCTGCCCCTGACCTCGGATGCAGGGTAGCTCCTCTCGCCTGCGCTTAGTGCACCGGCTGGCTCTCGCAGCCGCCTGCGCTTAGTGCGCACCAAGGTAGAAATAATCATGTCTGTGTGTAACAGGGATGGTGGTTTTCTTTCCTTTTGGAAAGATTCTGAGCATCAGGGTGTTATAACTGGTTTTCTTGCTTTATTTTCCCTCTACCTGATTATTCTCCTGAAGAAATTATGTGGGCTATCAGAGAGAAAGAGGAAAAATGTAATACCACTGTGGAACAGGTTGTTGATGAGCCAAAGGAGAGGACTAGCATTTAGGAAGATACAGTGATGCCTGACCAAAGTAAAACAAATTTCCTGACAGGCCAGTTCGATTCTGGTAAGAGTTGAAACTGTCTTCTCTCCCAATGTCACAGTTTAGTTTTCAATGACAATTTTATGGGCTTTTCAGAAATTAAAATAACAGTAAAAATATCAATAATTATATGAATGCCAAAATAGATGTGTTGGGGTTGTTTGATATTCTTGTAATAGTTTAAGTCCTTTGGGTAATTGGATTAAATCATGTGAAAAGTGACTCCAGAGCTAAAAGCTAGTGTCATTCCAGGAAAGAGACCAGCATAAGCACACAAATTAATTCCTGGGTAAACCGGAGAGAAAGGAGTTAAGGCTTTGATCCAAGACGTAAGATTTTCAAATCATCTCCCAGTTCAATTAAAGAGCTATCTCCGAAACCGGGGTAGACCTTGTGCCCCTTCCATTACCACTAAGTGTCCCAGAGAAGAAAACACGCTCTTGAAGTTGCTGACCTGCCAAGTGAGAAAAAGTGCCCTGTGGGGAGGGTGCGGATAAACTGACACTCACTGTGAAGGAGTTTGCTTTTTTCCCCTTCGTGACCTTGGCAAATGACTTCAGCACCTTTGAGCAGGGCGCTGCCTTTCCGGATGCTGTGAAAATGGCTGTTATGTCTATGGATCATGCAGAGGTGCCACGAGGCTTAATTTATTAGTTAATGTTTGTGTTACACTCTGCAGCTCTTAGATGAAAGGTGTTATAGAAATGCAAAGCAGCAATATATTATCTAAACATCTGCCTCCTCAAATAGCTCTCTAGAAAGTCTTCATTGCTTCAGCAAAAATGATTCCTCCCCAAATGGATAATTCTGTCCAGGTCTTTCTTGGTCTATAAATTGTTTACTCCTTTCAGTACACAGCATGTCTGTGCAGGATGCACTCCGGTGGCTGCATTTTCCATCCTGTCCTTGGAATGTTCACTGCTGATGCTGCTTCCTTGTGTGTGTGTGCCCTGCAGTTTCTCACAGGTCCAGCTTTTCTTCACCATGACTGCCCTCTTCATTCTTTATTCCAAAGAGCCATTATAATTAGGCTTTTCTTTTGATGCTTAATTTTACACACGGGCATGTGACCTCTAACCCAAGAGCTGGTATTTGAAAATTTGGCAGTAAAATCAAGAAAAACTACTTTAAAAGCTCTCGAAAATAAAAGAAAATACACAAAAAGATTGGTCCAAGTTTGAACATGTTTTGGTGAAATTAACTGTTGAATTGTGAAAGATTACATTGGAGATTATTTCTGCTAAAATTAATTCTGTCTATAATTTAAAAACTCTGCCAAGTATCCTACAGCAAATGGATATTTATTTCCATAGAATTCTATAGTTCTTAGATGTATGCTACATCACTTCAGTTGTGTCCGACTCTGTGCGATCCCATAGATGGCAGCCCACCAGGCTCCCCCGTCCCTGGGACTCTCCAGGCAAGAACACTGGAGTGGGTTGCCATTTCCTTCTCCAAAGCGTGAAAGTGAAAAGTGAAAGTGAAGTCACTCAGTCGTGTCCAACTCCTAGCGACCCCCTGGACTGCAGCCTACCAGGCTCCTCTGAACATGGGGTTTTCCAGGCAAGAGTACTGGAGTGGGGTGCCATTGCCTTCTCCATCTTATATGTGTGTGTGTGTATAGATATATAATATATATATACTTAGATTTTGTTGTTGTTGTTTAATCACTAACTCATGTCTGACTCTTTTGCAACCCCATAGACTGTAGCCCACCAGGCTCCTCTGTCCATGGGATTTCTGAGGCAAAAATACTGGAATGGGTTGCCATTCCCAGGGGATCTTACCAGACCCAGGGATTGAACTCACGTCTCCTGCTTGGAAGTCAGATTCTTTACCACTGAACCACCTGGGAAGCCCATACTTAGATTTAGGTAACTTCTTTTCAAATGCAACTAGAGAGATAAAATCAGTAAGAAATTATATCAACCTACTGTATTCAAAGGTTTTCCTCTTCCCACATTTTTACTTCAATTTTGAGAGTATTTTTTGCTTCTTCACATGCTATTCCTCAGTCCTATTGTTTGTGGTTATGGGAATGTCCTAAAGTGTCTCTGGGATTTGTTTTAATCAGGTATAAAAAGATGACAGACACAGAGACAACTGACTTGAAAGAAGAGTTTATTACAGTTCCCAAGAGGAAAGGGAACGCTGTGATGACCAGGGGAAGCACCCAAGTCATTCGGGAAGCAGGAGTAACGGAAAAGCACAGCCCACAAGCTCTGGGCTATGAGGATGCTCTTTAGTTGTCCATTCCCAGGCTCCAGGGTGATGTGAGGCAGGGAAAATACTGGCTTGCTGTGTGAGCATTTGATAAAGGAGGTGGTTGGGAGGTGGTTGGGGACGTGCACTTTGGATTGGTTGATTTCTATATGAAAGTTGTGCTCATAGATAATCTCAAAGAATTAGCTTGCTCTGGAAGGGTGGTCTGTCCATGGGTTCTCAAGGCCCCCAAGATGTCACAACATCATAAAATATAGACAATGAAAAACATGGTAACACAGGGAGATCTTCTCTGAAATCCTCTAAGAAAAATTTCAAAATAAATAAGTTTGGCCACACAGATCTCTCACTGTTTACTTAGTGATAAAATACATGCATTATAAAGAAGAAACTTTGTGAAAATAATCATGAAAATAGCTATCACTGATGAAAGCTTAGTATGTCTAGCAATTAGTGAAATACTACATATACTGTCGTTTGAAGTATTCAACTAAGAATGCTAAAATGAGGAAGAAAAGATTAAGTTACCTTCCTGTTCTTATTTATTTGTTGTATTGTAGTGAAGTATCTCAGCACCAGGTTTGTGAGAGGCTGCTCCAGGAGGGGGCTTTGAAAGAGGTAAATCAGCATTTTCTTCCTTCTTAACACAGATGAGTCAGCCTCTCAATACTCATCTGTGGTGTTATAAAGCTGCTCACGTAAGTACCTAACCTGCCATGTTGGTCATTTGAATTAATTCTAGCATTGTTTGGGAGCTCAGTTCTGATACATGGCTCTAATTGAAAATCTCTCCATCTGTAATGTCCTCGGTTTGTGGATATGTGTTCTTAGAGTGACATCATAGAGGCAGTTATCACCTGGCGTACAGGCCACTATTCTCTAGACCATACCCATGAGTGGTATTGTTTTGTCTGCTGCTGCTGCTGCTGCTAAGTCACATCAGTCATGTCTGACTCTGTACGACCCCATAGACAGCAGCCCACCAGGCTCCTCCGTCCCTGGGATTCTCCAGGCAAGAACACTAGAGTGGGTTGCCATTGCCTTCTCCAAAGCATAAAAGTGAAAAGTGAAAGTGAAGTCTCTCAGTCATGTCCAACTCTTAGCGACCCCATGGACTGCAGCCTACCAGGCTCCTCCGTCCATAGGATTTTCCAGGCAAGAGTACTGGAGTGGGTCGCCAGTGCCTTCTCTGTGTTTTGTCTGAACAGGGATGCAACCTTGGAATCTCTCAAGATAGCATTCTAGAAATTCATAACCTATTTTCCTAGGTTACGTGAGATATAAGGCATATCTAATGTATTTGCCGTCTCTATATGAAACAATGAAGATCTTGTCTCTATCTACAGTTACAATTAAATCTTAGAATTGTTGATTGAAAGATAATCAATAAATTGTTGTTTATGGATTTAAAAGTTAAAGACGTAGTTTGATCTTTGTGTATTTATAATGGATCTTTATCTTAGGAAATGTGCAATGTCGGCTCCTGCTAACTTAGCCCATTTCCCAGGTGGCTTTAGGTGGGCATCTATTACTTGGCTTTGATATCAGGACAACCTTCTCCCACAGGGAATCGATTCCCTGGGTGTGGCAAGGTTTGGCTGGCACTGCAGCGGCCAGTTTTACCCTCTTGTTCTTCAACCTCCACCTCCCTATGCTTCTCCCCTAGCTTTATAGGGGCAGGCACTTGATTCTGGCTGGATACCACCATCCCAGCATCTATAGTGACTGGTTGTAGGCTGAACCAATCACAGTCCTTCCTGAGACTCTGATGATTTAGCATCAGGGGAGACTGTCTGCTGGAGTTGATAGGCCAGGAGGGTATTAGTAAGGGGCTGGTGGTGGTCAACTTCCCATCATGTGGAAGACCTTGTAAGCTCAGCCTAGAGGTGGAGCGAAACAGAGACCTTGAATCTAGCTGTTTCTGAGGTCGCCATTGGGATGCCAGGTATACTGTTTAAACTTCCAAGGTAAGAGCCAATAAATTAATTTTTTGTCCCCTTAGGCTAGTTTGAACTTGCAACCAACAAAACTCTAATTAATACCAAAAATGTCTTTAAAATGTCAAAGAGATATTTTTACTTGATAGTGCTATTTTCTCGTGTTCCAACTGTTGAACAGTTGCTTTAATAGTGAAGCGATACATGATTTGTATAACTTTTACTGAAAATGTGTGAGATGTGCACTTTCCACTCTGTGAATCATTTAATTCTCATTAATCATTTGAGGTGGGTATTGCTAGCATTATTACACACAGACAGAAACTGGGGCACTGAATAGTCCAGAAACTTGTTGAAAATTACTGAACCTATAAGTGGAAGAGCTGGGATTTGAACCAGGCAGGCTGGCTCTAGTCTGTGTTTTAGCCACCGCACTGATACTTAGAGCCTGGATCTGTCCTCTCACTGGGAAAGGTTTTTCGTAACAGAAGAGAACAAGGCACAGTTCTTATCTCCTTTCTATGCCTCATATGCTTCTCTGGTCCCTGAGTGCTGTTCTAACCCTCAAAGGTGAATAAGAAACCCTAGTTATTCTTTATATGAGAATCTGAGAATCACTGCCCTTTAGACTTGAACATTTCAGAAGAAATGCTTCTCATGAGCTTCAGTCTAAATTGACACAATACTTCTCCTTAAAAAAATGTTCATCATATTATAAGTATATAAGTCTATTGAAAGATATACCATCTTTAAACCAATGATGGATTAAACTCAAAATACACAGGTGAACCACATTATACAATATAGGATAAATATATCTAAGAAAGCCAAATATTGGGAGATGAGAAAAGTTAATTCTACTGCTCAGGGATTGGAATCAAAAGCAGGAAAGTCTGCTGTGCTTCAGTGGGTAAAGTCACGAAGTTTTCATTTTCGTTGATGAGTAGGGAAGATTCTCCTTGAAGCTCAAATTCTTGCTGCCCTCTGTCCCAGTCCCCGGTAGAATTGTCAAATCCCCCTTTTGGCTCTTAGTTAGTTGATTACCTGCTGAAATCCTGCAATTGCCACAGCTGTTGCTATTTTAGCTCCTTGAATTTATGAGCACCAGTGCGTCTCCCTCGCATCTGCTTTGGCTGTTGCTTTTGAAATGAGCAGTAGCACGGGGGGTGGTGGAGAATGCAGCCCAAAGAGCTCTGTGGGGCTCGAGGCAGCTAAGAAAAGGAGCAAATTTCTACTTGGTGATTGGAACAGTAGCAACATTAAATGTGTCTATCTTTTTCTGAGGAATGCCAAGTATTTAATACTTTAAAAAAGAGTCCTGACTCATCACCCAAAAGCACAGGGACACACACTAAAAATAGTGGCATGACTCTGCAGAGGGGTGACAGTGGGATTTGCTTTTCAAATAGAGGGGTAATCTTTGGAGAGAGGACAATTACCTTCTCTCTAAANGGAAAAGCACAGCCCACAAGCTCTGGGCTATGAGGATGCTCTTTAGTTGTCCATTCCCAGGCTCCAGGGTGATGTGAGGCAGGGAAAATACTGGCTTGCTGTGTGAGCATTTGATAAAGGAGGTGGTTGGGAGGTGGTTGGGGACGTGCACTTTGGATTGGTTGATTTCTATATGAAAGTTGTGCTCATAGATAATCTCAAAGAATTAGCTTGCTCTGGAAGGGTGGTCTGTCCATGGGTTCTCAAGGCCCCCAAGATGTCACAACATCATAAAATATAGACAATGAAAAACATGGTAACACAGGGAGATCTTCTCTGAAATCCTCTAAGAAAAATTTCAAAATAAATAAGTTTGGCCACACAGATCTCTCACTGTTTACTTAGTGATAAAATACATGCATTATAAAGAAGAAACTTTGTGAAAATAATCATGAAAATAGCTATCACTGATGAAAGCTTAGTATGTCTAGCAATTAGTGAAATACTACATATACTGTCATTTGAAGTATTCAACTAAGAATGCTAAAATGAGGAAGAAAAGATTAAGTTACCTTCCTGTTCTTATTTATTTGTTGTATTGTAGTGAAGTATCTCAGCACCAGGTTTGTGAGAGGCTGCTCCAGGAGGGGGCTTTGAAAGAGGTAAATCAGCATTTTCTTCCTTCTTAACACAGATGAGTCAGCCTCTCAATACTCATCTGTGGTGTTATAAAGCTGCTCACGTAAGTACCTAACCTGCCATGTTGGTCATTTGAATTAATTCTAGCATTGTTTGGGAGCTCAGTTCTGATACATGGCTCTAATTGAAAATCTCTCCATCTGTAATGTCCTCGGTTTGTGGATATGTGTTCTTAGAGTGACATCATAGAGGCAGTTATCACCTGGCGTACAGGCCACTATTCTCTAGACCATACCCATGAGTGGTATTGTTTTGTCTGCTGCTGCTGCTGCTAAGTCACATCAGTCATGTCTGACTCTGTACGACCCCATAGACAGCAGCCCACCAGGCTCCTCCATCCCTGGGATTCTCCAGGCAAGAACACTAGAGTGGGTTGCCATTGCCTTCTCCAAAGCATAAAAGTGAAAAGTGAAAGTGAAGTCTCTCAGTCATGTCCAACTCTTAGCGACCCCATGGACTGCAGCCTACCAGGCTCCTCCGTCCATAGGATTTTCCAGGCAAGAGTACTGGAGTGGGTCGCCAGTGCCTTCTCTGTGTTTTGTCTGCACAGGGATGCAACCTTGGAATCTCTCAAGATAGCATTCTAGAAATTCATAACCTATTTTCCTAGGTTACGTGAGATATAAGGCATATCTAATGTATTTGCCGTCTCTATATGAAACAATGAAGATCTTGTCTCTATCTACAGTTACAATTAAATCTTAGAATTGTTGATTGAAAGATAATCAATAAATTGTTGTTTATGGATTTAAAAGTTAAAGACGTAGTTTGATCTTTGTGTATTTATAATGGATCTTTATCTTAGGAAATGTGCAACGTCGGCTCCTGCTAACTTAGCCCATTTCCCAGGTGGCTTTAGGTGGGCATCTGTTACTTGGCTTTGATATCAGGACAACCTTCTCCCACAGGGAATCGATTCCCTGGGTGTGGCAAGGTTTGGCTGGCACTGCAGCGGCCAGTTTTACCCTCTTGTTCTTCAACCTCCACCTCCCTATGCTTCTCCCCTAGCTTTATAGGGGCAGGCACTTGATTCTGGCTGGATACCACCATCCCAGCATATATAGTGACTGGTTGTAGGCTGAACCAATCACAGTCCTTCCTGAGACTCTGATGATTTAGCATCAGGGGAGACTGTCTGCTGGAGTTGATAGGCCAGGAGGGTATTAGTAAGGGGCTGGTGGTGGTCAACTTCCCATCATGTGGAAGACCTTGTAAGCTCAGCCTAGAGGTGGAGCGAAACAGAGACCTTGAATCTAACTGTTTCTGAGGTCGCCATTGGGATGCCAGGTATACTGTTTAAACTTCCAAGGTAAGAGCCAATAAATTAATTTTTTGTCCCCTTAGGCTAGTTTGAACTTGCAACCAACAAAACTCTAATTAATACCAAAAATGTCTTTAAAATGTCAAAGAGATATTTTTACTTGATAGTGCTATTTTCTCGTGTTCCAACTGTTGAACAGTTGCTTTAATAGTGAAGCGATACATGATTTGTATAACTTTTACTGAGCTTACTATGTGTGAGATGTGCACTTTCCACTTAGTGAATCATTTAATTCTCATTAATCATTTGAGGTGGGTATTGCTAGCATTATTACACACAGACAGAAACTGGGGCACTGAATAGTCCAGAAACATGTTGAAAATTACTGAACCTATAAGTGGAAGAGCTGGGATTTGAACCAGGCAGGCTGGCTCTAGTCTGTGTTTTAGCCACCGCACTGATACTTAGAGCCTGGATCTGTCCTCTCACTGGGAAAGGTTTTTCATAACAGAAGAGAACAAGGCACAGTTCTTATCTCCTTTCTATGCCTCATATGCTTCTCTGGTCCCTGAGTGCTGTTCTAACCTCAAAGGTGAATAAGAAACCCTAGTTATTCTTTATATGAGAATCTGAGAATCACTGCCCTTTAGACTTGAACATTTCAGAAGAAATGCTTCTCATGAGCTTCAGTCTAAATTGACACAATACTTCTCCTTAAAAAAATGCTCATCATATTATAAGTATATAAGTCTATTGAAAGATATACCATCTTTAAACCAATGATGGATTAAACTCAAAATACACAGGTGAACCACAGTATACAATATAGGATAAATATATCTAAGAAAGCCAAATATTGGGAGATGAGAGAAGTTAATTCTACTGCTCAGGGATTGGAATCAAAAGCAGGAAAGTCTGCTGTGCTTCAGTGGGTAAAGTCACGAAGTTTTCATTTTCGTTGATGAGTAGGGAAGATTCTCCTTGAAGCTCAAATTCTTGCTGCCCTCTGTCCCAGTCCCCGGTAGAATTGTCAAATCCCCCTTTTGGCTCTTAGTTAGTTGATTACCTGCTGAAATCCTGCAATTGCCACAGCTGTTGCTATTTTAGCTCCTTGAATTTATGAGCACCAGTGCGTCTCCCTCGCATCTGCTTTGGCTGTTGCTTTTGAAATGAGCAGTAGCATGGGGGGTGGTGGAGAATGCAGCCCAAAGAGCTCTGTGGGGCTCGAGGCAGCTAAGAAAAGGAGCAAATTTCTACTTGGTGATTGGAACAGTAGCAACATTAAATGTGTCTATCTTTTTCTGAGGAATGCCAAGTATTTAATACTTTAAAAAAGAGTCCTGACTCATCACCCAAAAGCACAGGGACACACACTAAAAATAGTGGCATGACTCTGCAGAGGGGTGACAGTGGGATTTGCTTTTCAAATAGAGGGGTAATCTTTGGAGAGAGGACAATTACCTTCTCTCTAAAGGACACTGTCAGCTCAGGAAGCTCTTCTTTTCAGGTGATGGCTGAATAGAGGAGCTGGAGGGCAGGGAGGGAGGGGGATATGGATTTGGAGGGAGGTGGTACCATTTCTGTAAACATTTCTCCTCACTTTTCTTAATGGAAATCAGCATCCACTCTGGTATCCTTAAGGTCTAGATCCTTGACTTTAGTCAAGGAGCAAGCCCATCGACATCTTTATACGTCCTCAATTCAGTTTGGGCTTTGATTCAGGGAAAGCTAGTCTCCATGGACAGAGGAGCCTGACGGGCCATGGGTCACAGAGTCAGACATTACTGAGCAACTGAGCACACACAAACACACACACACATTCTCCATGCTAGCCTGGTTTTGTCTAACCTTGTGCTGCCACAGGCTTAGAGGAAGGCCAATTGCTGAGAAGGTTCACTAAGTACGAAAAGATGGCTTCTGCAGAGACAGATGTTTGGGATCTTGACATGGCCCACAGCTGGGCTCACTGGCTCTTTATTCGGAAGAAACCAGCTGAAGCACCTACAGTGAAACTGCATCTCTCCTCCTCTGAGCGGCATCTCTGTTTCTATGCATAACGGCTCCTTCAGAAGACAGGGAGAGGATGGTTCTCTCCACCAAATGAATTCTGGTCAACTTCAAGTGAGTCGACACACTCCATTAAAATAAAGCCGATTTAACAAATCATTGCTGAATGGCATTTAAAGTAGAACCATCAAAAGTTATGTGTTAACAGTTTTGTAAGAAACGGTAAAAGGAGAAAAAAATGGTTTATTTGGGTTGTGTTGGTCAAATCTTGAGGAGCACTAACTTTCTGAGCAGAGAAGAACTTTCAGAGCCCTGAAACAGAAACTGGATACACAAAAGCTACATGGTTGACCTCAGCTCCTGCCCTGCGGTTTCACATCCAAGTGTGGAACTTCCGCTGTGTAAGCTGCTGTGCTCTGAGGATGATTAGAAACGCCACATAAGATAGAATTGATTTAAAATTTGTCTTAAAATACCTAATAGGGCTGCTGATGCCCACGCATCACAACTAGACGGGTCTGTATTTTGGTGGGGCTTCCCTTGGAGAAGGGAATGGCAACCCACTCCAGTAGTCTTGCCTGGAGAATCCCATGGACGGAGGAGCCTGGCAGGCTACAGTCCATAGAGTCGCAAACCGTCAGACACAACTGAGCAACTAACTCTCTCCCTGGTGGCTCAGTGTTATAAGAATCCACCTGCCAATGCAGGAGATGCAGATCAGATCTCTGGGTTGGGAAGATCCCCTAGAGAAGGGAATGGAATACCCACTCCAGTATTCCTGCCTGGAAAATCCCATGGACAGAGGTGCCTGGCAGGCTACAGTTCTTGGAGAACAAAAGAGTCAGACATGACCTAGCAACTAAGCAACAATGACATTTTGAGGGGGGTAGAATCACAGATAGGAGAGCTGTTGATTGGCAGCTTTAGTTAATCTGGGACCTCTCGGATTTTGGATAGAGAGTAAAAGCCGGAGACTCTGATCTTTGGACAGAGAACTGCGGAGCTCCTAACAGTCTTGCAGGGTCAGAAAGAATGTTAGCAGAGGGTAGGAAGTAGCTGCGAGCGTAAGCATGCTATGGGCACCTTTCATTGTGTTTCATAGAAGGAATGGAGAATTAGTGGTCAATCCTGTAAGAAGGTTAGATAAGAGCTTTTTAAGAAAGAGTTGTTCAGGATAAGGAACAGCTTTTCTTAGCTAAAGGGGGAGTATTCCAGAGAATTAAAATAAGTGATACTTCAACAATTAGACAAGTTAAACTTGTGAAACTGTGACCGATCATTAGTCAAATCCATCTCACCTGACCACTAATCAATGTTTTAAGGCTTAGATGTCTTCCAAGCTGCTTGTAGCCGAAACTGATAGTTGCACGAGTTTTCCAGGAACTTGGCCTCAGCTGTATCTAGTTTGGATTCAGCTGGTTAAGACTGGATAGGACCACCAACCCTCCAAGTGGACGTGCGTGAGCGTCCACTTGGTGACCTTTGACTTCAGAGGGCCAAAAAACTCCACCCCCAGATCATGCCAAGTGCCTCCACGTTTGAAACTACGTAGGCGTGTAGGTAGTTACGCCTGCGCAGAGCCACAATTACAAACCTTCCAACTCTTTCCCCACACCACTCGTGCCCCCGACAGCCCCTCTCACCACTCATGCCCTCAGAGCTCAGAACATTCTGTTGCTCTTTCCCCCAAATTCTCAGAACCCTGGCCTCCAGGAAGGTGAGCCAGAAGCTTGTTCTGTCTTCATGCTTGGTTGCCTTGTAAATTAAAACCTTCTTTTTGCTCCAAACCTCAGCTTCTCAGCATTTTGACTTCGGGCATCAGGCAGAATGAATCCGGTCCAGTCACATTACCTTCAGGTACTGATTAAACTTTTTTCCCAAAGAATGAAAATGAAATATATATATAGGTATCACCAGTACATGTACTATAATATATACATGTAATATATCCACAGTAACATAGGATAGTTATTAGGATACATGTAATATATTCATAGTCATAATTTCTTTTAATTAATATATTTAACATAAATGATATCTCTGCTATGCTCAAAATAGCCTTTCTGAAGTTTAAAGTTTTCCTCTGCTGTCCTCATTCACGAGTTTAGGAGGAAAAGAAATGGCTTGATAGGTAAAATCTGATCCTGTTTGGATTATTGGAAGCTCCAAATTAATGCATTGCAAGTTGTACTGTACTATGTGGCACGTTAGACCACTTTCAGACTCAGATTTATGAAGAATGGAGTTAATTATGTGCATATGATATGCACAGAATGCCACCAATATTCTCATGAATATGGGAGTGGAATTCTTTTAAATTCAGACCTGTGACAAGAATGCAGCTCAGGCCTATCCACTTGGTGTCTGCCTACACTTGAATATTGTGCAAGGCCGTTTCGTTGTTAAGTCGTGGCTGACTCTGTGTGACCTCATGGACCATAGCCCACCAGGTTCTTCTGTTCATGGCATTTTCCAGGCAAGAATACTGAAGTGGGTTGCCATTTCCTTCTTCAGGGGATCTTCCCAACCCAGAGACTGAACCCGTGTGTGCTGCATTGGCAGGAGGATTCTTTACCATTGAGCCACCTGGGAAGCCCCATCATGCAAGGTACCATACTACAAATGTTTTTGTATTACTCTAAATGGTGATTTTTGTCTGACATGAATATTTATATTGTTAGTGATTTAACTTTGAAAAGATTTTCTATTTCTGTTTCAAGCTCCTGCTTTAGTATTGATTAGTATTAAGGTTGAAGGTGTGTTGTGACTTTTTTCCCCAGCCCAACACAGATTAACTGTGATTAAGATTAACACAGATTAAGGCTGATATAAGATCATAACTACTTTTGATAATCCTAGATTTCAGATTTTTTCTTATTTGAGTAATTTTGCCAATTTAAGCTAACAAAATGTATACCACTAAAATATTGCTTTTGTCTGGAGACTCTTCAGCAAGTAGTGTTGGAAGAAGCTGGACAGCCTCGTGTAACTCAGTGAAATTAGAACACTCACTCCTTGCACACACCCACCCTGAAAATGGCTTTAAGTCTTAAATATAAGACAGGACACTGTAAAACTTCTAGAAGAGACCATAGGCAAAACATAACTCTCCAAAATAAATCATGCCAATGTTTTCTTAGGTCACTCTCCCAAGGCAATAGAAATAAAAGCAAAAATAAGCAAATGGGATCTCATCAAGCTTCCAAGTTTTTGCACAGCAAAAGAAGCCATACACAAAATGAAAAGATAGCATATAGACTGGGAGGAAATATTTGCAAATAATGTGACTGACAGGGCTTAATTTCCAAAATATACAAATAATTCATACAACACAATAACACCATGAACAAAGAATGTAATTAAAAAAAAAAATGGGCAGAAGACCTAAATAGACATGTCTCCAAAGAAGACACACAGATGGCCAACAGGCATATTAAAAATGCTCAACATCTGTAATTATTGTTATTTAGTCGATGAGTCATGACTGACTTTTTTGCAACCCCATGGACTGTAGCCCAGCACGCTCCTCTGTCCATAGAACTTCCCAGGCAAGAACACTGGAGTGAGTTGCCATTTCCTTCTCCAGGTGATCTTCCCAACTCGCATTCCTGCATTGGCAGGTGGATTCTTTAATTAGAGAAATGCAAATCAATGAGATATCACCCCACACTGGTCAGAATGGCCAACATTAAGAAGTCTCTAATACCAAATGCTGAAAAGGGTGTAGAGAAAAAGGAACCCTCCTACATGGTTGGTGGCAATATAAATTGGTGCAGTCACTATGGAAAACATTGTGGAGGGTTCCTAAACTAAAAGAGTTATCATATGATCCCCCAATCCCATTCCTGGGCATATATTTGGAAAAAGAAACTCCATTTTGAAAAGATACATGCACCCTGATGTTTAATAGCCAAGACACAGAAGTAAACTAAATGCCCATCGACAGATGAATGGATAAAAATGATGTGGTATATATACGCGATGGAGTACTACTTAGTCATAAAAATTTGGTAGGGTAAATAGTAGAATTTCCTCCTGTTTCAAATTTCAGAATTTCCTTCTATTTTAAGGCTAAATAATATTTCATTGTATGTATATACCACATTTTCTTTAGCCAATCATCTGTCAACAGATATTTGGGTTGTTTCCTCACTTAGCTATTATGAATAGTGCTGCAATGAAGATGGAAGGGCTAATATCTCTCCAAGATCCTGATTTCAATTCTTTGGATATATATTGAGAAGTGGGATTGCTGAATAATAAAGACATTCTATCTTTAACTTTTTTTGAGCAGCTTTCCTGCTGCTTTCCATGGAGGCTATACCATTTTGCATCCCCACTAACAGTGCGCAGGGCTCCTATATCTACACATCCATGCTAACACTTGTCTTTGTGGTTTTTTTTTTTTTTTAAGCCATTCTAACGAGTATGAGGTGATATCTCATGGTTTTTATTTGAATTTCCCTGATGATAAGTGACAAAGAGCATTTTTTTC
Organism: Oreotragus oreotragus; assembly: GCA_006410675.1. Lineage (NCBI taxonomy): Eukaryota > Metazoa > Chordata > Mammalia > Artiodactyla > Bovidae > Oreotragus > Oreotragus oreotragus. Next base: position 286,358 of record SJYX01018854.1, read on the forward strand.
ATATACTTGTTGGTCATTTGTATATCTTCTTTGAAGATGTATCTATTTAAAGCTTCATTCCATTTTAAGAGATTGGGTTATTGGCTTTTTTTGTTTGTTGAGTTTTATGAGTTATTTATATACTTTGGAGAGTAACACCTCATCAGATATATGGTTTACAAATGTTTTCTCTCATTCCATATGTTGCCTTTTCCCGCTGTTAATAGTTTCTTTTGCTATGCAGAAGCTTTTTAGTTTGATGTAGTCTCACTTGTTTATTTTTGTTTTTGTTCCATGTGCTTTTGGTATCTGTCATATCCATGAAATCATTGCCAATGCCAATGTCATAAAGATATTCCCCTATGTGTTCTTCTAGGACTATTATATTTTCAGATTTCTTATTTTTAACTCATTTAGAGTTGATTTTTATAGATGGCGTAAAATACAGATCCAACTTCATTCTGTAATATGTGGATATCCCCTTTTCCCAATACCAAATAGTTGGAGAGACTCTTCTTTCCCTATTGTGTATCCTTGGCACTCTTGGTGAAATTGGTTGATCATACAAGCACAGATTTATTTGTGGGCTCTCTATTCTGTTCTATTTGGTTTATATGTCTGTTTATACCAGTACCACACTTTTTAAAAATTGCAGTATTGTTGACTATCCCGTATTGTTTTGATTACTGTATCTTTGTAATATGTCTTGAAATCAAAGTGTGATACCTTCTAGTTTTGTTCTTTTTAGAATTGATTTGGATATTTGTGATTCTTTGTAATTTCAAATGAACTGTAGAATTGCTTTTTCTATTCTGTTAAAAAAAATCTTTAGGATTTTGATAAGGATTGTGTTGAATCTGTCTATTGCTTTGGATGGAATGAACATTTTAACAATATTAAGTCTTCCAACTGATGAAAATGGGAAGTTTTTCCATTTATTTCTAAATTTCTGTCATCAGTATTTTAATTTTCAGTATATAAATATTTTGCCTCACTTTATCCCTGAGTATTTCCTTTGTTTTAGTGCTACTGTGAATGGCATTGTTTTCCTAATTTCCTTTTCAGATAATTCACTGTTAGTGTATAGAAATGCAACTGATTTTTGTATGTTGACTTTTGTATCCTGCAAATTTACTGATTTCATTGATTATTATTTTCAATGGAATCTTGGTGTTTTCTATATATAAGACCACATTGTGTATAAACAGGGATGATTTTACTTCTTTGTTTCCAATTTGGATGCTTTTTATTTCTTGTCTAATTACTCTGGGTGGAACTTCCAGTACCATGTTACATAGAAATGGTGAGTGGACACCCTTGACTTGTTCTGACTGTTAGAGGAAACTTGCAGTTATACACCATGGAATGTTAGCTGTGTGCTTTTCATTTACGGCCTTTATAATGTTGAGATATTTACCTTTCATTCCTAATTTATTGAGAGTTTTTATTGTGAATGAATGTTAAATTTGATCACATCAGCTTTTTTGCATCTATTGAGACAATCATGCAATTTAAAATTTTTTAATTGAAGTATAATTTACAATGTTGTTAAGGGTATAGCAAGTGATTCTGTTATATATGACATATATATACTTTTTCAGATTCTTTTCCATTATAAGTTATTGCAAGATATTGAATTCCCTCTGCTACACAGTAGGCCCTTGTGGTTTACCCATTTTATTATAGTAGAATGTGTATGTTAATCTTCTAATTTATCTACCCCTCATCCACTTGGGTAGCCATAAGTTTGTTTTCTATGTTTATGTGTCCATTTCTAAGTTGATTTGTATTATTTTTTAGATTCCACAATAAGTGATATCATATATTTGTCTTTCTCTCTTACTTCAGTTAATATGGGTAATCTCTAGGTTTATCCATGTTGCTGTAAATAGCATTATTTCATACTTTTTAGTGGTTGGTTGTATTGTGTATATATATATATCACATGTTTATGTACTCATGTGTCAGTGGGCATTTAGGTTGCTTTTATGTCTTTACTATTGCAAATAGTCCTGCTATGAACATTGGGCTGCATGTATCTTTTTGAACTATAGTTTTGCATATATGCCCAAGAGTGGGATTGTTGCACTATATGTAAAACTCTTTTTAGTTTTTTAAGGTGCCTCCATACTGTTTACCATAGTGGCTGCATCAGTTTACATTGCTACCAACAGTATAGGAGGTTTCCTTTTTCTTCACACCCTCTCCAGCATTTATTGCTTGTAGACTTTTAAATGATTGCCGTTCTGAGGTGAAACCTCCTTATAGTATTGATTTTCATTTCTCTAGTCATGTTTGTTTGTTTTGATATTAAAGCTGTGTGAGTTGTTTGTATATTTTGAACATTAATCACTTGTTGGTGTGTTTTGTTTGCAATTGTTTGCAATTATTTTCACCCACTCTGTGCATTGTCTTTTCATTTTGTTTATGATTTCTTTTGCTGTGCCAAAGCTTTTGAGCTTAGTGAAGTCCCATTTGTTTATTTTTTTAACATCCATTATTCTAGGAACAGATCCCAAAAAAGTACTGCTACAATTTATGTCAAAAGGTTTTCTGCCTGTTTTCTTCTAGGAGTTTTATAGTATCCTGTCTTATTTATAGGTCTTTAATCCATTTTGAGGTTGTTTGTGTGTATGTGTGTGGTGGTAGAGAATGTTTTTATTTTCTTCTTTCATTTAGCTGTCCAGCTTTCTCGGCACCACTTATTGAAGAAAATGTCTTTTCTCAACGGTATATTCTTAACTCCTTGTCATAGATTAACTGACCATGAGTGGGTGAGTTTATTTCTGGGTTTTCCATCCTATTCCATTGATCTATTTGTATGCTTTTGTGCCAGTACCATCCTGTTTTGATTGCTCTATTTGTAATATGATCCAAAGTCAGGGAGCATGATCCCTGCAGCTTCAATCATCTTTCTCAAGATTGTTTTACTTTTTCTTGTGTTTTTGGTGTGTTTCAATGCAAATATTAAAAATTTTGTGCTACTTCTGTGAAAAATGCCATTGGTAATCTGATAGGGATTGCACTGAATCTGTAGATTGTTTTGGGTAGTGTGGTCATTTTAACAATATTGATTCCTCCAGTCCAAGTATGTGGTGTATCATTCCATCTATTTGTGTCATCTTCCATTTCTTTCACCAGTGTCTTGCAATTTTTGGAGTATAGGTCTTTTGCCACCTTGGGTATATTCATTGCTAGGTATTTTATTCCTTTTGATGATAGTAAATGGGATTGTTCCTTAAATTTATCTTTCTGATCTTTCATTGTTAGTGTATAGAAATACAACAGATTTCTGTATTCTAATTTTATATCCAACAACTTGGCCAGATTAATCAATGAGCTCTAATAGTTTTCTGGTAACATCGTTAGGATTTTCTAGTAGAGAATCATGTCATCAACAATGATGGTTTTACTTCTTTCCAATTTGAATTTCTTCTTTTTCTTCTCTGATTGCCATGGCTAGGACTGCCAAAACTATGTTGAATAGAAGTGGCCAAAGTAGACATCCCTGTCCTCTTCCTGATCCTAGAGGAAATGCTTGCAGCTTTCCACTGTTGAGTGCAATACTTTTATTTATTATATATCATCTTTATTATGTTGAGGTATGTTCCTTCTATGCTCGCTCGCTGAAGAATTTTTAGCAAAAATGGATGTTGAATTTTATCAAAAGATTTTTCTATATCTTCTGTGATGATCATAAGGCTTTTTTATTCTTCAATTTGTTGATGTGATACATCACACTGCCTGACTTGAAAATATCGAAAAATCCTTGCATCTCTGGGATAAATTCCACTTGATCGTAGTCAATGATTCTTTTAATTTAGTGCTGGAGTAGATTTACTAGCATTTTGTTCTGAATTTTTGCATCGCTATTCATGAATGCTATTGGCCTGTAATTTTCTTTTTTTGTGTGTGATATCTTTGGTTTTGTATCAGGGTGATGGTGGCCTCAGAGAATGAGTTCAGAAGTGTTTTTTCCTCTGCAATTTTTGGAATAGTTGTAGAAGGATAGGTATTAGCTCTTAACTGTTTGGTAGAATTCACCAGTGAAGACATCTGCTCCTGGATTTTTGCTTGTTGAAGTTTTTAAATTACTGACTCGTTTTCTGCACTGGAAATTGGTCTGTTCATTTTTTCTGTTTCTTCTTTGTTCAGTCTTGGGAGAGTGTACGTTTCTAAGAATATGTCCGTTTCTTCTAAGTTGTCCATTTTGTTGGCATATAGCTACTTGTAGCAGTCTCTTATGATCCTTTTTATTTCTGTGATGTCAGTTGTAGCTTCTCCTTTTTCATTTCTAATTGTTTGACTTGGGCCCTCTCCCTTTTATCTTTTTGATGAGTCTGGCTAAAGGTGTATCAATTTTGTTTATCTTTTCAAAGGACCAGTTTTTAGTTTTATGGATATTTTCTATTATTTTCTTTGTCTCTATTTATTTTATTTCTGCTCTGATTTTTATAATTATAGTGGTTTTGTCGCTAAGTCATGTCTGGCACTTGCGACCTCATGGACTGCAGCCTTGCAGGCTCTGTCCATGTGATTCTCCAGGTGGGAATACTGGAGTGGGTTGCCATTTCCTTCTCCAGGAGATCTTCCTGACCCAGGAATCAAACCCGAGTCTTCTGCATTGCAGGCAGATTCTTTACTGGCTGAGCTACAAGAGAACTTTCCTTCTAGTGACTTTGGATTTTGTTTTTTTCTCTACTTGCTTTAGATGTAAAGTTAAGTTGGTTATTTGAGTTTTTAAATTTTTTCCTGAGGTAAGATTTTATTGCTATAAACTTCCTTCTTAGAAGTGCTTTTGCTGTATCCCATAGTTTTTGGATCATCATGCTTTTGTTGTCATTTGTGTCTAGGTATTTTAAAATTTCCTCTTTGATTATTTCAGCAATTCTTTGGTGGTTTAGTAGCATATTGTTTAACCTCCACATATGTGTGTTTTTCACAGCCTTTTTTTCCTTGTAGTTGATTTCTAATCTTGTTGGTGTTGTGGTCAGAAAAGGTGCTTGATATAATTTTGATTTTGTTAATTGAGGTTCACTTTTTGACCCAGCGTGTGATCCGTCCTGGACAGTGTTTTCTGTGCACTTAAAAAGAACGTGAGTCTTGCTGTTGGATAGAATACTCTATTAATGTTTATTTAGTCCATCTAGTTTAATCTATTATTTAAAGCCCAGTGTTTCCTGACTGATTTTCTGTCTAGATCTTGGTGAAAGTAGGGTGTTAAATCTCTCCAGTGTTAATGGTGTTCCTCTCAGCTTCTCTTTACGGCTGTATTTGCCTTATAGTAATATATTGAGGTGCTCCTATGTTGGGTACATATGTATTTACAATTGTCATATCTTCTTCTTTGACTGAGCCCTTGATCATTATGTAGTATGCTTCTTTGTCTCCTTAACAGTCTTTGCTTTAAAGTCTATTTCGTCTTATGTAAGTATTGGTGCTCCAGTTTTATTCTGATTTCCACTTGCATGGAATATCTTTTTCTGTCACTTCACTTTCAGTTTGTATATGTCCCTAGATCTGAGGTGGTTCTATATATATGGATCTTGTTTTTTGTATCCATTCAGGCAATCTGTGTGTGTAGGTTAAAGCATTTATTCCATTTATGTTTAAGGTAATTATCAATATCTATGTTCTTATTGTCATTTTGTTAATTGTTTTGGATTTGTTTTTGTAGGCTTTTTTTCCCCTTCCCTTCCACTTTTGTTCTCTTTTGTGATTTGATAACTAATTTTACTCTTGTGTTTGGTTTCCTTTTTCTTTTTCGTGTGAATTTTCACTTTGTGGTTACCATGAGGTTTTGATATTGCAGTCTGTATATCAACAAGACTACTTGTTGCTGGTCTTTTAATTTAAAATGCAGTACCTCACATTTGCACTCTCCTGTACTCACAGTTGCTGATTTTGATATCATATTTGTATGTGGATGATTTCCTACCTTTACTTTGTTTGCCTATAACAGTGAGCTTTTACATTCATAATTTTCTTGTATAGTTGTGGTCTTTTTTTTTCTACCTTTAGTATTTGTTGCAAAGCTGGTCTGATGATGGTGAATTTGCTGAGCTTTTGCTTGTCTGTAAAGCTTTTGGTTTCTCCACTGAAACTGAATGAGAGCCTTGCTGGGTAGGTTATTCTCTGTTTTAGGTTTCTCCCTTTCATCAGTTTAAATATATCATGCAGACCATTATACTCTGCAGAGTTTCTGCTGGAAAATCAAATTATAACCTTATGGAAGACTCTTNTTCTTTGGTGGTTTAGTAGCATATTGTTTAACCTCCACATATGTATGTTTTTCACAGCCTTTTTTTCCTTGTAGTTGATTTCTAATCTTGTTGGTGTTGTGGTCAGAAAAGGTGCTTGATATAATTTTGATTTTGTTAACTGAGGTTCACTTTTTGACCCAGTGTGTGATCCGTCCTGGACAGTGTTTTCTGTGCACTTAAAAAGAACGTGAGTCTTGCTGTTGGATAGAATACTCTATTAATGTTTATTTAGTCCATCTAGTTTAATCTATTATTTAAAGCCCAGTGTTTCCTGACTGATTTTCTGTCTAGATCTTGGTGAAAGTAGGGTGTTAAATCTCTCCAGTGTTAATGGTGTTCCTCTCAGCTTCTCTTTACGGCTGTATTTGCCTTATAGTAATATATTGAGGTGCTCCTATGTTGGGTACATATGTATTTACAATTGTCATATCTTCTTCTTTGACTGAGCCCTTGATCATTATGTAGTATGCTTCTTTGTCTCCTTAACAGTCTTTGCTTTAAAGTCTATTTCGTCTTATGTAAGTATTGGTGCTCCAGTTTTATTCTGATTTCCACTTGCATGGAATATCTTTTTCTGTCACTTCACTTTCAGTCTGTATATGTCCCTAGATCTGAGGTAGTTCTATATATATGGATCTTGTTTTTTGTATCCATTCAGGCAATCTGTGTGTGTAGGTTGAAGCATTTATTCCATTTATGTTTAAGGTAATTATCAATATCTATGTTCTTATTGTCATTTTGTTAATTGTTTTGGATTTGTTTTTGTAGGCTTTTTTTCCCCTTCCCTTCCACTTTTGTTCTCTTTTGTGATTTGATAACTAATTTTACTCTTGTGTTTGGTTTCCTTTTTCTTTTTCGTGTGTGTGAATTTTCACTTTGTGGTTACCATGAGGTTTTGATATTGCAGTCTGTATATCAACAAGACTACTTGTTGCTGGTCTTTTAATTTAAAATGCAGTACCTCACATTTGCACTCTCCTGTACTCACAGTTGCTGATTTTGATATCATATTTGTATGTGGATGATTTCCTACCTTTACTTTGTTTGCCTATAACAGTGAGCTTTTACATTCATAATTTTCTTGTATAGTTGTGGTCTTTTTTTTTCTACCTTTAGTATTTGTTGCAAAGCTGGTCTGATGATGGTGAATTTGCTGAGCTTTTGCTTGTCTGTAAAGCTTTTGGTTTCTCCACTGAAACTGAATGAGAGCCTTGCTGGGTAGGTTATTCTCTGTTTTAGGTTTCTCCCTTTCATCAGTTTAAATATATCATGCAGACCATTATACTCTGCAGAGTTTCTGCTGGAAAATCAAATTATAACCTTATGGAAGACTCTTTTTTTTTTTTTTTTTTTTGGAAGACTCTTTGTGTGTTATTTGTTATCTTTGCCTGTTGCTTTTAATATTTTCTCTTTTTTAAAAAATTTTGTCAGTTTGACTACTATGTGTCTAGGCACTTTCCTCCTTAGGTTTATCATGCCTGGGACTCTCTGTTCCTCCTTAACTTAGGTGACTGTTTCCTTTCCATTGTTAGAGAAGTTTTCAGTGCTATTTCTTCAAATATTTTTTCGAGTCTTTTCTCTCTTTTCCATCAGTCAGTTGGTTTAGTTACTCAGTCATGTCTTACTGTTTGCGACCCCATGGACTGCAGCATGCCAGGCCTACCTGTTCATCATTAACTTCCGGAGTTTACTCAAACTCATGTCCATTGAGTCAGTGATGCCATCCAACCATCACATCCTCTGTCGTCCCCTTCTCCTCCCACCTTCAATCTTTCCCAGCGTCAGGGTCTTTTCAAATGAGTCAATTCTTTGCATCAGGTGGCCAAAATATTGGAGCTTCAGCTTCAGCATCGATCCTTCCAATGAATATTCAAGACTGATTTCCTTTAGGATGGACTGGTTGGATCTCCTTGCAGTCCAAGGGACTCTCAAGAGTCTTCTCCAACACCACAGTTCAAATCATCAATTCTTTGGCACTCAGCTTTCTTTATAGTCCAACTCTCACATCCATACATGAATACTGGAAAATCCATAGCTTTGACTAGACAGATCTTTGTCAGCAAAGTAGTGTCTCTGCTTTTTAATATGCTGTCTAGGTTGGTCATAACTCTTCTCCATCTGAGACCCCTATAATGAGAATGTTGGTGTATTTACTTTTGTCCCAGATATCTCTTAGTTTGTTCTCTTTTTTAAATATTCTGTTCCATGACAGTTATTTCCACCATTCTGTCTTCCAGGTAGCTTATACATTCTTCTGCCTCATTTATTCTGCAACTGATTCATTCTAGTATATTTTTCATTCCGGACATTCTATCATTCACCTTTTTGTTGTTCTTCAGTTCTTCTGGGTTAAACATTTCTTGAATCTTTTCAGTGTGTGCCTCTGTTCTTTTTCTGAGATCTTGGATCATCTTTTACTTTTTTGGGGGTAGCTTGCCTATCTCCACTTAACTTAGTTGTTCTTCTGGGGTTTTATCTTGTTCCTTTGTCTGGCACATATTCTTTAGGCATCTCATTCTGTGTGATTTTTGTGGGATTGCACTTTCCATTCTGCAGGCTGCAAGGTTGTGGTTTTTCTTGCTTCTGCTCTCTGCCCCCTGGTGAATGAGGCTGATCTAAGAAGTTTGCACAGACTTCCTGGTGGGAAAGACTTGTTCCAGCCCACTCATGTGTGGAGATGGGTCTTGCACCTCTGGTGGGTAGGACTGTGTCAAAGGGTGTGTTTAGTAGGAAATTGTGGGCTCAGAAAGACTTCAGGCTTCCCAGCTGCTGCTGGGTGGGGTTGTGTTCCCTCCTTGTTGGTTGTTTGGCCTGAGGCATCCCAGCACTGGATTCTACAGGCTGTTGGGTGGGGCTAGGTCTTGGTGGCTTCTAGGAGGACTCACATCAATGAGTACTCCCCAGAACTTCCACCCCCAGTGTCTTTGTCCAGGCAGTGAGCCACACCACCCCCCACATCTGCAGGAAACTCTCTAATACCAACAGATTAGTCTGGTGCAGTCTCCTATGAGGTCACTGCTTCCTCCCCTGAGTCCTGAAGTGCACAAGACCTTGTATGCATCCTCTGACAGTGGAGTTTCTGTTTCCCACAGTGCTGTGGAATTCCTGAGATCAAACCTTCAAAACCAGATGTTCTGTGCCTCTCCCATTGCCGCACCTCTAGGCTGGGGAGCCTGCTGTGGGGCTTAGAACGTCACTCCTGTGGGAGAACTTCTGTGGTGTTAATATTTTCAGTTTGTGAGTTGCCCATCTGGCAGGTATGGGATTTGATTTTATTGCTATTGCAACCCTCCTACCATATCATTGTGGCTTCTTTTTCTTTTTCTTTGGATGTAGGATATCTTTTTGGTACGTTCTGAAATTGTTTACCTCAGATTGGGACTCAAACCCAGCCAAAATCCTGTTTGAGACTTGAACCCACATAACCAGGACTTGAACCTGGCCAAAACCCTACTTAGGACTTGAACCCACGTGGCTTGGACTCAAAAACCGGTTTGGAACTCAAACCCACATGGCCAGGACTCGAACCCAACCAAAACCCAGTTTATGATTCTAAATCCACGTGGTTGGGACTCAAACCCAGCCAAAACCCAGTTTGGGCTTCTAACCCACATGGCTGGGACTTGAACCAAGCTAAAACCTGCAGTACCTGGTTTCACGATCTAATTAAGCTCAGGCTCTTGATGTCTCATTGTAAAAAGAATTCAGTGAGAGACAAAGTGATAGGTAAGAAGTAGATGTATTCAGACTCAGAGAGAAACACACTCCATAGACAGAGTGTGGGCCATCCCAGAGTGTGAGTTCAGGGACCTTGAAAATGTGGCGTGGTTAGCTTTTATGGGCTGGGTAATTCATAGGCTAATGAATGGGAAGATTATTCCAACTATATTGGGGAAAGGGTGGAGATTTCCAGGAGTTGGGTCACCAAACACTTTTGGCACCCCACTCCAGTACTCATGCCTGGAAAATCCCATGGATGGAGGAGCCTTCTAGGCTGTAGTCCATGGGGTCACTAAGAGTCTGACATGACTGAGCAACTTCCCTTTCACTTTTCACTTTCATGCATTGGAGAAGGAAATGGCAACCCACTCCAGTGTTCTTGCCTGGAGAATCCTAGGGACGGGGAGCCTGGTGGGCTTCTGTCTCTGGGGTCACACAGAGTTGGACACGACTGAAGCGACTTAGCAGCAGCAGCAGGGACTGTCATGGCACCTCTGGGTGTGTCATTTAGCTTACTGATTGAGGATCAATGTCTAATCAAAGTTGACTTGTCTGCCATCTTGGACCCATTTGATTCTAATCAGTTTATGTTGTATCCTTAGACTATGTCATTCTTTCAAAAGTTGTGCCCTTCCCTCTTCTCTCCTGTTTCAGTTCTAGTATTTTTTGGGGTCCATGGTTGTTCAGCAGTTAGTTGTGATTTTGTTGTTTTCATGAGAAGAGGTGGCTGTCCTTACACCCCTCCATCTTGTCTCTACTCTCTCCGTTTTGAATTTGTTTTTATAGATCTCTCTTTCCTTTTTCTTCCTGTATCCTCTTCTCTTGAGATTTGGTGACTATCTTTAGTGTTATACTTGGATTCTTTTTTCTTTCTAGTTTATCAGAGATTTTTGTTTTATGATTACTGTGACATTTTTGTATAGGAGTCACCATTTATTTGTGCTTGGTTTCAGCTGCTTATCTCTCTCTCTGTCTCTCTTTTGGCTGTTTTGGGTCTTTGTTGCTTTGAGCAGGCTTTCTCTAGTTGTGGTGAGCAGGGGCTGCTCTACATTGCAGTGCACGGGCTTCTTATTGTGGTGGCTTCTCATTGCAGAACACAGCTCTAGGGCACGTGGGCTTCATTCATTGCAGCACACAGGCTTAGTAGTTGCAGCTCAGGGGCCCTCGAGCAAGAGAGTTTTAGCAGTTATAGCACATAGACTCTGTAGTTGCTGCTCACAGACTCTAGAGCTTAGGCTCAGTAGTTATGGGCACATAGGCTTAGTTGCTCTGCAGCATGTGGAATCTTCCCAGATCAAAGATCAAACCAGTGTCCCCTGCACTGGAAGGAGGATTCTTATCCACTGTGCCACCAGGGAAGCCCTTCAGGTGCTTATCTCTTAATTTCCAATATATTTTAGATATGCTGCATTTGTATCTCCCCCCACCATTACTGTTTTTGATACTTGGGGCTGCTCTACATTGCAGTGCACGGGCTTCTTATTGTGGTGGCTTCTCATTGCAGAACACAGCTCTAGGGCACGTGGGCTTCATTCATTGCAGCACACAGGCTTAGTAGTTGCAGCTCAGGGGCCCTCGAGCAAGAGAGTTTTAGCAGTTATAGCACATAGACTCTGTAGTTGCTGCTCACAGACTCTAGAGCTTAGGCTCAGTAGTTATGGGCACATAGGCTTAGTTGCTCTGCAGCATGTGGAATCTTCCCAGATCAAAGATCAAACCAGTGTCCCCTGCACTGGAAGGAGGATTCTTATCCACTGTGCCACCAGGGAAGCCCTTCAGGTGCTTATCTCTTAATTTCAAATATATTTTAGATATGCTGCATTTGTATCTCCCCCCACCATTACTGTTTTTGATACTATGTTTTACATCTAATTGTTTTATGTATCTCTTAACTGCTTATTGTGACTACAAATGATTGTACTACTTTTTGTCTTTTAACTCCCTACTTGCTGTGCCTGGATGATTTCCCACCTTTACTGTATGTTTGCCTTTACCAATGAGCTTTTCCATTATTCTATTTTTTTTATTTCCAGTTGTGGTTTTTCCTTTTCCACCTAAAGAGGTTATCTTAGCCTTTGTTGTAAAGCTGGTTTGGTGGTCCTGAAATCTTTTAGCTTTTACTTGTCTGTAAAGCTTTTGATTTTCCATAAAATCTAAATGAGAGCCTTCTGGGTAGAGTATTCTTGGTTGTAGGTTTTTCTCTTTCATCATTTTAAGTATATCATGCCATTCCCTTCTGGTCTGCAGAGTTTCTGCTCAAAACTCAGCTGATGGACTTATGGGAATTCCTTTGTAGGCTGTTTGTTGCCGTCCCCTTGTTGCATTTAATATTCTCTTTATCTTAAAAAATTTTTTTATTGGCATATACTTGATTTACATGTTGGCTTTCAGGTTTACAGCAAAGTGAACCAGATTATATATATGNTTTTTTTATTTCCAGTTGTGGTTTTTCCTTTTCCACCTAAAGAGGTTATCTTAGCCTTTGTTGTAAAGCTGGTTTGGTGGTCCTGAAATCTTTTAGCTTTTACTTGTCTGTAAAGCTTTTGATTTTCCATAAAATCTAAATGAGAGCCTTCTGGGTAGAGTATTCTTGGTTGTAGGTTTTTCTCTTTCATCATTTTAAGTATATCATGCCATTCCCTTCTGGTCTGCAGAGTTTCTGCTGAAAACTCAGCTGATGGACTTATGGGAATTCCTTTGTAGGCTATTTGTTGCCGTCCCCTTGTTGCATTTAATATTCTCTTTATCTTAAAAAAATTTTTATTGGCATATACTTGATTTACATGTTGGCTTTCAGGTTTACAGCAAAGTGAACCAGATTATATATATGCAGCCTCTAATTCTTTTTCAGATTCTCTTCCCATATCGATTATTACAGAATACTAAGTTCCCTATTCTGTAGTGTGTGTATGTTAATACCAAAGTCCTAATTTATCACTTCACCCCATGTTTCTGCTTTGGGAACTGTAAGTTTGATTTTGAGATCTGTGAGTCCATTTCTGGTTTGTAAACAAGTTCATCTGTATCATTTTTATTAGTTTCTACATACAAGTCATATCATATGATATGTGTCTTTCTCAGACTTATTTCATTTACTGTGATAAACTCCATGTCCATCCATGTTGCTGCAAATGGCTTGATTTTGTTCTTTTTAATGACTGAGTGGTATTCCACATCTTCTCTATTCATTCATCTGTTGATGGACAGTTAGGTTGCTTCCATGTCTTGGCTATTGTAAATGGTGCTTCAATGAATACTGGATCTCGTGTGTCTTTTCTAATTAAGAGTTTTCATCTTTTCTGGACATACAGCTAGGAGAGGGATTGTTGGATCACATGGTAACTCTAGTTTTTTTGAGGAAGCTCCATACTGTTCTTCATAGTACAATAGTTGTATTAAGTTATTATTCCCACCAGCAGTGTAGGAGGGTTTCTTTTGCTCCACAACTTTTAACTTTGTCATTTTGATTACAATGTGTTGTACTGTATTCCTGTGTAGGACTGTCTGTGCTTCCTGGACTTGGGTGACTCTTTCCTTCCCCAGGTTAGGGAAGTTTTCAGCTATTATCTCTTCAAATATTTTCTCAGGCCCATTCTTTCTCTCTCTTCTCCTTTTGGGATCCCTTTAATGCAATACTCAATTGTATTAGCATACTCAATGTCTCAGTAGTTTCTTAAACTCCCCTCATTTATTTTCATTCTTTCATCCTGGTTTTTTTTTTTTTTTTTTCCTGTTTGGCAGCGTGATGTCCACTACTATAACCAGCTCATGATCCTTTCTTCTGCCTCATTTATTCCACTATTCTTTCTAATGTGTTTTTCTTTTCAGTTATTGTATTCTTTGTATGGTTTGTCTTTCTATTTTCTATTTCTTTGATCAAAAGTTCTCATTTCTAACTCTGTCACCTATTTTCCTCCTTTATTCTTTGATCATCTTTACAATCATTACCCTAAATTCTTTCTTGGGTAGATTGCCTGTCTCCACATCACTTAGTTCTTCCTCTGGGGTTTTATCTTGTTCCTTCATCTGAGACATAGTCCTCTGTCACCTCATTTTGTCTAAATTGCTATTTGTCTTTTTATGTATGTGGTAGGTTGGTTATGTTTCTCAACTTGGGAGCAGTGTCCCTCAGTAGGAGCTATCCCATGCATCCCAGCAGTGTACTCCCCACTTGTTGCCCAAGGTTAGGGGCCAGCTGGTCCCAGGGTGGTGTCTGGCCTGTATTTGCAGACTTGATCTGTAGGCTGAGGAACTGCTCTTCTTTTCCAGTTGCTTGGTCATGTACAACTCTTTGCATCCCATGGACAGCAGCACACAAGTATTCCCAGTCCTTCACTATCTCAATGGACATGAGTTTGCTCATGTCCATTGAGTCAGTAATACCATCCAAACATCTCATTCTCTCTCTCCCTTCTCCTCCTGCCCTTAATCTTTCCCAGCATCAGGGTCTTTACCAATGAGTTGGCTCTTTGCATCAGGTGGCCAAACGTTTGGAACTTCAGAATCAGTCCTTCCAATGAATATTCAGGGTTGATTTCCTTTGGGACTGACTGGTTTGATCTTCTTGCAGTGCAAGGGACTCTCAAGAGTCTCTCCAGCAACACAGTTCAAAAGCATCAAATATTGAGTGCTCAGCTTTCTTTATGGTCAAATGTCAATCCATACATGACTACTGGAAAAACTGTAGCTATCACTATATGGACCTTTGTTAGCAAAGTGATGTCTGCTTTTTAATACGTTGTCTAGGTTGGTCATAGCTTTTCTTGCAAGCAGCAAGTGTCTTTTAATTTCATGGCTACAGTCACCATCTGCAGTGATTTTGGAGCCTCCCCAAATAAAGTCTATCATTGTTTCCATTGTTCCCCCATCTATTTTCCATGAAGTGATGGGACCAGATGCCATGATCTTAGCCTTTGGAATGCTAAGCATCACTATGAACGNGTTAGGCTCCCTGGCCTACAGGCCTGGCACCTGGAAAAGGAGATCCCAGAGCATTTGGCTTCAAAAGCCAGTGGGGTTCATTAAAAGAGGCCATAGGAGTGGGGGAAATAAATGCTTCACTCTTAAATGGTGCACACAAAATCTCATGCACCCTGATGAAAAACAAAAGCAAAAATTTAATAGGGAGCTGGGTTAGACATATCTGCTGGTCTTGGAGGGTCTCCTAGGGAGGTAAGGAGCAGGTGTCACACTGGGGATATAGACACTGTTGGCAGATATATCATTAAGCATTCATCTATATGAGCTCTCATGGAGGTTGACAATTTGGCACTAAGACCTTGCCGCACCTAATGGCTTATGGACTGCACTACTGGGATGCCTTGGGACAAAAAGCAAACTAGGCATGGACAGAGGCCCATCCGTCATCAGACAGGCTCTCTAAAGATTTCCTGAGCCCACAGCCACCTCTAGACATGGCCCTGCTAACCAAAGGCCCAACAGCCAGCTCTAACCTCCAACAGGCAGGCACTGACACCTCCCATCAGGAAGCCAGCACAAACCTCTAGACCAGCCTCACCCACCAGGGGGCAGGTACCAACAACAAGACAACTACAGAAAACTAACCAAAATGATAACATGGATCACAGCCCTGTGTAACTCAAACTATGAGCCATGCCGTGCAGTGCCAACCAAGATGCACGGGTCACAGTGGAGAGTTCTGACAGAATGTAGTCTACTGGAGTAGGGAATGGCAAACCACTTCAGCATTATTGCCTTGAGAACCCCACAGAGTATGAAAAGGCAAAAAGACTTGACACAAAAGATGAGCCCCCCAGATTAGTAGGTGTCCAATATGCTACTGGTGAAGAGTGGAGAAACAGCTCCAGAAAGAATGAAGCAGCTAAGCCAAAGCAGAAACAATGCCTAGTTGTGGATATGTCTGGTGGTGAAATTAAAGTCCAATACTGTAAAGAACAATATTACATGGGAACCTGGAATGTTAGGTCCATGAATCAGGTTAAATTGGATGTGGTCAAACAGGAGATGGCAAGAGTGAACATTGACATTTTAGAAATCAGTGAACTAAAATGGACCAAAACGGGCAAATTTAATTCAGAAGACCATTATATTTACTATTGTGGGCAAGAATCCCTTCAAAGAAATGAAGTAGCCCTAATAGTCAACAAAAGAGTCTGAAATACAGTACATAGGTACAATATCAAAAATGATGGGATAGTCTCTGTTCATTTCCAAGGCAAACCATTTAACATGACAGTAACCCAAGTCTGTGCCCCAACCACTTATGCTGAGGAAGCTGAAGTTGAATATCTATGAAGACCTGCAAGACCTCTAGAACTAACACTCCAAAAGATATACTTTTCATCATAGGGAACTGAAATGCAAAAGTAGGAAGTCAAGAAATATCTGAAATGACAGGCAAGTTTAGCCCTGGAGTACAAAATGAAGCGGGGCAAAGGCTAACAGTTTTGCCAAGACAATGCATTGGTCATAGCAAACACCCTCTTCCAAGAACACGAGACAACTCTACACATGGACATCACCAGACAGTCAAATGCAAAAAGGTAAAATGGTTGTCCAAGGAGGCCTTACAAAAGCTGAGAAAGGAAGAGAAGCAAAAAGCAAGTGAGAAAAGGAAAGATATACCCATTTGAATGCAGAGTTCCAAAGAAAGATAAGGACAGGTAAGGAGAGAGCTGCAAGGAGAGATAAGAAAGCCTTCCTCAGTGATCAGTGCAAAGAAATAGAGGAAAACAATAGAATGGAAAAGACTAGAGATCTCTTCAAGGAAATTAGTGCTATCAAGGGAACATTTCATGCAAAGATGGGCACAATAAAGACAGAAAATGTGTGGACCTAAAAGAAGCAGAAGATATTAAGAAGAAGTGGCAAGAATACACAGAAAAACTATACAAAAATGATCTTAATAACCTGTATAATCATAATAGTATGATCACTCACCTAAAGTCAGACATCCTGGAATGTAAAGTCAAGTGGGCCTTAGGAAGCATCACTATGAACAAAGCTAGGGAAGATGATGGAATTCCAGCTAAGATATTTCAAATCCTAAAAGATGATGCTGTTAAAGTGCTACACTCAATATACCAGCAAATTTGGAAAATTCAGCAGTAGCCACAGGACTGGAAAAGGTCAGTTTTCATTTCAATGCCAAAGAAGGGAAATGCCAAAGAATGTTCAAACTACCACACAATTCCATGCATTTCACATGCTAGCAAAGTTTTAAGCCAAGCTTTTTGCTATCCTCTTTCAACTTCATCAAGATGGTCTTAGTTTCTCTTTGCTTTCTGCAGATAGGATGGTGTCATCTGCATATCTGAGGTTATTGATATTTCTCCCAGTAATCTTGATTCCAGCTTGTGCTTCATCTAGCCTGGCATTTTGCATGATGTACTCTGCATATAAGTTAAATAAGCAAGGTGACAATATACACCCTTGACATACTCCTTTTCCTATTTGGAACCAGTCTGTTCTTCTGTCTTCAGTTCTAACTGTTGCTTCTTGACCTGCATACAGGTTTCATTGGAGGAAGGTCAGATGGTCTGGTATTCCCATCTCTTGAAGAGTTTTCCACAGTTTGTTGTGGTCCACACAGTCAAAGGCTTTAGTATAGTCAATGAAGTAGAAGTAGATGTTGTTCTGGAATTCTCTTGCTTGATGATCCAATGGATGTTGGCAATTTTATCTCTGGTTCCTCTGCCTTTTCTAAAACCAGCTTGTACATCTGGAAGTTCTCAGTTCACATACTGTTGTAGCCTAGCTTGGAGGATTTTGAGCATGACTTTGCTAGCATGTGAAATGCGTGGAATAGTGTGGTAGTTTGAACATTCTTTGGCATTTCCCTTCTTTGGCATTGAAATGAAAACTGACCTTTTCCAGTCCTGTGGCTACTGCTGAATTTTCCAAATTTGCTGGTATATTGAGTGTAGCACTTTAACAGCATCATCTTTTAGGATTTGAAATATCTTAGCTGGAATTCCATCATCTTCCCTAGCTTTGTTCATAGTGATGCTTCCTAAGGCCCACTTGACTTTACATTCCAGGATGTCTGACTTTAGGTGAGTGATCATACTATTATGATTATACAGGTTATTAAGATCATTTTTGTATAGTTTTTCTGTGTATTCTTGCCACTTCTTCTTAATATCTTCTGCTTCTTTTAGGTCCACACATTTTCTGTCTTTATTGTGCCCATCTTTGCATGAAATGTTCCCTTGATAGCACTAATTTCCTTGAAGAGATCTCTAGTCTTTTCCATTCTATTGTTTTCCTCTATTTCTTTGCACTGATCACTGAAGAAGGCTTTCTTATCCTTTGCCACTTCTTCTTAATATCTTCTGCTTCTTTTAGGTCCACACATTTTCTGTCTTTATTGTGCCCATCTTTGCATGAAATGTTCCCTTGATAGCACTAATTTCCTTGAAGAGATCTCTAGTCTTTTCCATTCTATTGTTTTCCTCTATTTCTTTGCACTGATCACTGAGGAAGGCTTTCTTATCTCTCCTTGCAGCTCTCTCCTTACCTGTCCTTATCTTTCTTTGGAACTCTGCATTCAAATGGGTATATCTTTCCTTTTCTCACTTGCTTTTTGCTTCTCTTCCTTTCTCAGCTTTTGTAAGGCCTCCTTGGACAACCATTTTACCTTTTTGCATTTGACTGTCTGGTGATGTACATGTGTAGAGTTGTCTCGTGTTCTTGGAAGAGGGTGTTTGCTATGACCAATGCATTGTCTTGGCAAAACTGTTAGCCTTTGCCCCGCTTCATTTTGTACTCCAGGGCTAAACTTGCCTGTCATTTCAGGTATTTCTTGACTTCCTACTTTTGCATTTCAGTTCCCTATGATGAAAAGTATATCTTTTGGAGTGTTAGTTCTAGAGGTCTTGCAGGTCTTCATAGATATTCAACTTCAGCTTCCTCAGCATAAGTGGTTGAGGCACAGACTTGGGTTACTGTCATGTTAAATGGTTTGCCTTGGAAATGAACAGAGACTATCCCATCATTTTTGATATTGTACCTATGTACTGTATTTCAGACTCTTTTGTTGACTATTAGGGCTACTTCATTTCTTTGAAGGGATTCTTGCCCACAATAGTAAATATAATGGTCTTCTGAATTAAATTTGCCCGTTTTGGTCCATTTTAGTTCACTGATTTCTAAAATGTCAATGTTCACTCTTGCCATCTCCTGTTTGACCACATCCAATTTAACCCGATTCATGGACCTAACATTCCAGGTTCCCATGTAATATTGTTCTTTACAGCATTGGACTTTAATTTCACCACCAGACATATCCACAGCTAGGCATTGTTTCTGCTTTGGCTTAGCCGCTTCATTCTTTCTGGAGCTGTTTCTCCACTCTTCACCGATAGCATATTGGACACCTACTAATCTGGGGGGCTCATCTTTTGTGTCAAGTCTTTTTGCCTTTTCATACTCTGTGGGGTTCTCAAGGCAATAATGCTGAAGTGGTTTGCCATTCCCTACTCCAGTAGACCACATTCTGTCAGAACTCTCCACTGTGACCCGTGCATCTTGGTTGGCACTGCACGGCATGGCTCATAGTTTGAGTTACACAGGGCTGTGATCCATGTTATCATTTTGGTTACTTTTCTGTAGTTGTCTTGTTGTTGGTACCTGCCCCCTGGTGGGTGAGGCTGGTCTAGAGGTTTGTGCTGGCTTCCTGATGGGAGGTGTCAGTGCCTGCCTGTTGGAGGTTAGAGCTGGCTGTTGGGCCTTTGGTTAGCAGGGCCATGTCTAGAGGTGGCTGTGGGCTCAGGAAATCTTTAGAGAGCCTGTCTGATGACGGATGGGCCTCTGTCCATGCCTAGTTTGCTTTTTGTCCCAAGGCATCCCAGTAGTGCAGTCCATAAGCCATTAGGTGCGGCAAGGTCTTAGTGCCAAATTGTCAACCTCCATGAGAGCTCATATAGATGAATGCTTAATGATATATCTGCCAACAGTGTCTATATCCCCAGTGTGACACCTGCTCCTTACCTCCCTAGGAGACCCTCCAAGACCAGCAGATATGTCTAACCCAGCTCCCTATTAAATTTTTGCTTTTGTTTTTCATCAGGGTGCATGAGATTTTGTGTGCACCATTTAAGAGTGAAGCATTTATTTCCCCCACTCCTATGGCCTCTTTTAATGAACCCCACTGGCTTTTGAAGCCAAATGCTCTGGGATCTCCTTTTCCAGGTGCCAGGCCTGTAGGCCAGGGAGCCTAACATGGGATTCAGTACTCTCACCACTGTGGGAGAATCTCTGTAATACAACTATCCTCTAGTTGGTGGTTAGCACACTCTGAGGGTATGGGATTTGATTATATCACAAGTCTGCCTCTCCTACCAGTCTTGTGGTTCTTTCTTTATTTATTTAGTTGCAGATGATCTTTTCTGGTAGATCTCAGTCTTTTTCCATGATTGTTGTTCTGCAGATTGTTATTTTGATGTGTTCATTAGAGGAGTTAAGCTTAGGGTTCTACTCTGCCATCTTGGCCATTTCCAACCAAGCAATTTTTATCCTTTATTCTCATAATGTGATATATCACATTAATCAGTTTTCATATTTTGAGTCATCCTTGCAGCTCAGGGATAAATCCCACTTGGTTATGGCATAAGATCCTTTGCTAGTATTGAGAATTTTTGCATCTATATTCATTAGAGATACTGGCTTTTAGTTTTTGTTTCTTGTAAAGTCTTCATCTAACTTTGTTATTAAAGTAATGCTGACTTCATAAAATGAGTTTGAAAGGGTTCCTTCCCTCCTTTCCAACCTTGAGCAGAGTTTGAGATGATTGGCACTGTTTTTCTTCACACGTTTGGTAGAATTTACCAGGGAAGCTGTTTGATCTTGAATTTTCTCTGGGAGATTTTCTATTACTGAGTGAATCTCCATAGTGGTTATGGGTCTGTTGGTTTCTGTTTCTTCATGATTTGGTTTTGCTAGGTCCCATATTGTTGCTGTTCAGTTGCCAAGTCATGTCTGACTCTGCAACCCCATCGACTGCAGCACACTAGCTCCTCTGTCCCCCAGTATCTCCTCGAGTTTTTCCAGATTCATGTCCATTGAGTTGGGAATGCTGTCTAACCATCTCATCCTCTGCCTCCCCTTCTTCTTTTACTTCAGTCTTTCCCAGCATCAGAGTTTTTCCCAGTAAGTAGGTTCTCTGCACCAGGTGGCCAAAGTATTGGGGCGTCAGCTTAAGCATCAGTGCTTCCAATGAATATTCAGGGTTGGTTTCCTTTAGGATTGACTGGTTTAATCTCCTTGCAGTCCAAGGGACTCTCAAGAGTCTTCTCCAGCACTACATTCAATAGCATCACTTTTCTGGTGCTCAGCCTTCTTTATGATCCAGCTCTTGTATCTGTCCATGACTACTGGAAAAACCACAGCTTTGACTAAACGAACATTTGTGGGCAAAGTGATGTCTCTGCTTTTTAATATGCTGTCTAGGCTTGTCATAGCTTTTCCTCCAAGGAGCAAGGATTTTCTGGTGCTCAGCCTTCTTTATGATCCAGCTCTCATATCTGTCCATGACTACTTGAAAAACCACAGCTTTGACTAAATGAACATTTGTGGGCAAAGTGATGTCTCTGCTTTTTAATATGCTGTCTAGGCTTGTCATAGCTTTTCCTCCAAGGAGCGAGGATCTTTTAATTTCATGCCTTCTATCATCGTCTACAATGATTTTGGAACCCAAGAAAATATAATCTGTCATGTTTCCATTTTCCCCTTCTATTTACCATGAAGTGATTGATGGGACTGGATACCATGATCTTGGTTTTTTGAATGTTGAGTTTCAAGCCAGCTTTTTCACTCTCCTCTTTCACCTTCAAGAGGCTCTTGAGTTCCTCTTCACTTCCTGTCATTAGAGTGGTATTATCTACATATCTGAGGTTTATTGATATTTCTCCTGGCAATCTTGATTCCAGCTTGTGATTCATCCATAGTGGCATTTCACATGATGTACTCTGCATATGTTAAATAAACAGGGCAACAATATATAGCCCTGCCATACTCCTTTCCCAATTTTGAACTAGTCAGTTGTTCCATGTCTAACTGTTGCTCCTTGACCCACATACAGGTTTTTCAGGAGACAAGTAAGGTCCTGTATACTATGAATTTATTCATTTCTTCTAATTTATCCAGTTTGTTAGTGGATAATTGTTCATAGTAGTCTCTTGTTCTTTTTATTTCTATTGTATCTCTTCTTTCATTTCTGATTTTTTTTATTTTTTTAGTCCAGCTTAAGAGTTTGTAAATTGTTTTGTCTTTTCAAAAAGCCAACTTGTTTCCTATTTAAAATTTTTTAAAATTTTATTTCTGCTCTTTACCTCCTAATTTTGAGCTCAATTCTCTGATTCTTTGAGGTATAAAATTAGGTTGTTTATTTGAAATCTTTCTTTTAATGTATGCACTTACTGTTATGAATTTCATAATATGTAAATTTTGATATGTTGACATTTCATTTTCATTTGCCCCAGGGTATTGTCTAATTTCTCTTTTAATTTTCCCTTTGACTCACTGGTTGCTCAAATGTGTGCTGTTGCATTTCCACTTTTTTTTGGTGAAGTTTATTGTTTCCCATATGTTGTTATTTCCTAGTTTTATGCCATTACAGCAGGAAAAGATACTTAGTTTAATTATCAGTCTCTTAAATTTGTTGAGACTTGTTTTGTGATCTGATATGTGATCACTTTTTATTCTAATTTCATCATCTCTCATGTGAAAAACAGGTATAGATTAAGTCAGTTGCCTGAGATTACACAATTAGTTAGAGGTCACACAATTACCAGGAAGTAATACCTAACTCAATGCTCTTCCCACTGACCACACTGGCTTTTTTTTTTTTTTTTTTTCAGTTGTGTTGATTAGACTCAATTCATCACTGAATCCTTCATTTTCTAAAGCAAACTTCATCCTACAAATTTAGAAATATAAGCAGACTGTGAAATACATTTTAAGAATCTAACTGCTATCAGTTGGTTCATATAAATGAGTTCTCATTCAGTGGAAATGTTGGTGGGCTGGANGATGTGTATAAGAGACAGGACTCAATCACTGAATCCTTCATTTTCTAAAGCAAACTTCATCCTACAAATTTAGAAATATAAGCAGACTGTGAAATACATTTTAAGAATCTAACTGCTATCAGTTGGTTCATATAAATGAGTTCTCATTCAGTGGAAATGTTGGTGGGCTGGAGGGACTTGAAATTTTGCTAGTTTATTGGATTTAATAGTATAGTTAGTAGTGTTTTAAATGTTCTCACTCTACAAGAAACTAACAGGAGAACAAATCAAAGATCCTAATGCAACACAGAATGGTAATCCATCTTGCTGTCCACTCAATCCATGAGGTACACTATTCCAAGTGAATAAACTAATTCTAATAAACAGACTGAGACTCTGCTGCTGCTGCTAAGTCACTTCAGTCGTGTCCGACTCTGTGTGACCCCATAGACGGCAGCCCACCAGGCTCCCCCGTCCCTGGGATTCTCCAGGCAAGAATACTGGAGTGGGTTGCCATTTCCTTCTCCAATGCATGAAAGAGAAAAGTGAAAGTGAAGTTGCTCAGTCTGTCCGACTGTTAGCGACCCCATGGACTGCAGCCCACCAGGCTACTCTGTCCATTGGATTTTCCAGGCAAGAGTACAATATAAATACATTTAAAGTTAGGAAACATCTACCAAAGAGTGCTACATAATTGTCAATAGTCACAAGTGTGTGTGTATATATATATATATAGTAAATACACACAAGTAAATATATAGTCACAAGTATATTTGCTAAATAATTCTTTTCATAAAGTAATATCATTGTGTGGTCACCAGCATAAAAACTATTAAAATATTTAAGTCAGAGCAGTGCATAAGCAACTTTAAAGATTAGGGCTTAGAACCACATGAATAATGGCCAGTATTGGGCTCATGCTCACTTGTTTCATTTAAAATAAGTTATCTTGAGAATGTGTGATAATGGGTCCATAATGGCTAAAGCCTAACAATTAAAGCTTTCCTCAAGAATTTAAAATACATTATATGAGAAAAAAATGGAGGTCTGTTAAATATGGACTGTACTAGACTGTTTGTCAAGGTTATAAAGCCTTCTTTGGAGAACAATTTCTAAGACTTTTAAGTTCTAAAGATGACACACTGAGAAATATAAACAAATGAGGTTTAGCTGCTCACTGCTTGAAAGCCAGTGCTAGAGAAACCAGTGTTGGTTGGAAAGGAAAGTTTGCTTTATTTAGGAGGTTGGCAGCTTGTGAAGGAAGTGGACTTCTGTCTAAAAACCCGTTCCAAAGATTCTGCTTGACCATGACAGTCTTAGAAGAAAGGGAAAGTTAATTTTCGTCAACCATTTGAGGGAAGGCATCAGTCTTCATCATCTCCTACTTTGTGCAGATTTTCTTCTTATTAACCAACTGGTGGTGACATAACAGAGCAGTGTTCAAAGAATTTTGTGCTCAGCCTGAAGTTATCAACCTCCACCTGGTTGTGGAGGGGTGTGGGGGTGGGGATGCTTTGTTCCTACAGGACACTTAGTTCCTACAGGAGAACTCAAAGATATTACCATGTGTAGACCCTGATGCTGAGAAAGATTGGAGGCAGGAGAAGGGGGTGATGGGAGGAGATGGTTGGATGGCATCACTAACTCAATGGACATAAGTTTGAGTAAACTTTGGGAGCTGGCGATGGACAGGGAGGCCTGGTGTGCTGCAGTCCATGGGGTCTCAAAGAGTCAGACACGACTGAGCAATTAAACTGAACTGAACTCTACAATACAGTAGTACCTTTTAATTTTTCCACGTTCTTAGAAATGCAATAGCTTGCATCTTCATCTGCTAATTGCAAATTCCCAGTCTTCCCACCCCCACCCCCTTGGCAACCACAAGCCTGTTTTCTATGTCTGTGAGTTGGTATCTGTTTCATAAATAAGTTCATTTGTATCATATTTTAGATTCCACATATAAGTGATATTTATGGGTAATCTTCAGGTCCATCCCTGCATTACTGTTTCTTGATTTTTACTCCTTTGTTTCTGCATTCTGTTGCTTCCCTGATTAGCAACAGTGTGAACCTGCCCTTTGGAACTCAGGGAAAGTCAATGAAAGGAACGAAGCCTGTTTCCTACAAAAAATAAATCGGGAACGTGAAAAGTATTCACATCTGGGTGGGTACCATAGGGTCCTGTCAGGTTTCACTCGCAAGGGAGCAATATATTGTAAACCACTATTGTTTATTGAGCAATTATGTGCCATAGTGCCTATACTATGTTACCTTTACATCTCCATGGAGTTGAAGCCTATTACCACTTCTGTTTTATAGATGAGGAGATACTTGTCTGTTTAATGCAATGGATCTAAACAGCAGAACATTTACAGAATGTATGCAGAAGTCAAACTCTGGGATTAAAATGGTTCCCTTCCAAGTTTTATTAGAAATATGTCACTAAGTGATAGGAACCATAAATCTGTGAAATGTGCTCTGATGAAATCCAGTTTACTGATCCAGGCAAGTTTCATCATGTTAAATAACAATTGTGAAAACTCAGCAAGTTCCCAAAATTATTTTCAACTCTTAACTCCCTCAAACTAATCTGAGAATTTTGGGAGATTTTTTTTCCTTGTAACATAGGAATGGTTAAAGTATGTATTAAATCAGTCCTAAAGGAGAAGGAACAAAAGCTTAGAAAAGAAGCAGTGAAGTTGAGTAAGGTCCAGTCATGTGATAGAAAATGGAAGTTAGAATCACAGGGTAGGAAGAACACTTGATGGGTCAGGCCATTCATTCCCATCTCTACGTGGGTCCATACACCTCAAGTTCCTAGGAAACTTGGTTAGGAGAACCAAATCCACAGAGTGGAATTAGTTATTTCGACCACAGAGGCATACAATCAACACAGTCATCTAGCTGAAGAACTTCTCAAAGCATGGAACATGGATTACCTGCAGTCTTCTCAATTACCTAGGCTGTCAAATGTAAATTCCTGGAGGCACTGAGAACTAGAATATCAGCCTCTGTTGATGGGACTAAGGAATCTGCATTATAAGCAACATTTCTTGGCACTCTGTGAGCTTGTTTAAACATGGAGTTAGGCAAAAAAGAAAGTCCATGATACCTTTTTAATAAGAATAGCCTTGGTATTCAACTAGAACCTGTTTAAAAGATAAAAGAAGTAAGCAATGTGTAAGAATAGTCTCTTTGGGCATTCCAGTGCAAGTCCCACAATTGGCACTGGGTGTTCAGGGGGCCACAACAGTTTGAACGTAGCTTTCTCAGGCTTACAGCTTTGGCAGCCATAACCATTGTGGTCTTATTTTGCCAGTCTTGGGCACATTTTGTGTCTCTGGGAAGGAGAACTTCCTTCTGGAGCTGTTTACTGAGAAACCCACTACAGAACATATACGTCATCATGTTTCCCTCTGTTCCCAAAACCACATTTCCTAATTTACATTAAAAAATTCTTGTAATCAAATAACTAAGAGTAAGACCAGAATGAAATTGAAGTCACAATTAAAATTTATTTAAGTTTAGAAAAGCCTCTAAATATTAAGTGTTTCTCTCTGGGTGGTGGGATTATGAAGTTCATACTTAGCAGGTTTTTTTTTTTTTTCTTACAGTGGACCTCTGTTGGCTTTTATTTTGGTTATAAAAGTTTTTGCTTTCAAAGAAAGTCAATTTTGAGGTCTCAGAATAGCATTCTATTCTTTAAAACAGCATTCTATTCATTCAGAAATAGTGTTCTATTTTTTCATCCTGATAGCAAAAATAGGCAGTCCTTAAGAATATGATGCTCTCTTGTAATCTTTTAAGTAGGCTTATGTGTATATTCTCTTTAGCTAATGACCAGTGGCAGCAAGATAGAAAGAAATGATCTATGTTGTAATACTTTGGAAAACATCTCAAGATAGGCAAAAATTTGAGGATCTTGAATATTTTTATCTCAATGACTAAGAAAGTATGTGGTACTATCTTTCAATTTTATTGACGTATAGTTGACTTATAGTGTGTTAATTACTGCTGTACAGCAAAATGGTTTTTATACACAGAGTAGGACCTTGTTGTTTATCCATTCTATATATAATAGTGTGCATCTGCCAATCACAAACTCCCAATCCACCCCTCCCCCTTGGCGACCATGAGTCTGTTCTCTGTCTGAGAGTCTGTTTTTGTTTCATAGATAAGTTCATCTGTGTCATATTTTAGATTCCACATATGAGTAATATCATATGATATTTGTCTTTCTGACTTACCTCACTTGGTATGATATCTAGGTCCATCCTTGTTGCTACAAATGGCATTATTTCTTTTTTTTTATGGCCAAGTGGCATTCCATTGTGCGTATATATATATATATATATGCGTATATATAGCATATCTTCTTTATCCATTCATCTGCTGATGAACATTTAGTTTGCTTTCATGTCTTGGCTGTTATGGTTATTGTGCTTCTAGGGACATAGGGGTGCATGTATCTTTTTGAATTAGAGTTTGGTCTGGATATATGTCCAGGAGTGGGATTATTGGATTATATAGCAACTCTATAGTGTTTTGAGAAACCTCTATACTGTTTTCCATAGCGGCTGCACCAATGTACACTCCTACCAGTAGTGCAGGAGGCTTTCCTCCAAAGCCTCCCCAGCATTTATTTGTACATTTTAAAATTATGGTTATTTTGATTGATGTGAGGTGGTATCTCAATGACTTCCATTTCTCTGATAATTAGTAATTCTGAACATGTGCCTTTTGGACATCTGCATGTCTTTGGAGAAATGTCTATTTAGGTCTTCTGCCCATTTTTTTGATTGTTGTTTTTGGTTGTTGTTGTCGAGTTGTAGGAGCTATTTGTATATTTTGGAAATCAACCCCTTGTCACTGCATTATTTACAAATGTTTTCTCCCAGTCTTCAGGTTGTCTTTACCTTTTATTTATGGTTTCCTTCACTATATGCTACTATAGTCAATTCTAGGAATCACATTTTTCTAACATCTCTGAATTCAGTATATCTTTTAAAAATTAGCTTTGACATAATAATTCACATATCATACGTCACCCCTTTAAAGTATAAAACTCAGTTGCTTTTTGTATATTCAGAGTTGTGCAACTGTGGTCACTACTGTTACCACACACAAGTTCGTGTGCCTGATGCACAGTGAGCCAAACAAACCAAAACATCAGAATCCAGAGCAGAGACAGTTCTGCTGCAGGACCATGCAAGGACAGGTTGGCTCATGATAAAAGAAAACTAAACTCCTGAGTTCTCTGGTGGTTTCTGGGGACAAGATTTTATAGGCATAATTTCAGGTGAGTGCTGCAGGGTGTGATTGGTTGGTAGTGAGGTAACAAGGTGGTGCTCCAGGAATCTTGGCTCAGCCATAAGTTACCATCCTCTATCCAGGTGGGGGACAGAGGATAGTTCCCTTAGTCCCCAACTAAGTAGTGGGGGCCTTAGTTCCTGCAGAACTCAAAGATATGTTGTTGTGTCTATTCCTTGAGAAGGAACCAGGACCCTGCCATGTTACTGCACTACTGATTCTTGACTGCTCTTTGTTTCTGCATCCCCTCCCTTTTCTGATTAGCAACAGTCTGAATCCACCCTTTGGAACTCAGGGCAGGCTGAACAAAGCCTCTTTCCTACAAACTATAAACTGGGACATGAAAAGAAAGGATCTATACCGCGGATAGCCCACAGGGTCCTGGCTTGGTTTCACAATTCTCTTTGGTACACACTAGGAATGAAAATAGGGCTTCCCTGATAGCTCAGCTGGGAAAGAATCCTCCTGCAATGCAGGAGACCCCAGTTCGATTCCTGGATTGGGAAGATCCGCTGGAGAAGGGATAGGCTACCCACTCCAGTATTCTTGGGCTTCCCTTGTGGTTCAGCTGGTAAAGAAGCCACCTGCAATGCAGGAAACCTGGGTTTGATCCCTGGGTTGGGAAGATCCCCTGGAGAAGGGAAAGGCTACCCACTCCAGTATTCTGGCCTGGAGTATTCCATGGACTGTATAGTCCATGGGGGTCACCAAGAGCTGGACACGACTGAGTCACTTTCGCTTTTCAGGAGTGAAAATGCAGGGTCACAGGGTAACTGTCTATTTTACATTTCGAAGAGCTGTAAACTATTAGCTCCAAAGTGGCTGCTGTGTGAGTGCTTAAGTCGCTCAGTCATGTTCGACTCTTTGCAAAACCATGGACTATAGCCCGCCAGACTCCTTTGTTCATGGGATTTGCTAGGCCAGAATACTGGAGTGGGTAGCCATTCCCTTCCCCAGGAGATCTTTCCAACCCAGGGATCAAACCCTAGTCTCCTGCACTGCAGGCGGATTCTTTACCATCTGAGCCACCAGGTACCATGTTATAATTCTAACAGTGCCTGACAATTCCAACTTTTCAACACGTTCTGAACACTTGTTACTGTCTTTCTGATTTTAGCTATTGTTACCAAATCCAAGCTTGGTTTGTTTGCTGCATGACAGGCAAATAATCAGGAGATGAGGTATTGAGGCAAGAAACAGAAAGAACAATGCCTTTATTTGAAAAGCTGGGCATCTGAGAAGATGGCAGACAAGTGTTTCTAGTCTCATCAGGGTCTGGGTGCTAGTATCTTTTGTAGAACAGAGAGAGGGACAAGGTGAGGAAGTAAAAAATGCCATAAGCCTTGCAGAATATCTCCTGGATTAGCCAGCAGCAGGGAGGGGCTGGGATAATTTTTTTTTCTGCAACCTTTCACAAGTCGGCAGGGTCAGAATGTCTCCCGGTAAGCTGAACAAAGGCACCTTAGTTAAACTTTCAGGCTGAGAGGCAGGCCATTATGTATGCTTACAGTTTATAGACAGCATCCTTTCAGTGATTATAGTAACATAAGCAATGGAGAGCAAAGGTTAAAGTAAAACAGACCTAACAAGGAGTCAGATTCTGTTCTTCCCTTGCTACTCTCACAGTGGGTTTGAAGTGGTATTTTTCTGGTTTTTCACTTGCATTTCTCTGATACCTAATGTTCCTGGTAATTTGTACGTGCTCATTGGTCATTTGTGTATCTTTTTTGTAAAAATACCTATTCAAATCTTTTGACTATTTTTAAACTGGGCCATCTGTCCTTTTCTTGATGAGTTATGAGATCTCCAAGTATTCTGGATACTATTTCCTTATTAGATATGATTTCCAAATATTTTCTCCCATTGTATGGGTTGTCTTTTTACTTTTGACAAAGTACAAAGAAGCACAAAATAGTTTTGAAGTCCAGTTTATTTTCTTTTGTTGCTTGTGTTTTTGCTGTTTAAGAACTCATGGACTAAGGTCACAAAGGTTTACTCTTGTACAGTTTTTGCTCTGTCCATTTTAATTTTTGTATACTGTGAGGAAGGGGTCCAACTTCATTCTTTTGCATGTGAATACCTAGTTATCCCAGCTCCATCTGTTAAATACTCTTCTTTCCCCACTGAATTGTTCTCATACTCTTGTAAAATGGAATGCATCTCACAACTGTAACTGGCTGTTTTTCTATAACACATGGCATTTTAGATTTACTAAAGTGTTAGAATA
This sequence comes from Oreotragus oreotragus, assembly GCA_006410675.1. Lineage (NCBI taxonomy): Eukaryota > Metazoa > Chordata > Mammalia > Artiodactyla > Bovidae > Oreotragus > Oreotragus oreotragus. The sequence continues at coordinate 316,845 of SJYX01018854.1, forward strand.
CTTAATCCTGAAATAAATGCCTATATAAATGTGTATTTTGGGGAGGGGATGAAAAATCTATTTCCTTCAACAATACTAAGACTCCTTAAATATCAATGTGGTGAGGAAAAAAACTGTCATAAAGACCTTTTGTTATGAAAACACCTACTAGTTTCTTGGAGGCTTACACATAATGCTATGCTGTGTTAAAAAGTAAATGAAGATTATCAAAAAGGTAGCAATGTGACTATAGCGGCCATGGAGAAAATCCATTAATTCTACAAGCCAAGTTAAATTCTCCTGAAAGTTAGATTTGACTGTGATGTAATGCCACAAATATAAACACCAATGGAATTTTTCAAATAATAAAATTGAGATTTTCAGAATCTAGATTTAAATAGATATCGTGCAGAGTATAAAACAATGATCAGCTTGACTGGGATCAACTTGAAAGTCTGAAAAATGCAGAAGTCAAATCTGCTTTTATATCTACTTCCTACTGAACGGTCTGATGAAGACAATGACTCACAAAGATACCGAGATCCATTTAATAGTTTTTGAAGATTTTTTCCTGTAAAATGGCTTGTATTTCCACAGATACAATAGTGAAGAAATAAACTTTTCAATCTGACATGAAATATAAAAGAACAGTTTTACAAATATATCCATAAAATTTAACTGCTTATAACACTATACATGGTAAATATGACCACCCTCTTAGCTTCTAGACTACTTAATACAGAGAAACAATCTGTCATCTCAGCTAAAAAGAAACAACTTCCCTTTCATCGAGTTTTTGTTTGTTTAGAAATAGTTAAGTAGAACTGGAAAAATATTTGCTTTTCCCTATCTTCCTCTAGGGATTCTGCATAAGGGTGAAAACTTGAGAGGATATTAGTTCTACTAAAAAGAAATACTGAATCTTCTGTTTCACTGCTTCAATAATGCTTACATTCTTTTAAAAAGTTTCTGGAGTTGTCTACTGGTCTTTGACTGGGTCATAAAGAAATGATAAAAGAGCCATGCTCTCCTTCTGGCACTCAAGGAGGAACTTCATACCCTCTGCCCATGAAGGCTAAACTGTGGGGCTGTAAGAGCTACAGCCAAAGGAACAGAGCTGGATCCGGCTTAAAATCAAGATCCTGTCGTTTGCCTATCAGAAATTCCACTGTTGCAAGGGAGGACGGCATGAAGCTGACAAGCGTTTTTTAGCCAGCATTAACAACGTTGTGATCATATATCCTTTCAATCCAAAGAACAGAATGGATTTAAAAAGGAACATTGATCAAAATCATAGAACTGCAGGTAACAACTCTGTAACCTATGTTACACTTAAATTAAGAAGGAGAAAACGTGCTCCTTTTTAAACTCTCAAAAACTGCCCAAATAACAATACTGAGCTCCCAAACAGCAGGGGTTGAAAAAAAAAAATTTTTTTTAATGTAAGCAAAAATAAAGCACTGAAGCTTTATGGAGAAAAGAGTTCTCCTCAACTTTGCTAATACAGTAGATGTAATAACCTAAAAATAATTTCCCTACTGATCCTGGAAATCTACTACAATCATGTGTATGCCAGTTGCTGGCATATTTCTGCATCCAGATTCATTAGTCTCCTTAATGGAGCCCATCATTTTTCCAATGGCTTTCTCCTTTCTTTAAACCCTAACCCTGAAATTCTATAACCAGTTATGTCACGTGGCTTCCCTGAGGCACAAAGGTACCAAACTCTATAATTAACTATTGAGGAATGATAAATATGCTATTTATATTAAAAGATTTTCATTCTTTTGGGCTACAGTTAGAAAAAAAAAAACAAAACAAAGCATAATACTTACTCTGCCATGTGAACTGTAGCCCTTCTTGCAAAAAGCAAAACCAAATAAGGAAAATGTAGAGTTGCAGCATGCATGACCTGGCAGCACCGATTAGTGATAATAAAAAAAAATTCCAGGCTAGAAAAATATTCAGGGTTGTATCCCATTAACTCTGCACTCTTTTTTTTTTTTTCTTTTTCTTCTTCTTTTTTGGTAATAAACTGGCATAAACAATTGGGGGGTGGAAAACTATGGGAATGCATCACTGGGGTTTTTCTGGAAATGTAGTCACAAAAGGCATTTTGGTCAGGCTGAGATCAAGATAACTGGTCTGCAATTTCCTATGTATACACCTGGGAAGTGGGATTTGTCCTTGAATGTGATGTCAAGCAAGACATAATAACAGGCATGACCTCTGAGAAGTTACTTTTCTGAACTATATGACTCTACTCTGAGCTAGAGTTCTTTATTCTCACAAATGAAATTGCTCTCAAATATAGGGGGTAGGGGGAGTCTCATTAATCAACGTTAGAAGATCTTACTGGAAGTGGCCAAGATAAGCCTGGCTTCCTTCTACAGAGGTGCGACCTGGATGTGGTTCCCCAGGCAGGGGAAGGGGAACCTCTCTTGGAAGTCAGAAGAAAAGATGTGGCACTAACAGAGGGTGGGTCATTGTTACCCCTTCTAAGAGCTTGGAATTTCTTACCCAAGTTTACTAAAAGTCAAAGCTTTCAAGTTGGAACATAACTATTCTGGGGCATAGGCTGCATGTAGAAGCACTACACTTTAACTACTATAGTCCTTGAAATAGAAAATTATATCTGATGGTAACTTTTTGGGAAAAAAAAAANGCTTGGAATTTCTTACCCAAGTTTACTAAAAGTCAAAGCTTTCAAGTTGGAACATAACTATTCTGGGGCATAGGCTGCATGTAGAAGCACTACACTTTAACTACTATAGTCCTTGAAATAGAAAATTATATCTGATGGTAACTTTTTGGGAGAAAAAAAAAAGTTTTTGATAGTCTTGCATCTAGAAAGGCTAGATATTACCTATTTATCTTACAAGATGCTTTTTAGGGTATCAAGACTCTTCAAATCACCTTCTTCATATGGCAAGAAAAGGAACTGTGTGCTTCCTGCATCATTTTGCGGAGCCTAAAGCGGCACAGATTGCACTTGTAAAAGCTAACCATGGGAAACTCTGGGTATGTCAAAAGGCATTCGATATTCTGGGCAATTTCATTTTTTTCTTTCATTCTCTGTCTGCAGGTTGAGCAAGCTATACAGAATACAGGAAGCTATTAATAAGAGGACTGTTGTTGGATTTTCACAGCACTTAAAAATTACCAAAACAAAACCACCTCATCATAAACAATAATCTCCACTAAGAAGTAAAGCTATTTGAAAACTTAGAGGCTGAACTTTTTATATATTAAATCAACTTAAGCAGCAGCAATCAAGATGAATAGATCTTATCATGTTAAGGAAAAGGGCTTTCAAAATGGGTTAGAAAATAGGCAAAATATTTGCTAGCAGGCAAACCATGGAAAAATCCAATTAGAACAGGAGTACAGTATATTAGAATCATATAAATTATATATCTTTACAAAGGTTAAAAAAATGCGGCACGAATCTGCAATGGTCAATTTAAGAGGATATTAATTTAAACATAGTTGCTCCATGTGGCAGGAATCTTTCATCCCAGCCAACTCTGGCAGGGGCATGTCCTGAAGGATCTTTGCTTCATGGGAATGGTGATACACTGGTACGGAGCACAGAGAATGAACATCAAAGAATTATTATTCAAAAATGAAACTAACAGAGAGGGCTGGTGGAGCTCATATGAAATTCTGATTTAATTATTCCTCAGTAAACACTCATTTGCTCTCTTGAAATCAGGAATTTCAAATGCTCTCTGCAGATGTACCACTTGGTGTTGTGTATCTAATGATTACATTTAAATTTAGTTTGATTTGCAAACATTTTCAAAACTTACAGGGCTCTGTAAGCTGCAGTGGAAGGCGACAGATGGCAGAAGGGGAGCGAACAAAACTGACTGCATCGTTGTAATATGTTGCTTTTAAGTTCACAGAATTTTGGCTTTCTTAAGAAAAACTTAGGAAACCCCAACAAGTGGTTTAATGAGTAAAACCTTATTTCTAATCATTCTTCAATTATTCAGTAAGCAAATGAACTTGATATTATATAACCTGGGCCATGTTTCCTGCTGCAGTAATCACCCTCATTTAATGAATGTTTAATAAGAGTTGTTACATTTTAATCAACCAAATAGTTCTACCCATGCAAGATGAGTGTCAGGGACAGACCATGGCAGATCAAAAATAACAAAAGACAGACCAAAAAGTTAAGGAAAATTCTTTGTTTGAAATGCCAAGGGATTTGATGAATGTGTGTATAAAGTAATTCCACTGAAGTTAAAAAAAAAAAAAAAATGACAACATATTCCTTCCCCTCAAAAGAAAAATATAAAAAGCCCCAGATTTCAAAACCACCACCTGTACTTAAGGTCTCCTGTCCCCAACATCATCTTACAGAGCCACCCTTTTGGCATCTAGTCAGATTCTAATCTGTATTAAGTATTTCCAGACATGGCATGACTAAAATCTACACCACGCAGCACCGAAGGTTACAATTAAGAGCCAACAACTTTTGAATACATTTCTTCTGGAGTTTTACAACAGGATTTAAACTCCTGTCCCAGTTTACCAAAGAAACCCCAAGGCTGACATGAAGGCATGGCATTTTAAATCCGATTGTTACAAAGGTGTTACGGTTTAATCAAACACACTTCAATGATGATGCCGCTGTTTTGAGCATGCAACGCACCACTGTTATGGTCAATGCCTGGCATGTTTCATCACCGTGCCCCTCCTCCTCCCCAGCTTCAGGACCCCCCGCCCCCTAATAAACGGCATTATAAAAAGGTAAAATCTAGAGTTAGTGGCAAAATCTTCACAGTAACTTGTTAATAAAGTCATTGATGGCGCTTGAGGGCATCAATCAACTGGACCTTGGAAAATCAATTTGATGCAGTTCTGTTCCCCAAGCAGCTGTGTGGCACAGAAAGGGCAGGCGGCATGAAAGGCGTGAGTTCCATGAGGCAGCGGGATCTGAGACCAATATTTCGCAGACTTCTCTGAGCACACGTGTCCACAAGGGGTGAAAGCGTGAGTGGGCGGTCCCGCGTCTACGTAGAAGCCCGCCTCGCAGCCGAGCCAGAGCGGCACGTAGGGGCCCACTGTCCTGCACATGGGGCACTCCCGCTCGTTGGCCTCCGTGTCGCTGCGATGACCCCAGTTGTGGTAGCCGTGCACGTGGCCGCAGCTGAGATACGCCCAGGGCTGCTTCTCCTCCACCACCTCTTTTCTGCTGATGCTGGGGAAGGCTAAGGTGTTGAGCCCCACTGGGCACTGCGGCCGCGCCGCGTTGATCTCCTGCCGCAGGGCTTCGATGTGCTTCTGGGTTGGGGTGTGAAAGAGGCCATCTGCCGTCCTCCAGAGCAGGGTGGCCCCACACAGGTCGATGAGGGAGCCATCCTGCAGCACGTTGGTCTCAGTTTCCACCTACAAGTTTGACAGACATGTCTTTTTAGAGCAAAAATTGGCAAATCTTGCTAGTGTTCTTTCCTCTTAAAGATCAGCTATGAAATAAAAGCGGGGCAGTTATCCCATGGCCTCCTTGAAAACTAGGGGGGTAACTAGTCCCTCTGAGTCTCTCTTTCCTCATCTGAACATTGGATATAAATCATATATGTGATACACATAAAGGCCCGAGCTTGAATACACTTACTTTTACACGTTCAATTAATGGAGTGGTTTATTTTTCTTTTTCAAAAAAATTATTTTAATTGGAGGATAATTACTGTGGTTGTAACTGTAGTGGTTATTTTAACAAACTTCACAAATCTCCTTAGATTTTTTTTTTTTTCCTCCTCAACAGCTCACCACCACCTCGGTCTCATAAGGCATAGGAGATGTCCAACCAGTTCATCTGGTGAAGACTTATGCTGATTTTGACCACAGTCAATTCAGAAGACCCTTGGTGGGCCTTGCAATAAATACTGCACTGCTGCCAGTGATTCCTGCTGACCTTTAGCTTCACGCGATCTATCATGATTATCCTGCATTCCTAAAGTTTGAAGCAGAAACATTTACTGTGAGCTTCAGAACATCATTTAAAAGACTGGCAGTGCTACACACCAAGTGCTCACAAGACTGATTAACAGTTAGAAATGGTCCACAGAAACCCCATCCCTGCCACCTGTGCTCTATGGATGCACTCAGGTGAACTGCCCTCTGGCATGTGCATGAATCCCCTCTGCCTAGAATTCTCTGTCCGGCTAGTCTACCTCAGGGCCTGGCAAACTCCCACTCATCATTCAAGGCTTATTTGGATGGCACTTTGCCTAGAAGTTGTCCTTTAATAATGAAAGCAGTCCTTCCCTGATAAAGTATCAAATACTGGTAGTTAGAAAAAGGTAAAATCCCAACAAAATGATAGATCTTAATATTGTACAGGAAAAACACAGTGACAGGTTTTCAATAGCCTTTAAGTTGCTGAATCTCTCTCCTCACTCCACTGGCCCCCTGAACACCTCCTGATTTCCTCCCTTCTTGCTAGATGTCAGGAGTCTCCCTTCTCTCTTGACAACAAATAATTCTCAGGGGAGGTTTCATCTCTGCATCAAACTGGGTAAGAAGAACACTGCTGTGGTAATAAATTGGAGTTTGGGTCACATTTTTTTTCCCCCCTTATGATTACTTTTTATTCATTGCTTTTTGTTTATATCAGCGATACATACATATATATCTATTCTTTTTAAAATTATTTTCAATTGAAGGATAACTGATTTACAGTTTGTATTGGTTTCCGCCAAACATCAACATTAATCAGCCATAGGTATATCTATGTCCCCTCCCTCTTGAACATCCCTCCCAAAATTCTTTTCCCATTTAGGTTATTACAGAATATTGAGCAGAGTTCCTGTGCTATACAGTAGGTCCTTGTTGGTTCAGTTCAGTCGCTCAGTCGTGTCCGACTCTTTGCGACCCCATGAATTGCAGCACGCCAGGCCTGCCTGTCCATCACCTTGTTGGTTAATCTATTTTAAATATAGTAGTGTGCTTATGTTAATCCCAAATNTTGAGCAGAGTTCCTGTGCTATACAGTAGGTCCTTGTTGGTTCAGTTCAGTCGCTCAGTCGTGTCCGACTCTTTGCGACCCCATGAATTGCAGCACGCCAGGCCTGCCTGTCCATCACCTTGTTGGTTAATCTATTTTAAATATAGTAGTGTGCTTATGTTAATCCCAAATACCCAATTTGTCCCTCCCCCTAATTTTCCCATTTGGTAACCACAGGCTTGTTTTCTACTTATGTGAGTTTGTTTTGTAAGTAAGGGCATTTGTATCACTTTTTAAAAGATTCCTCATGTAATAGAATATCATAATATTTGTCTTTCTCTTCTTACTTCAGTTAGTATGATAATCTCCAGGTCTATACATCTTGCAATGAAATGAGGTTATTTCATTCTTTTTAAGAACTAAGTAATATTTCATGACACTGCTGACAAATCAGCTGTTTCTCCAGAGGTTTAAGGGAAAGGCCTTTTGAGAAGCTTGCAAGTTTCTTTTGTATATCTACAAAAAGCTTTATTCACTCTGTTAACTTTTGCATCATTCACAATGTTTATCTTCTCATGATTAGTGGCAACTGGTTTTGCTTTATTTTTAACCTTAAAGCTTTTTTGGCTGGCTATGTGGAATACATTCCTAGACTTCTGCCCTATTAGTTTGTTCTTGGCCAAGGTCTCTCACCAGACCTCCAATACCCTTGTGCAGTTGGCTCAAGTTCCAGGCGACACCATCTCAAACCACAGCTTCTTTATCCATTCATCTGTTGACATTTAGATTGTTTCCATGTCTTGGCTATTGTAAACAGTGCTGCAGTGAACACTGGGGTATATGTATCCTTCCAAATCATGAATTTCTCTAGATGTATGCCCAGAAGTAGAACTGTTGAATCACATGGTAACTCTTTTAGATTTTTACCTGGAGAATCCCATGGATGGAAGAGCTTGGCGGGCTACAGTTCATGCTCGCAGAGAGTCAGACATGACTAAGGGACTAACACTTTCATTTTCACATTATCAACACTTTTAGAGAGTTCCTTCTCTTTTCTCTACATCTTCTCCAGCATGTATTGTTTGTAGATTTTTTGATGGCCATTCTGACTGGTCTCAGGTGATATCTCATTTTGGTTTTGATTTTCATTTCTCTAATAATTAGCGATGGTAAACATCTTTTCATGTGCCTGTTTGCCAGTGGTCGGTCTGTCTTTGGAGAAATGTCTCAGTTTTTGATTTTTTTTTTTTTTTTTGATATTGAGTTGCATATGCCGTTTGTAAATTTTGGAGATTAATTCCTTGTGGGGTGCATCATTTACAAGTATTTTCTCCCATTCTATGGATTTTGTCTTCATTTGTTTATGGTTTTCTTTGCTGTGTAAAAGCTTTTGAGTTTAGTTAGGTATCATTTGTTTATTTTTGTTTGTATTTTCATTATTCTAGGAGACAGGGCCAAAAAAATATTGCTATGACTTTTGTCCGTGTTCTGCCTATGTTTTCCTGCAAGGGTTTTGTACTTTTAGGTCTTTAACCCATTTTGAGTTTATTTTGTGTATGGTATTAAGGAATGTTCTAACTTCATTATTTTACATGTAGCTGTTCAATTCTCCTAAAACCATTTATAAAAGAATATTTTTCTTCCATCATATAGTTTTGTCTCTTTTAATATAGATTAATTGACCATAGGTGCCTAAGATTATTTCTGGACCTTCTATCTTGTTTCATTGATGTATATTTCTGTTTTTGCACCAGTACCATACTGTTCTGATGACTGTACTTTTGTAGTATAGTCTAAAGATGGGGAAACTGATTACTCCAGCTCTGTACTTCTTTCTCAAGATTGCTTTGACTATTTAGGGTCTTTTGTGTTTCCATGGAGATCTCTAGTTCTATGACAAATGCCATACGTAATTTGACAGAGATTGCATTAAATCTGTAGATTGCCTTGGCTAGTATGGCCATTTCCATAATATTGATTCTTTTAATCCAAGAACATGATATATTTTTCCATCTGTCTGCATCATCTTTCATCAGTGTCTTATGGTTTTCAGAGTATAGGTTTTTGCTTTCTTAGGTAGATTTACTCTTAGGTATTTTATTCTCTTTGATGCGATGATAAATGGAATTGTTTAATTTCTAATCTTTTGTTGTTAGTGTATAGAAATGCAACACATTTCTATGCATCAATTTTGTACCCTGCAACTTTACAAATTCACTAATGAGCTCTAGTAGTTTTCTGGTAGCATCTTAGGATGCTAAGGATTTGCTATGTACAGAATCATGTCCTCTTCAAACAATTGACAGTTTTACTTTTTTTACAGTTTGGATTCCATTTATTTATTTATTCTTTGATTGCTGTGGCTAGGACTTCCAAAATTATGCTGAATAGAAGCAGTGAGAGTGGACCTCCTTGTCTTATTCCTGATCTTAGAGGAAATACTTTCAGCTTTTCATTGTTGAGTGTGATGTTAGCTGTGGGTTTGTCATATATCACTTTATTATGTTAAGATATGTTCCTTCTGTGGTCACTCTCTGAAGCATTTTTATCCAAAATGGATGTTGACTATTATTAAAAGCTTTTTCTGCATCTTTTGAGATGATCACATGATTTATATTCTTCAGTTTGTTGATGTGGTATATCACACTGACTGATTTGCTGATATTGAAAAATACTTGCATCCCTGATATAAATCCCACTTGATCATAGTGTATGATCCTTTTACTGTATTGTTGGAGTAGGTTTGCTAGTGTTTTGTTCAGGATTTTTGCCTCTGTATTGATTATATTTGCCTGTGGTTTTCTTTTGGCATGTATGATATCTATCTGGTTTTGGAATCAGGGTAATAGTGGTCTCAGAGGATGAATTCATAAGTGTTCCTTCCTCTGCAATTTTTTGGAGTAGTTTCAAAAGGATAAGTATTAACTCATCTCTAAATTTTTGGTAGAATTCACCTGTGAAGCCATCTGGTCCTGGACTTTTGCTTCTTGGAAGTTTTAAAATTACTGACTCAATTTCTACACTGGTAATTGGTCTGTTCATTTTTTTCTATTTTTCCCTGGTTTAGTTTTGGGAAAGAGTACCTTTTAAAGCACTTGTCCATTTCTTCTAGGTTATCCATTTTGTTGGCATATAGTTGCATGTAGTAGTCTCTTATGATCCTTTGTATTTCTGTGATGTGGTTGTAATTTCTCCATTTTCACTTGTAATTTTAATAATTTGGGCCTTCTCCCCTTTTTCTCTTTTTATAAAATTGTCTACAATTGCTTTACAATATTGTCTTGGTTTCTGTTGTACAAGGGTGTGAATCATTTATATGTTATATATATATATATATATATATATATCCCGTCCCTCTTGGACCTTCCTCCCACTCCCTCTTATTTCACCCACCTATGTCATCACAGAGCAACAAGCTGAGCTTCCTGTGCTATACAGCAGCTTCCCACTAGCTATCTGTTCTACACATGGTAGTGTATATATGTCATTACTAATCTCTGAATTTGTCAAACCCTCCCCTTCACCCTCCTGCATCCGCATGTGTGTTCTCTTCGTCTGTGCCTCTATTCCTGCCCTACTAATGGGTTCACCTGTACCATTTTTCTAAATTCCACACATATGCATTAATATACAATATTTGTTTTTCTGACTTCACTCTGTATGACAGACTCTAGGTCCATCCACATCTCTACAAATGCCCCAACCTCGTTCCTTTTTATGGCTGAGTAATAATCCATTGCATATATCTACCGTGTCTTCTTTATCCATCCATCTGTTGATGGATATTTAGGTTGTTTCCATGTCCTGGCTGTTGTAAGCAGTGCTGCAGTGAACACTAGGGTACTTGTATCTTTTTGAATTATGGTTTTCTCAGGGTGAATGCCCAGTTGTGGGATTGCTGGATCATATGACAAACTGTTTTTAGTTTAAGGAACCTCCATATTGTTCTCTATAATGGCTGTATCAATTTACATTCCTACCAACACTGCAAGAGGGTTCTCTTTTCTGCACATCCTCTCTAGCATTTATTATTTGTAGATATTTTTTTTGATGATGGCTATTCTGACCAGTGTGAGGTGATACTTCATTGTAGTTTTGATTTGCATTTCTCTAATAATTAGTGATGTTGCACATCTTTCCATGAGCCTTCTGGATATTTGTATGTCATCTTTGAGGAAATGTCTATCTAGGTCTTCCCATTTTTTGATTGGTATTAAGCTGCATGAGTTGTTTATTTTGGAGACTAATTCTCCAAAGCAACTGTCTTTGTCAGTTGCTCCATTTGCAAATATTTTCTCCCATTCTGAGGGTTATCTTTTCATCTTGTTTATCCTTTCCTTTGCTGTCTAATCAGGTCAAAAAAGATCTTTCTGTGATTTATATCAAAGAGTGTTTTTCTTATATTTTCCTCTGTGTGTTTTATAGTGTCTGATCTAACATCTAGGTCTTTAATTCGCTTTGAGTTTATTTTTGAATATGGTGTTAAAGAATGTCCTAATTTCATTATTTTACATGTAGCTGTCTGGTTTTCCCAGGACTAATTTATTGAAGAGATTATTTTCCATTGTATATTCTTACCTCCTTTGTCATAGATTGGGTGACACAAGTTTGTGAGTTTATCTTTGGGTTTCTATCTTGTACCATTGATCTGTATTTGTTTTTGTGCCAGTATCATATTGTCTTGATTACTGTAGCTTTACAGTATAGTCTGAAGTCAGAGAGCTTGATTTTCCAAGTTCCACTTTTCTTTCTCAAGAATACTTTGGCTATTCAGGGTCTTTTGAGTTTCTATACAAATTGTATATTTGGGGGGGTTCTAATTCTGTTAAAAATGCCATTGGTAACTTAATAGGGATTGCACTGAATCTGTAGATTGCTTTGGGTGGTAGAGTCATTTTCACAATATTGATTCGTTTAATCCAAGAACATGGTGTATCCCTCCATCTGTGTGTGTCATCTTTGGTTTCTTTCATCAGTGCTTTATTGTTTTCGAGTACAGTCTTTTGCCTTCTTAGGTAGGTTTTCTTCCAGGTATTTTATTCTTTTTGTTGCAGTGGTTATGGCATTGTTTCCTTAAATTCTTGTTGTGATCTTTCATTGTTAATGTATAGGAATGCATACGTTTCTATGTATTAATTTTGTGCCCTGCAACTTTACCAAATTCAGTGATGAGCTCAAGCAGTTTTCAGATGCATCATTAAGATTTTTGTGTAGAGTTATCATGTCATTTGCAAACAGTGACAGTTTTCCTTCTTTCCCAATTTGTATTCCTTTTATTTCTATTTCTTCTCTGATTGCTGTGGCTAGGACTTCCAAAACTATGTGGAATAACAGTGGTGAGAGTGGACGCCTTGTCTAGTTCCAGAACTTAGAGGAAATGGTTTCACTTTTCACCATTGAGAATGATGTTTGCTGTGGGTTTGTTAGGGGGTTTATTATGTTGAGGTTTGTTTTTGTTCAGCCGCTAAGTCATGTCCAACTCTTTATGACCCCATGGACTGTAGTATATGCTCCACTGAATCAGTGATGCTCTCTACATCTCATCCTCTGCTGCCCTCTTTTTCTTTTGCCTTGAATCTTTCCCAGCATCAGTCTTTTCCAAAGAGCTGGCTTCTCATGTCAGGTGGCCAAAATATTGGGAGTTTTAGCATCAGTCCTTGCAATGAATATTCAGGGCTGATTTCCTTTAGGACTGATTGCTGTCCAAGAGACTCTCGAGAGTCTCTTGATCTCTTGGTTATTTAGTACTGTTTAACCTCCATGTGTTTGATCTCTAATCTCATAGCATTGTGACTGGAAAAGATGCTTGATATGATTTCAATTTTCTTACATTTACCAAGGCTTGATTTGTGATCCAAGGTGGGATCTCTCTTGGAGAATGTTCCATGTTCATTCTATTACTTGAGAAGAAAGTCTATTCTGCTTTTAGGTGGAATTTCCTATAAAAATCTAGTGTGGATTACTGTGTCACTTAATGTTTTTATTTTCTGTCTGGCTCTGTCCATTGGTATAAATATGGTGTTGATGTCTCCTACTGTTATTGTGTTTACTATTGATTTACTCTTTTATGGCTGTTACATTTGCTTTATGTATTTTGGTACTTCTATATTGGGTATATAAATATGTATGATTGTTACATCTTCTTAGATCAATCCCTTGATTATTATGTAGTGATCTTCCTTGTCTTATAAATATGGTGTTGATGTCTCCTACTGTTATTGTGTTTACTATTGATTTACTCTTTTATGGCTGTTACATTTGCTTTATGTATTTTGGTACTTCTATATTGGGTATATAAATATTTATGATTGTTACATCTTCTTAGATCAATCCCTTGATTATTATGTAGTGATCTTCCTTGTCTCTTATAAAGTCATTATTTTAAAGTCTATTTTTAATCTGTTGAGTATTGCTCCAGGTTTCTCTTTCTATCTCTTCACTTTAAGTTTGCATGTGTCCTAGGTCTGAAGTGGGTTTCTTGTAGACAACATAATATATATACAGGTCTTGTTTTTGTACCCATTCAGCCAGTCTGTGTCTTTTGGTTAGATACATTTAAATCCATTTCATTTACATTCAAGGTAAATATCAATATTTTGTCTTTCATTTTTGTCAATTTGATTACTATGTATCTTGGCATGTCTCTCTGGGTTTATTCTACCTGGGACTCCTGTGCTTCCTGGACTTAGGTGACTGTTTCCTTTCCCATGATAGCGAAGTTTTCAGCTACTATCTCTTCAAATATTTTCTCAAGTCCTTTCTCTTCTCCATCTGGGACCCCTATAATGTGAATGTTGGTGCATTTAACTTTGTCCTGGAGGTCTCTTGGATTGTCCTCATTTTTTATTTTATTCTGTCCCACAGCAGTGATTTCTACCATTCTGTCTTCCTGCTCATTTATTCATTTTTCTGCCTCAGTTATTCTACTGATTCCTTCTATTGTATTGTTCAATTATTGTACTGTTCTTCTGTTTTAGGCAGAAGAACAAACGTTTCTTTTAACTTCTTAGTGTGTGCTTCCATTCTTTTTCTGAGATCCCTGGATCATCTTTACTATCATTACTCTGAATTGTTTTTGGGTAGATCTCCACGTCACTTAGTTGTTCTTCTGGGGTTTTATCTGTTCCTTTGTCTTGGGTATATTCCTCCCTCTGGGATCTCATTTTGTGTAGCTTTCTGTGATTGCAGGGTCTATTCTGAAAGATGCAAGGTTGTAGTTCTTGTTTCTGCTATCTACCCCCTGGTGAATAAGGCTGGTCTTAGAGGCTTATGCAGGCTTCCTAGTGAGAGGGACTGCTTCCTGGCCACTGCTGGGTGGAGCTGGATTTTATCCCTCTGGTGGACAGGGTCATGTCAAGGGATATGTTGAGCAGGCAGCTATGTGTTCAGGAGACTTTAAGTAGCCTGTCTCCTACTGAGGAGGGCTGTGATCCCACCCTGTTGGTTGTTTGGCATCCCAGCATTGGAGCCTATAGGCTGTTGGGTGGGGCTAGGTTTTCATGAAAAAATGGCAGCCTCCAGGAGGGCTCATGCCAATGAGTACTCCTCAGAACTACCACTGCCAGTGTCTTTGTCCCCACAGTGAGCCACAGCTGCTCCCTACACAGGAAATCTTTTGATACCAGCAGACAGGTCTAGTCAGGCCCCTAAGTGGTCATTGTTCCCCATTCTCACGCCTCCACTGCCCCTCGGGGCCTGACATGCACAAGACCTTGTGTATGCCCTCCAAGAATGGAGATTCTGTTTCCCCAAGTCCTGTGATCAAAGCCCATTGGCCATCAAAGCCAGATGCTCTGGGGACTCCTCCTCCTGTTGCCAAAACCCCAGGCTGGGGAGCCTAATGTGTGGCTCAGAAGTCTCACTCTTGTGGGAGAACCTGTGCAATATAATTATTTTCTAGTTTGTGGGTACTGGATTTGATTTTATTACTACTGTGCCCCTTCTACCACTCCACTGGGGCTTCTTCCCTTTTCACTGGATGTAGGATATCTTTTGTGGTAGGTTCTGGTGGGTTGTTTTTGATGACTGTTTAACAGTTCATTGTGATTTTCAGTTTTCATACAAAGAGGCAAGCTCATATTTTTCTACTCTATCATCTTGTCTCAGCCCCCTCAGCCAGGTTGAATAACCTTTTTTCTTCCTGCAGTAATGTAACTTTTGAGTCTGTGGTCTCTTATTTTCCACATATTCTTGACTCCTATGTCTAGGATAGGTGTCCCTCTGAGAAACTCCTGTGCCTTCCGGTACTTTCTTATGACTGTGCTCATCACAAAATATGCTAATGATTTGTGGCCTCACCTGTAATGTTTTCCAGACTCCACAATTTGAGGGCAGAGCCCTGGGCATCCTGGTCATTATCAGATTCCCAGGCCTTAGCTCCTGCTTAGTCATGGCAACCAATTAGGGACTGGCTATAGCACTGCTCTATTCTTACTCAGCTCTCACAGTGATTCTAAAGGGTAGGTACTAGTAGTATTCCAGTTACATGGATATGAGGCCAAGTCACCACTTCACGACTGCAGAGCTAAGTGGTAGATCAGGACCTGGAACTACGGCTTGACTTCAGAACTATTAATATGCAGTAACTGCTCAAACTTTCCCTCTTAGTCATTTTTACACACTCTTTCTATCTCTGAACAAAATACATGAATGAGAGTTGGCAAGAAACTTATCCTGTGATGTGCCCTCCTGGACACCAGTGTATGCTTTCTATCTGCCAGGGTGATGGTGCCAGCCAAGTGTGATTCCCTACAAGATGGTACGGAGTAGAAGCTAGGAGTTCAAACTTAAACTCAGGCCCTCCTGATTTAAAATCCCATTTGCTGCCACCTTCTAACTCTGTGACTGGGCAATATTCCACCTCTCTATGCTACACCTTCCTCATCCGTAAAACAGGGATAATTCCACTTCCCTGACAAGGCTGGTGTGCAGATGAACATTTCTGAGACATTAGCTCATTTAATGCAGTGTCTGCACCCAGCAAACATATACTGATTACTTACTGTTGCTGTTATAATGATCAATAACTCATTTGACCATCCTAACCCAGTTTTGTGTAGAATTATCCTATGATCAAAACTTTTTTTGAAAAACAGATTTTACATCCTCTTTCCTATTTACAATCTCTTAAAACATATTTCAGCAAAGTTTATTGAATTTGTTTGGCTTTCATAGAAAGTGTTTTTCATTTTTAGTCATAATGCTCCAAGATTGGGATTTTATCACAAAAGACAGAAGCTATACCTGCAGCTGAATAATGGTGTATGCAAGTAATAAAAATAACTATCCCCTAAAAACAAACATCCAGTAGAGAATAGCAAACCAGCTTTGTAAAACCCCCCATCTTCTTTTTTCTGTCTTAGAAATATCATCTTTCTCTGTGAACTAGATCACATCCTCTATTATTTATATTATTATTTCCCGGGTAGTTTGAAAGGAAACACTTGTTCTCTCTTGTTCTAATTTCTACCCAACAATTAATTAAAAGTACTGGAGTGGAAAATTTACTAAGAACCTTTTAGTGCTGTGCCACACAGCCATGGCAGTATGAGAAACCCAAAACTTACTATGTAAGGTATTAAAATGATTCTCCATAGAAGAAAGGGTTAAAAACCCTTTCTGCTTTAGGATAAGCAGTAATATTTATAGAAAAAATTATTAACATGCAAAGTCAATGTACTATATGAACTATTTCAAGTAAAACTGTAACTATGACTTTGAATTATATAGGGAACTATAATTTCTGATTATGAACAAGAAAAAGAGCTAACTTAAGAAAGCCTAGTAAATAATTCTGTAATTCATAATTTTCACTAATTAGTTTTAGACTGCTCAGGATTTTTCCAAATTAGTAAAGTTTTACACTAAAAATAAGTTCATTTTTCTTAAAGTGAATTTAAACAGAATTCTGTGGTGAAGTATAGCAATAGAATTATGCTTTTAATGTAGTTAGGAACAAAAGGTAATTTTCTTCCACTATTGGAAAAGCTTAATCACGACAGTGAATAAGGCCATTTCCTTCTTATTTTCGGAGAAAATTCCGATTCTCCTGGGTCAATGGGACACAACCCTAAGACCTAGACAAAGATTTTGAATTTCAGGGGAGAAAAATGACGGTGTTCAAGCTATGTGTTTGTAGTTTCACGCATTTTTTGTGTGTGAAGTCCACTTACCAGCTTTCCCCTTTGCTGAGCAGACCTGGTCTCTCTCAAGGTATACACGTCTCCACAGACGGAGATCTCACGCCAGACCCCGGGCTGGGACTCCTCAGTGAAGCCACCTCTCGGATGCATCACCAGGACGCCATTGGTCGTGAGCCCGTCCATGTGGCCGTCGGGGTTTTTCCACTTCGCTGCCTTTTCCTGGAAAGCATCCCACAGAAAAGATGATGTTTAACACAAAGAGGTTCTAGAATCTCTCCAAAATATTGGGTAAGGGCAGAGGGGAGGAAAGTGAGCAATTTTCATTCTCTATTTAAAGCTAATAATCAGAAGGATAAAATATGCAATTAGTCTGAGAAAATGAAAGAAGTGTAAGAATAGGTGAGTGATTTATCACTGGAGACAGATTCTATTTGTCTTGGGCTTTTACAAAAGAAAACCTGATGTCTGGGCCTCTACCTTAGAGATTGTTTTTCAAACCACATTCCCCCCACCCCCACAACCCCAGGCGATTTCAGGAATCCAGTACGTATTCTTCAATTCTGTGTGCGCAGTGCTTTCATCCTATTATCTAAAAATGTTCTGTATGAACTCATTACCATGCAAGTACTAGAAGGAAGTGAAAATTTTTCGTTCAACAAACAAAACTTCAAAATACATCAGGCCAACAGGTTGTGGCCACTGTGTTTTGTTTTCCTAAGGAACAGTGTTTACATCATCAAAGGTGGAAAGCACTAGCGACTGGAAATAATGGAAGACTGGACACCCGGCCATTCTTTCTTGGGGACAGAGCCAGATACTGTTCACAGGACTTAGGTAAGTCTGATTAAGATAAGCCACTTAGACTGGTTTAGGGGTGGGCATGTGACTGAGTTCTGACCAATGAGACCTAAGTGGGTCTTCTGGGAAGCTTCCTGTAAAGATTTCTTTGCTCTTAAAAAGAGACCAGGAAGAAATACGGCCCTTGCTGCCCTTCTTCAGCGAGTTGTCATGCTGCGGGGAGTGGGGAGGGTGTGGAAGTACAGGAGCCATCTCACCCACACCACGACCTCGTCTGAGGAAAGTGGTGTGACCAGAGGGCAAGACGGAATAAATCTGGCTCCCCTGACATTACACTGGATCAACCAATCTTGCAGCTGGCCTTCCTGGGCATTTCTTCTAATATGGGATGACCCTTTTTTATTACCATTTAGGCCATCTTAAGAGAGCTTTTTCTCCCCTGCAAAAATACCTTGATTCAAAAAGTGACTATATTAAAACTGGATATTCACTACAACTGTGGGTTTTTTATTTACATGGACAGTCTATGAAGAGAGATATTTTTAGTCTTGTTTTAGTTTTGTTCTTTGTGATATCACATCTGTAATTCCCAATATGGAACAAAATAAACACTAACAAGTTTTTGAATGAATAAATGAACAACATTTTCTTTTGAACCCCAATTATCTAGATCTGATCATGTTTTTCCTTCTGAAATAAATCCCCTTAAATCTACCATAAATACATTATATGTGGTAATATACATACTTTTAAGAAGTCACTCTACATTTTATAGTTAATGGTCATTGTTATATTTGCCATATTATTTTCAGATTTTTAATAAGTCTTTCATGAAAACGAAAATTTCAAAATCTAAAACCAGAAGCATTTTGCAAGGCAAATATTCTGGCCACAATTAAATGTTACATATTTGATGATAATGGGTGTTTTTCTAGAAACAATGTACTGATTAATAGTACTTACTCCAAGAAATATGTTTTTAGAAGAGTCGAATCCAGCTGCAAATATTCGTGCTGTGTAAGGTTCATTCCTGTCACAGACTATCCTGCAGGCAAACCTAGATATGGTGCTCTGTGTAATCTGTGCTTCATCATTGTTCTGACTGCCAGAAATTGTGTCTGTAACGACGAAGTCGATAGGGCTTTCTGTTGATCTGCCCACCTAAATAAATCAAATTATACTCATGATCCACTCATATCCAAAACTATGTCACCATATTCATCACATGAAATAAGTGTTCAGGATCCTTTAATATTCATTATCTCTACTAGGAAGGTTAGAATAAAAAAATCTTAAGTCTGCTCCTTCTCTTGTTTAAGGGAGATGTTATGGTAACCAACCATCAGATTTTAAATGTTAAGAAAAAAAGCTCCATTTTCTATTCTGGAAGAAAATACATCTCACCCCACACAGGTATATGATCAGGTAGAAACATAATTTATTACTGTCATAGAAAATCATTCCTTTTTCTCCTCTTGTATTTCCAAGTTAAAAAAAAAAAAAAGATTTTAAAGGCAGCCAGCAAACTAAAGCTGTCTTTTCCCTACTCTTGCCAGGCTCCAGACTCCAGGGCCTGGTTTTTTACACTAAGTGAATCCACCTGTGACTCATGGCATAGTGCACAGCCCTACCTCAGACTTAAGAGACCCAGTGCCTATTTCCCTTCCTGAGTGTAAGTGAGAATGGTGTAAGATGCCATACAAGTCCGCCCAAAGCTTGAGATACAGTCATACAAAAGGTTTAAAAATGCTGGTCATAACTGTTCAATTTTGAATTTTTAAAGAATTATCCTGGCAAAGTGTAAAAAGCTGACAATAATATTTTATTGGCTTACTTCCTTGGTAAGTTTAAATGCTGCCAGAAAGAATGTATTTTATTAGCATGATCTTAAGAGTTCCAACAAAGCTTTTTCATATTTGGATTTAGTGAATAAGACAGGTACTGCTGTGTCCTGGGAAATATTTGTTACAGGTAAGGAAGTCCTCATGACAAAAGACTAAACTGTCTATGTAATGATGTTCTATGACTCTCTAACTAGGAAACAGTAATAAATGTTATATATGCCAAAGATATGTCTTAAAATAATTTGTATGTAAACATATATCTTGTTAAACATGATATTAATGTTCTCTCCTAACAGCAGTGACTGATTCTGAAGCTGTCAGTGGAAGGAACACACAGAGCTCCAAGGTACATATGTATATAAGGCCCCCAAATTCAATTTCCTAGGTATCTTTATCCTGATCTCAAAATTCTACCTAAAGCATAAGCATTGTGAAGAACAGGCAACAGACATCTTATTATTATTATTTTTTAAGCAATGTTTAATTTCTTGTCCTATTAAAATGTTCCTGGAATAAACTAAACCACCAGGTTCACTGAAACTTAAATAGATGCATTTATCCTAAACATATGGATTTCAGGTTTAGAAAACATACACCTTTTTACAAAGTGCAACATAAAATTTAGATTATAAACTTTACGATTCATCTTTCTAAAGCTGCAGAATCTTCCCTCTGCTAGGTACACCGAAAAGCTAGATGTGTAATTCAGAAGCTCTACTGATTCAGATTGCTCTGATTTTTTCAGGCTTTTTTAACTACCCTCCTTAGCTACTTTCAAGTATATAATAAAATATTATTAACTATGATTACCATGCTGTATATTATATACCCAGAACTTACTCATCTGACAGCTGGAAGCCTGCAGTATTTGACCAGCATCTCCCAATTCTGTACCCCCGTAACTACCATTATAATTTCCATGTTTATAATTCTGAATTTTTTTCGTATTTTACATATAAGTGATATTATACAACATTTGTCTTGCTGTTTAATTTCACTTTAGTTTTTTTAATTAGAAAAGTAACAGATATACTGCAAAATATTTTACAAATATAGGAAAGTACACAGGAGACTATGCCAAACTCAGGAACAAATTTGTCCTGATTCTCTATTTCATTGAAGCTCAGGAGTAAAATGTGAAAAGTTCTAAAATTGCCATCACACAAACCCCCGAGTTCTCACAAAGACACAGGCCATGACCTAATTTCTGTCACCTCCATGGAAGAGGGCAAAGATTTCTCACGCTCTGTTAAAAGCTCAAAGCTAAAACCACACTCCAGCAGAATGTCACACACTGTTCCTTGTCTACAGAGATTACTCTCTTCAAGAAAGGCCACCCCCCATGTATTAAATTAATGTCTTGATGAATTAACTGAAATTGCCTGTAAAACATGACATTTTATTCCAACTGGAACATACTGCTAGGATCAATTATTTCAAGTCAGGATACTTACCCAAGTGGTCATTTAATATTTGTTTATCAGTTCCCTTCCACTTAAATCTAACTTGTAGAGTGTTAGTGTATTTCTATACTTTAGGACACAAACCTCATGTTGCCAGAGGTGGGGGGACGAGGCCAATGAAAACTCACCCAATGTGGAAGACTTGGAGCCTGTCCTTTCTCGGACTGTTGGATCAATTCTCCATTATTTTAAGGTTAGTCATGTGGACCAGCCATGATGTATTTGAATTCCATCTGATATTCATATAGTAGGCACAGGGAGAATTTTCCTCCCTGCTGCTGACTGACAGACACACACAGCATCATATTGGCACTTTCAGTTTTGTATGCATATGAGAAAAATTTGGGTTTGCCTGGTTGTCAAAGTCAGTACAGGTAAAATGGTATAGAAACACCTGAAAGGGCCTCCTTCATCTTCTCTAGACAAATCAATCCTACCTGTGCCCCCACATCTGTTAACCTTATTTTCTCACTTCCCTCCTCTTACTAGGATGAGCTAGTAATCAATTAGCCTATCCAATCAGCCATCAAACATTCTGGAGCTTCTCAAATTATAGGACTGTGAGGCAAAGGACTAGTTTTTTGGCTTGCTTTTAAAATTTCAAACTGTCGCTTAATATCTTTTCAAAAGATAACAAAAATCAATATTAGAAAAATGACCGTCCGCTTTGATATTTCAGGAATGTCAAACCGCTATTACAAGTTTCCAAATGCATTCCTTCTCAACTTCCTCACTCACCTCATCCTGGACGTTTTGCTGCTTGGCTAAGCAGCCTGAATATCACTGTTCTAGACTAGTCTCTCATCTTTAAAAATGCTTTCCTTTGTTGGAAAGCAATTCTCAAACTAGAGCTCCAGTTCTCTGATTCATTCTACCGGTAATACTTCCTGAAAAACTTGTCACTAGTTACTACCTCTGTTTCCTTCCTCATCCTGTAACCCACTCCTGAGCCTCTCCATCATCATGCTCTCAGCAGGCCTGGCTCCACTGAAACCCTGCTTGCTGACGTTTCCAGGACTTACACTCAGCATGTCCTGGTACATCTGTACCTAGTATTAAGTTGATGAAACCCTTCCAGGCTAGCTGGTAAACAGCCCCTTTCTCTTTCTGTTCTCTCCCCAGGTTATCTCATCAAATTCCATTTATTAGCCCCAAAGTCCTGGTATCTCTCTTTGCTTCAGACTAGCACATATGATCTCCATCACACATGAGATGTCTAATAAGCATCTCAAATATGACATATTTCCAGCAGAACCTGGATCCTCTTCAAGCCCTAGGTTCCCCATGTCAGTGACTGGCACCCAGTTTGCTCAAGCTAAAAATCAATACCCACGAGCCACCCTTGATTCCTCAATTTCTCCACACTCATGTTTAACATCGTGCATATTCTATCAACTCTTCCTCCGAACACATCATCAGTCCTTCCACACTTCCCCACCCTAGCTCTAGCTGCCATCAGCTCGTTCTTGGTTTGCATCGCCTCAGCCTCCAATCTTTCTGTTTTCACACTTGCCTCCTACATTCTTCTCTGGACAGTCCTTGGAGATATCTTAACCAAACAGAAGTAGAATTTTATCTCTTCCTTGTTAAAAAAAAAATCCTCCAACAGTTTCCCCAAAACTCCTAGAATAAGACCCAAACTCTTTACTCGGCCTAAAAGCCCCATACCCTCTTGGCCTCTGCCTACCTCTCTGAGTTCATCTCACACCACTCTCTTCCTCCTCCACTCTGCTCTGGGGCCTTGGCACTGCTGTAGTGCTTGCTTCTCTGTGTCTCTTTTTCTACTCCAGAATGTAAGTTCCATGAGAGGGGAGCCTTAGCTGTCTACCTCCAGTGACTAGATGAGGATCTGACACATAATAGGTACTCAAGAAATAAAACTCATTAATGGAAAGTTATGACAGTGAGCTTGAACCTGGTGAGCCACATACACAAACATGCACACACATGTATTAGGAAATAATTTTAAAGCAGTCTCACATTTTTTTCAACTACATAGATGCTAATGAAACGTTACTATCTCATAAACCAACTAAAAACCAAATAAAAAAACCCATCAAAACACAAGGCATTGCAGCACTTAGGTGTGAAGCATATGAAACTTACAAACCAGAGGGGGAAATGACCACCCACACTGGTTTCAGGACCTGGTCAGCTTCCTTACCGCCATGATCAGAATGAATATGGCATCACTGCTTTCCCTTTTAGGGGCTCTGTAAGACACTTCGCTGCCTTTGATTCCTTTTCTAAACTGTATTCTCCTTTATATTCTACTTTCTCAATACCTATGCTCATTTCTTGTTCCCTTTACTTACCATTATTCTAGAAAATAATGACTAAGATCTTATTCTGACTATATTAACATATTTTATCAGCCTGAACTAATTTCTTAAATTTAGATCTAGGTTTGACTTTTTCAGACAATAATATTTCTGACTTCTGAGCCTATTATCTGATTCCACTATTGGAAATGCAGCAAAAGGCCCTTTCTTGATTCATTCTGATGTTCTGCTTTTAAATGCTCAGTTTACCTACAAATCATTTCAATGGGTAGTGGCTAAAATCAACAGCCCTCAGCAACAAGGTCCATATTTGAGAAATATGAATGCTGCAGTGCTTTTGCTCAGTGATTTCTTTCAATGGTAGAATTTAGATAAACTTGTTAAAAGGAGGAAAAAATTAAAAACAAGCTTGATTTTTTTAGGGCCTTCTAAGAGCTGCTTAATTCTGCTTAGATTAATCTGACATTAATCTCCAGTATGTCCAGTTAGTCTGCAAAAGGTATGAGATTATTTCAGTAAAAAGAAATGAGTTATGTTTTCTTAATACATCTATAATTTTTTGCTGAATTACCATGCCTTATTTAAAGTGGTTGAGTAGGTATTACGTAGAGACTGGAGAACTGAGGAGACTTAAATCTGGGTTCTGCCACCAATGCCATTTTTGCCCAATTTAAGGTTAAGTTCTTTCTTTTCAAAGACACAAATTTCTCAGTTATAAAACTAAAAGGTTAGTATAGTAAAATTAGGTATTTCTCAGTTGGTCCATGAACCTCTGAGGGTCTTCAAGACCTTTTCAATGGGCCCAGGTCCTTGAAGCCAAAATTGGTTTTATAATAATATGAAGATGCTGACATTTGCTCTTTTGGTGACAAAGCAATGATGTGCTTTAGTAGGAATCAACAAACAATCCACTCAAAAAGCAGGCAGAGGACCTAAACAGACATGTCTCTAAAGAAGTCATACAGATGGCCAAAAGGCACATGACAAGATGTTCAACATTGCTAATTATTAGGTAAATATAAATCATTTATCTACCCTGAGGTATCTCACACCAGTCAAAATAGCTATCATCAAGAAATCCATAAACAATAAATGCTGGAGAGGGCAAGGAGAAAAGGGAAACCTCTAATATTGTTGGTGGGAATGCAAATTGTACAGCCACTATGGAGAAGAGTATGGGAGTTCCTTCAAAAACTAAAAACAGAGCTACTATATGACCCTGCAGTCCCACTCCTGGGTGTATATCCAGAGGAAAATGTGGTCTGAAAGGATACATGCACCCCAGTGTTCATTGCAGCACTGATTACAACAGATATGGAAGGAACTTAAATGTCTAGCAACAAAGAATTTGATAAAGAAAATGTAGTACATATATACAATGGAATATTGCTCAGCCATTAAGAATGAAATAATGCCATTTGCAGCAACATGGATGGGCCTAGAGATTGTCACACTGAGTGAAGTAAGCCAGGCAGAGAAAAATACTGTATGATATTGGTTATATGTGGAATCTAAAAAAAATACAAATGAACCTGTTTACAAATAAGACTTAAAGAACAAACTTATGGTTACTAAGGGGGAAGGACGGGAGGGGAATGGCTAGTTAACAGAGTTTGGGATCAACATGTACACACTGCTGTATTTACAGTGGATAACCAACAAGGACCCACTGTACAGCACAGGGAACTGTCTTCAATGTTATGAGGCAGCCTGGATGGGAGGGGAATTTGGGGGAGAAAAGATGTATATATATACAAATGTGCTTAGTTGCTCAACTGTGTCTGACTCTTTTCAACCCCATGGACTGTAGCCTGCCAGGCTCCTCTGTCCATGGGGATTCTCCAGGAAAGAATACTGGAGTGGGTTGCCATGCCCTCCCTTCAGGGGATCTTCCCAACCCAGGAATCAAACCCAGGTCTCCTGCATTGCAGGTGGATTCTTTACCATCTGAGCCACCAAGGAAGCCCATGTATATGTACGAGTGAGTCCCTTTGCTGTCCACATGAAACTATCACAACATTGTTAATTGGCTATAATTCAATACAGCTGGTTCTAAAAGTCTCTGTTCTTGTTTTTAGAGTCTCTTTTTATTGCACTGAGATCTGAGAATGTAGTCTTTATAATTTCTTTTTGCAATTTTAGAACTGTTTTCTTAGTCTTTTGAAAACCAAACAAGAATAATTTTAATATTATCTTCACCTTTTCCCCTTGGACATCACCAAACACTACTGTGCCAGGAGTTCTATGTTTCAAAATGAAGAATCGAAGGAAAAATTTCCATGAAAAAAGAAAGATGTTACCTGAAACATATCCGTATCTTTATCATGTGTGTACTCAACCACCACAGTCTGATTCCTTGACAGAGTGTACGATATACTGTGTTGACCTTTGCAGCTGATAGCCTGAGAGTGAAAGAAAAATATATAAAAATTCATTAAAATTTCAGCAACTTATCACAATTCTGCTTAGAGTTAAGAGACATCACTCTATCAGCAAAACCCAGTACAAGCTAGTGGTTTCCTAAAGACCAGAGCCTGATCCTGCTATGCCCTGAGTTACAGAAGAGTCCACATTGACAAGGCTGGATTTACCAAATATTCATCCCTAATAGGAACAATATTTTACTTAAGTCAAATCAAAGTAAATTTACTAGTTTCCAAGCCCTGATTTAATCATAGCCCTAGAAAACCATATACTTTCTCCATGTCACCTTAACTCTGTAATAGAATTTTTCAGACTAACATGATTTAAAATTTCTTAATTTATTTGACAATGAAACAGGTAACTCAACATTTTGTAATGGTGTTTTTCCTACATGATAGGGATTATAATGAAAGTAAAACAATCACTGGAAAAAAGTAAATATTCTATTAAAACTTCCATATAATAATGTACTATTTTAGCCAATGATAATTATACTCTGATCTACATCTTATTTAAATCTTGTATAAGCAGTTGCTTAATCCAGATAGTTTTTGAGTTAATAAAAAATGTAGCTAAGTTAGTTTCATCTAACTTAGCTTAGTTTCATCTAAGTTTCATCACTTCTATTTTTAGACTAGACTAAACATAATAGTCTTTGGTTTAGTGAATCTAGAAACCAATAATAGAATATCGTTCTTTTTTCCTCCATAATGATATATTTTACTATATCTTAAGTTGTGGTCACATAGTTTTAAATTTCCAAATTAACAAAATAAGTTTATTTAAATTCTACTCCAGATTATTTCAATTACACTGTCCATTCCACTTTAACCTAATTTATCTTCATTTATGTTTTACATTAAATACAATAAATAAAACTTTAATAAGCCTATCTATTAAACATTTATTGAATGATCACTGTATGAAGGCCAAGAAAGACTAAACATTTGGAAGTAGCTAGACATATATAGAGCACATTTATGAAAATATACTCTGAACATTTACATTTAACTAATATAATTGCTTATAGTAATAAATAGTATAAGATTACAAATCAGCTTTGAAGTTAGCCTGGTTAACCTCATGGTTATTTAATCAGCTGCCCTCAAGAACGTCATCATTGAACTGATGTTTTGTTGTACATGCATCATGAAGATAATGCAAGTATTAGAAATAATAATTATACATTTAATATTAGGGATCTAAAAAAATACTTTTTAGATTACTCAACTCCCGTAATCTTAAATTTTCATTGCTCAAAGTCACATGAAATCAGTGGTTATTGATATGTGACATTTTTTCAAAATCAAATTAATAAAGAACTATTTCCAAATTAAGATAAGTGGATGTTTATAGTTAATTGAAAAAACCCACTTAAAATATTTTACTAAGCTCAGAGTTACAAAACTGATAACCAGGGAGTGATTATTTATATACTTATTATAACTTATTTTAGGATTCCTTAAAAAGTATCTATTACATTTAAGTTTTCCATTTATAAGTACATCAACTCAACTTTTTTGGCACATACGCTACACAAAATAACTGTAGTTTGCAAATTATCTGCAAAAGAAGGAGTTTACAAATGCTGGAACAGAACGCCTTTTAAAAGGTTGGATATTTTTGTACAGGTAGCCTGGAAGTGAAGCTTCTCATGCTTGAAACATCTTACCTTGAAATCGGTCTGAAGTTTGTATTCTATTCCTTAACATGCTGTAGTTTTAACATTTAAACATTTCTTACAAGTTTGCTGGGAAATCAATGCCCAGGAAGACCTGCTGTGCTCACCCCATGACTTAGTGCAGCTTCTGGGCCACTCTGGGAAGTCCTGGAAATAGGCATTTTACAGCCGTAAGTTGCTTCTGGGCCAGTTCTTCTAGAGTGATTTATTCTAAAACTACTCTTGCGACCCAGACTATCATAAGAGAGAATAAGGCTATTTATAGGGAGCTTGAGCCCAGTGCCACTCCTGGAAACAGACCAAAACCAGGGGAACCAAAGATCTAGACCAGCACCTGCTCGAGGGGACCCCGAGGCTTTAAATGCAGATTCAGGACACCTTGAATGATGAGTCCATTTAAAGACAAACTACCATTTCAGACTTTCTCCGGTTTCCCAAATGTGGCTATCAATGTGGATGACCAGTCTTAGGAAAGGTGAATGCTTTGTGCATAGGAAAACACATTTTCTGAGACTATTTAATTTAGAAAGTTTTAAACAAGAGCTCTGTTTGGAAGTCTCTGGATTTAGGGAAGATGGAGAAGTGGGAAAAGGGATCCTACTAGGAGAACAAGTCCCAGAAGGTGATGAACTCCCCACTGTGGTGGAGATGGCTGAGGAACTTCAGATCCCTGTGACCTACCTAAATCACTTCCTGTCTGGCAGGGGTCTCCTTCCGTGAGTGCTAAGTGGGGAGGGGAGGCCTTTCCTGCAAAGAGCCCCACCCAATAGGCTGTACCTATATAGGGAGAAGCATGGAGATAAGTTAGCCAGGACTTAAGTCTTGGAGAAATAAGTTGGAGATTTAAGCCAGGACTGAGGTTTGGAGCAAAAGGGGGCAGTCAAACCCAGGCCACCTCTGGCCACCAGTGGGCCCCCCAGAAATAATGGAGAGCATCCACTTGCTTTTGATGCCATGAATCGGGGCTCATATGATTTGGTCTGTGCATTTAAGTCTAGAGTTGGGCCAGACTTGGGGGTCTAAGGGAAGGTAAGAGAGGAGTTTAATAAACCTGGTATTAGTTTTTGCTTTCTGTCTGCATATGAGGCATTAAACTTTTCTGGGGTTAGAAAGGTATCACTTTCTCAGCAGTAATTTTAAGCTATGGCTCTCAGAAAGACAGTTTCCAGAAAGTTATAGATTCACTGACTTGAATCAATCATTTCAGGTAATTTGGAAATAAACATTTTCCCCAAGACATAAAAACAGAAATAATGCTTTCCATAAAAAAAAAAACAAAAAAAAAAACACCAAGTTGCTTTGAGATCTATTTTTGAAATATCAGAAAGGAGAGTAGATAAGGCTGGCCTTCTCTCGGCACTCAACAGAATTCAGTAAAAACACAGTTACTGTAATATAAAGTGATTTCATGACACTCATTCAAATACAGAGACTAAGATCTTTAAAATGGTAAGGGGAACCAGCCTATCCAACCTGTCTGACTCTTGCAACCCCATGGACTGTAGCCTTCCAGGCTCCTCCGTCCATGGGGTTCTCCAGGCAAGAATACCGGTTGCCATTTCCTTCTCCAGGGGATCTTCCTAACCCAGGGATTGAACCCAGGTCTTCTGCACTACAGGCAGTTTCTTTACTGAGCCACCAGGGAAGCCCTCTATACAAGCCTTCATAAGGCACTTATAAAGCTATGAGGTGTTGGAGAAAGCTCTTGAGAGTCCCTTGGACTGCAAGATCCAACCAGTCCATCCTAAAAGAGATCACGTCCTGAGCGTTCACTGGAAGGACTGATGTTGAAACTGAAACTCCAATACTTTGGCCACCTGATGTGAAGAGCTGACTCATTGGAAAAGACCCTGATGCTGGGAAGGATTGAGGGCAGGAGGAGAAGGGGACGACAGAGGATGAGATGGTTGCATGGTATCACCGACTCAATGGAGATGAGTTTGAGAAGACTCCGGGAGTTGGTGATGGACAGGAAGGCCTGGTGTGTTGCAGTCCATGGGGTCGCGAAGAGTCGGACACGACTGAGCGACTAAACTGAACTGAACAAAGATATGTAATAATATCAGAAAGGCAATTCTACAAGATGCCTGATGAGATGGATTCATGTATTCATGAAAGCTAAAAAGCTTTCAATTTTTTAAAGTATAAGGGAAATAATCTAATCTTTTATTAAGAAGCAGTGGGACTGGTGTTCAATCACAAAGTAAAAGGGAGACAGCCCAAAGAGAAACTAACTGGTTTCTAGAAAATACTAATTTATTAGAGTTACAATTTAGCCCATTTAATTCAAGCCTTATAAAGCTTCTAAGTGAGACTTTATCAACTGTGTAGGGAGAGAAAATGATATTCATCACGGAGGCAGACATTGTTGGTTACCTACCTAATGCCTTTCACCCTGCTAGCTGAGCTGGCTGCTTACAAAAAAGCCTGAAAATGCAAAGACTAGCTCTTCCAGTCTTCTCTAAAGCTAGCACATGGAAAGGTGACCCAATCCTGACCAATGGGACTTGTGAGAAATCTGGCGTGGAGTTCCTGGGTTGGGAGACATCAAGAGAGAATTCTTTCCTTTTTCTGATAATAGAAGAAATGAACAATGATTAAGGGATGGCTGGAGCTGAGATGGCCATCACTCAACATGAAAGGAAGTCCAAAAGACTCGGAGAAGCAAGCTGAGCCTTGACATCTTTGAGCTGAGCCAAATCTGAAACGCATCTGCCCCAGACTACCACTGTGAGAAAAATGAAGGGCTTTAGGGTGTTTTCAGTTGGGTATTTTGTTACTTGTAGTGTAAAGCATCATTATATTGTTTAGACCAAACTTTGTCTCCTCCTGGGTTTCCTAACTCAGTCAATAGAGTAACCATATTCCAACCAATCATACTTAAAACCTTCATGTTGGGACTTCCCTAGTGGTTCAGTGGTTAAGAACCTGCTTTGCAATGTAGGGAATGCAGTTTCGATCTCTGGCTGGGGAACTAAGATCCCATGTGCTGTGGAACAACTAAGCCCATGTGCCACAAGAGTCCCTGGACCACAATGAAAGATCCTGTGTGTTGCACCTAAGACTCGATGCAACCAAATAAATATTAAAAAAAAAAAAAGTCTTTTGTGTCATCTCTCAGGCCTCTCTTGCCACTGTTGTCCATATTATTATGGACACTGGAGAAGGAAATGGCAACCCACTGCAGTGTTCTTGCCTGGGAAATCCCATGGACAGAGGAGCCTGGCAGGCTACAGTCCCTAGGGTCACAAAGAGTCAGACATGGCTTAGCGACTAAACAATAACAAATTACCCTCATACTTAAAAGTTAACCGTGAGTCAAAGGCAAGCTCACTGATTTTACTGCATGAAGGCACAGATCAAATATAAGGCAGAACAAACAATGTGCAACATTTCACTTTTTCTCCTCAAATACAAAGTAGCTGTTGGGCAACCAGTAATTACAAAACTGATTTATTCCCCAAAGGAGTTTTACAACCAGCTCCTTTATAGCCCATAACTTTCTGCTTTGGAGATTGGTGGTATAATCTAATCCATTGTCCCTTGAATCTGGACTGCCCGTAGTAACTTACTTGACCAATGTAATGCAGCAGAAATGACAGGTGACACTTGGAGGCTTGTAGCTTCCCCTTGCTGCCCTCAAACACTTCCTCTTGGCATTCTAAGCCACCACAGAAGACACCTAACTCCCCGGAGGCCA
Source organism: Oreotragus oreotragus (assembly GCA_006410675.1). Lineage (NCBI taxonomy): Eukaryota > Metazoa > Chordata > Mammalia > Artiodactyla > Bovidae > Oreotragus > Oreotragus oreotragus. The sequence goes on from SJYX01018854.1 coordinate 348,116, forward strand.
CCACACTAGAGGAAGTCCAAGCTACGAGGAGAGTCCTGGAGACTGAAATGCCATATGATGGGAGAGAGGCCACGGAGAAGCAAGACCCAGACATGTGAGTGAAGGACCCACCCTAGAAATGGACCCTCCAGTACCAGTTGTCCCAGCACTTGCCTCGATCAGACGCTGCGCACAGGAGCCCTTCCTAAATTCCTGACCCACAAGATTATGAACAAAATCATGATTTTCGCTAAGCCACCAAGTGTTGCAGTAGTTAGCTATACAACTAACGACAGCTGTGCCAATCTGTTTTCAAGGCCTGTTGCGGCAAGAGCATCTTTTCTGTCTTATGTGACTTATCGCGTAAGGCATCGAGGTGATTTGTGTGTCCCAGAGCAAGGGACAGGTATAGATAAGCACAGTGCCTTTACAGAGAACAGGGGTTGTGTTTCTGATGGCACCTTCAAAGGCTCCTGAATGCATATTAAGAGGTTGTTTGTGGCTATAACAAATATATATTTTTACTGTGATAATCTTAAGTTATCAGGTTAAAAGAGAGAGCCGCACTGCAGACACCGCCATCACCCAGACGTCTGCGGGTGTCACTGAGGAAGCTATGATGTCCAACGCTGGCCAGTCACACGTAGTATGTACACAGTGGGGCATGCTTTACTCAACCAGCGTCAGCCTTATTCAAGGGGATGTGATGTGATTTGTGTGTGTGAATCTCGGTTTCCAGTGAAATGAAATTCTCTTTCTTCAACTCCACAGCATACTTCTATTGCTGTATCTCAGAACCAAACGACCCAAGGGCTCGACAATCCCCCTTGTCGGGACGTCCAGGATGCCGGCTACTACCGAACTGACGCCTACTCTTTTGCCACACAGCATCAGACTAAATCCAACGAGTGTGTTTTCGAAAGCAGCAGCAGCCTCTATAGTTTCTCTTGTTGTGAATAGATAGAATTAGTGTTGGTTTTGCCTGCCAGAGTAGAGGGCCAGACACCAGGTGTGGCTTAGGCATTAAAGGAACCTTTTCCAGATAAATCTCAAGTTTTCACAGAGCTGCTCTGAAGAGGTCTAAACCATGTGTCCGAACGTGGTGACATTCTGGGATGCTGTTCACCACACCCTGTCTTTCAGTTTCTAGGGAAACATCTCGCAAAGAAGTTACAGATGCTCTAACAACCCATCAGATGGGGATGAGCCTAAAAATGTCCTTAACAGTCTACTCATGGAGCCAGAGACCCGTTCGTCTTTTGGGTCCCACCAAGAAACATAACATGAGCTTGTGTTCTCTATAGCCTTCTCGATAATGTCCACAACTCGGCACTCTTTAATAAGGCACAGCAGATTAAGTACAGGCTCCCCAGCCATGTTTTAGGCAAGTTTATTTTAAGCTACTTTAACTGTTCATTCTAATTTGTAAGTTAATATTTCAGCCCATTGTACAATTCAAATACATAACTATGCAAAACTATTATTGCAGAAAGGAACTGATAAAATGGAAAATGACTACATTGACCTTTCCCAGCCGTTCTGGTTATAAACACAAACCTTCTGTGACAGGGTGGACTGCTATAGAAACAACATTTTAATTGACATGGAAAAACTTAATAATGGAATCTGCTATGGGGTAGGACTGAACTGGGCCAATGAATGTAACCTTCTTTGTTTAAAAACACCTGATATTTAGAGCAGAAAAGTGCACATTTATGAGCAGATGAATGAGTCTGCTGTGAACTCTGTAGCATACTGGAAATAACTGATGAATGACTTTACTACCCAGAGCATCGTGTCCACTGTGCGATGCTGGGGCAGTATAGGTGGGGGGTGGGTACTAGAGGGTACCAGCACATATGGGCACAGTGTAGCTGCCCTATAGGTCTCTGGCATTGCTTTGCCTCACTGCAACATCCACTGATAATCCAGCACATGCCTGAACACGGGGCAAAAGGGAATATTTACGCCAGATGGCTGTCTCAATATGACTACTTGGTTTATCCTGCTGAGCTTCCAAGTTCACAGGTACTCTGAAAAGTGAGAGCGTTAGTCGCTCAGTCATGTCCGACTCTTTGTAACCCAACCCCATGGACTGTAGCCCATCAGGCTCCTCTGTCCATGGGATTTTCTAGGCAAGAAAAGAGGAGTGGGTAGCCATTCCCGTCTCTAGGGAATCTTTAGGCAAGGACAATAAGACCATGTGTGGACACTGCAGAGATCAGTGGCCAGTGGATTCTGATGTTGAGGAAAAAGCCACACTCCAGGCCCCAGATCTAGATCCTACTTTTGTCACTCACCCACTGTAGCCATTTCACAGAAGTCATCTGTTACTACCTTTATAATTTATCAACAGACTGGGTCAATGTCAGTAGCATTCACAACACTGTATTCAAAGCAGAGGGAATGATGTACAGCATGGCACTGTCTCTCCTCAAACACAAACCTGTACTCGGAGCCATGACGTTCCTGTGGTCCATAACACAAGCTTTAGAGATTACTGTTCTGTTTAGCTCTAAATATATGTTAGATATTGACTGTATTAATTAGAGATAATCCTGGTTTGAAAAACTTGTTTTTCCAGAACTAATGACTTTTATGTCAAGCTGACAAGTATAATTAGGCAATAAATCGTCAATCAGTCTGGTTCAGATTGCTACGGGGAAGATGAGATCTCTGCCATCCTTGTCAATTTATGTATAAAATATGCATGAGTACTATTTCTAAAGAGAGGAGGTGGCTAAAGGGAATTCATAATTTATTTTTGCATAAATATACTCTTTAAAATATTCTATCTTTTCAAGGAGCCATATTTCAAATGAGCGCCCAAACCACGGCTACAATTAGAAAGTCACAAAATGCCTACTTGGATTTCATCAAAATCAACAGTGTTTCATAAAATAAATCAATCAAAATGATAAGCCTATTTGTTAGAGGCAATGGCGTTGAACTTGGCAGGGAGCCACACCCACGCCCGTCTGGGATTGATTCACTGAGCTATTCCACAAACCTTGGCAGAGAACCTAGTGCGTGCACAGGGCCGGGGCAGACGCGGTCAATCAATCCAGCAAACACAGATGCCAGAGAGGATGTCTGAGCAGAAACGTGTTTCTAACTTGGAGTCACTCCTAATTACACTGAAGCTGGATTTGGTCACGGTACCAATCACAGGAGATGACCTGATACAGTTCAGAGAGTATGACACACTGAGGGCTGTGGCTGGAGAGCTGGGCAGGAACACGGTGATGTGCCTTGTAGCGATCTGTTCCCGGGAACTCGTACACCGCTTACACTGATGGAAAGAAAACCTCCTTGAGGGCAGGGACTCCTGTCTTTTTGAATCAGTCTTCGATTCAGGCAGAATACTGCATGGCTAAAAGTACAGATCAGGCGGGTTTCCTACTTCACTGATGACCAGCTGTGGGACTCTAGGCTGGTTACTTAAATGCTCTGTGCCTCAGTTTTGTCATCTTACAAGTGCTGGCCCTGGGTCCAGGAAGGTTAGAGCTATCTCAGGCCAAAGATGCTTTAGCGACTTTTATATCCTCCCAGTTTACCACCAAGTGCTCAATGAGGGACAGGTTCAGATCTGAGCCTGTATAACCAGGCTCCTCCGTCCATGGGATTTTTCAGGCAAGACTACTGGAGTGGGTTGCCGTTGCCTTCTCCTGTATAAACCTATTAGGCTATCCTAATGTGCAGTCCCATTTCCATTATTTGTCTCCTGTCTTTTGGAAAATAGGGATGATGTGCAATTTTCCCACAGAGGACACACATCTAGATACATGCACAGGTTACATTACCAACCACAGGTGTGCACTAGTCACCATTAGTGACGGTCTGTTTCTAACGGTGACTTTGAAAAGGCAGACTTTTCGAAGACACCACCCCACACTGGCTGCATGGCAGCGCCCACAAAGCAGGAGAGGACGAGGGAGGGGCACAGTCCTGATAGCGCAAGGCAGAACTCTGGAGCTCCCCCCATCTCCAGGCCCACACAGCAGATGTCAGAGCCGCTGACTACCTAGGTAGTAACGACCACTGTGGTCCCTGGAGAAGGATGGAGGGGGCGAGGGTCACACCCATCCGGTAGGAGACAGAGAAGCTGACTTCTAACAAATATATTCACTAGAACAGCAGTTTGTTTTCTCTGGAACGTTACATGGGAGCAAGAAGGGATATAGGACGAAAAGATGAAGATGCAATGTATTTTAAATGCCATGTATTTCGGTGAAAATGAAAACACCGATGAGATACCTCTTTGTTGTACACCTTAAAACTAGAAGAAGAGAGATACCTAACCGTGGTCTCTCATAACAGGAGGTGGTAAACTTTATGGAGACATAGTTAGTCAGTCAATGGACAATGCGTTAAAAGATGGGTGTGAATTTGTCTACTGCAATACCTAATTTACTTATCTGAATATTTAAGTATCTGCATACATAAGAGCGACCTGTCACAGGAGACAAAGCTAATTGAAAGAATGAACTCTATGAATTATAAATAACAGTATCTTGCAAAATGACTAGGCTGAAAAAGTGAAATTCATTGTTCAATAATTCCATTTATATACTTTTCATAAATAATGCATTTACTGGGTAAAACAAAGTTTATCTTGTTTCCAAAGATACACAGGTATCTACCATAAACTATGTGTTGCAGGGAGCCACCAGTAAATGCAAGGTCTAATTTGTTGCCATAAGCAGGCAAACTTCCCAGTGCTATAAATTAAATATGACATAAACTGATTTTATACTAAGATATCCAAGGACCCATCATAAAATTATTTTAATGTGTAGGCCAGTTTATCAGTTGTCAGAATGATCCCTTGAGTACTGAAGAATAAAAAGACTAAAATTTACCCTTGGCTCAAAATAAAATACAAAACGCTATTGATTATCTATAGTGAAAAAAGCAAAAGCTCTCATTAAAAAGACATTAAAAAAAATGAAAAGTTGGTGGGGGGGTTCAATTTTTTCCTTCATTTTACTTGGGATTTTATTTTTAAGGCTTGGCCTTGAAAATTTGGTCTTAAAATTTGTCCATCTGCTGAAGAATCTCATTTTCTTCACGGAATAAAACCAGTTGAATAAGGCCACATCGGTTTTGTAGAAATGTGAAAATATTTACTGTCAAAAGACAACATTTGTCTTGGCAGCTGGTATTTTCAAGATGTTCAGCCTGCTGGAATGATGCAGGTTGCAATCCTATTACACAAAACTTTGAGTAAGACAATGACTGCAGTACAAGGAAACATACATGTACCTAACATGTATACCTGCCCCCAAGCAAGCCATTCATACATGCTTTGGATGTTCCTCCTCAAGCCTCCATCAAATGAACTTCTTAGAAGGGCCTCTGTTATCTATGTGTCCTTGGGCCATATTCTGAATCTATTTCTTAACCTGTAAAGTACAATATCTGCATTGAAGAGTTGTTGGAAAACCTCGAATGATGTTTTTAAAGAGCACAGAATCTAGTTCCCAATAAATAATAATATTCTAGTCAGCTATTTTTATGACTAAAATATTCATAATCTCTATCAGATCATTTAATACTTAATTATATAGGGTCCTCCAGATTCTTGATTGTTTTGGAAGGCAAAGAATATTGTTACATATCGTTGCCTAATATGTGTGTGTGTGTTAAGCTGCTTCAGTCGTGTTTGACTCTTTGTGACCCCACGGACTATAGCCTACCAGGCTCCTCTGTCCATGGGATTCTCCAGGCAAGAATACTGGAGTGGGTTGCCATGCTCTCCTCCAGGGGATCTTCCCAACCCAGGGATTGAACCCACATCTCTTACGGCTCCTGCACTGGCAGCTGGGTTCTTTACCACTAGCGCTACCTGGGAAGTCCCAAAGCGAATATGCATGTGAAGTACCAAATGTTACCAGTGAGCAATATGCTCCTTCTGATGCAGCCCTCCAGAGAGCACCTCTAGTACTAGTTTCATGTGTATCCTTCTAGGGGAAATCTGTGTCTATGCTCACACAGCACAGATGTCAGAAATGACAGCACACTGTCCACAGTGTTCTGTACCCTGCTTCTCTCACGTAATACAACTTGTACAATGATCTGCATCACCTGGCTATTAGTACTACATCATTCTTTTTGATGTGCAGATGTAGCCCCATTTATCAATTTTTAAAGTTCATTTAAACACTTTTCTATTTTACAAGCAATGTTGCAATGACGATCCATGCATTCAATTTGCATACAGAGAAATATATCTAAAAGGTAAATTCCTAGAGAAAATTTCTGGATCAAATGTGCACTTTTAATATTGATAGTTACTGTCAAACTACTTTACCTAGAAGTTATACCAATTTAAATTCTCATCAGATGTATTTGAGAGCATATTTTCCCCACCCTCACCAACACAGAGAGTTTAAGTGTCATGGTATGTATTAAATCTTTAAGCATTTCTATTATCATTACTGAAGCTGAACATGTCTTAAAGTGCTTAAAAGTGATCTCTTTTTCTTTACTGTGAACTGTTTATATCTTCTGTCCATTATTCCTTTGGGTTATTGGTCTTTTTCTTTTTGATTTGTAGGTACTCTTTACATTTTTACTCCCACTGTCTGTGATACGAGTTGCCAGTTACCCCACTCAGTTGGATTCTGACTTTAATGAACTTCCCTAGGGGCTCAGACTGTAAAGACTCTGCCTGCAATGCAGGAGACCTGGGTTCAATCCCTGGGTTGAGAAGATCTCTGGAGAAGGAAATGGCAACCCATTTCAGTATTCTTACCTGTATAATTCCATGGACAGAGGAGCCTAGCAGGCCACACCCCATGGGGTCACAAAGAATCAGACACATCTAAGTGACTAACTGAACAACATGCTTTTTAGAAGTTTATCAAGTGATACATCAATATTTTTTTAATGGTTTCCAGATTTTTACCTCATAATCAGTAAGGCTTTCCTCAATCCCAAATAAAGTGAACAATTTTCCATTTTTTAGTACATTTATGATTTTACTTATGATTAAAAATATTACTTGAACACTTATTTGAACAGTAGTAAGTGGTTGTAAAGATAAGTTTTACATTTTTAGCACATAAAAGTCATAATACATGTATAAAATGTTTTTTTCCTTGTATTTTCTGCACATTTTGTTTAGAGAAAGTGATTTTGTTATTTGATACATAATGATCATAATTCTTAGGCCTTCACTGGGTTGCATCCCTTTTCATTATACAGAAACTTTCTTTAATACATTTTTTTTTACCTAAATTCAATCCTTTTTAATATTAAGTGACAACTTCAATTCTTTTTGTTTGCATTTCTTTGATATGCTCCATAATCTTACCTCTAAATAATTTTGTTTTAGATGTGTTTTATATACAGCCTATAACTGGATCACATTTTTCTATGTGATACAATTTTGTTAATATGTAAGTTTAGAATATTTACATTTATCGATAGATACAAGATATATCTATACTCTGCTTGTATTACTGTTGTTGCCTTTTATTACAGAAACAGCTTTCAGTTCAGTTGCTCAGTCGTGTCCGACTCTTTACTAAGGTCTAATTAAGACAGGAAATTGCATCTATTTAAAATGTACAGGGATTTCCCTGGTGGTCCAGTGGTGGAGAATCTGCCTTCCAATGCAGGGGATCCAAGTTTGATCCCTGGTCAGGCAACGAAGCCCATTCGCCACTGCGAGAGAGCCTGTGTGCCACACCCAGAGAACTTGGCACACTGCAATGACTGAGCCCGCACATTCTAGCGCCTGTGCGCCACGACTGGAGAAAGCCCACCTACCCCAGTGAGGAGCTCAGGCGCCACCACGGAGATCCAGCTCAGCCATAACAAATAAACGCACAAATCGATATTGTGACACGTTTTGTTGTTCAGTTGCTCAGTCGTGTCCAACTCTTTGCGACTCCATGGACTGCAGCACACCAGGCTTCCCTGTCCTTCACCATCTCCCAGAGCTTGCTCAAACTTACATCCACTGAGTCAGTGATGCCATCCAACTATCTTGTATTCTGTCGTCCCCCTTATCCTACTGCCTTCAGTCTTTCCCAGCCTCAGGGTCTTTTCCAATGAGTCATTTCTCCACATCATAAAAACCATCATCAGCATCATCAAAATTCTGCACCTATCAACAACCTACCGAAACTTCCTCACCATGCACCCTGCAATTCATCTTTCCCTTCCAACCACTTCCTCATGCCCAGGCAGCCAAGGACTGGTTTTCTACCACTACAGACATTAGGTTGCATTTTCTATCATTCTATAGAACTGAAATCTTACATTATGTACTATTTTTTAAGTCTGGTTTCTTTCATTTAGCATCATTCTTTTTAGATCCGTGTTGTTGCATGTATCAACAGTTCATTACTTCTTTGCTGAGCAGTATTCTCCTATAGGAATATACTATAATTTTGTTCATCCATTCATCTGTTGATGGATATCAGGTTACTAGTTTCTGGCTATTGCAAATAAAGCTGTTATGAATATTTATGTCTAAGTGTTTGTATAAACATATCCTTTCATTTCTCTTGGTCAAATATCTAGAAGTGAAATAGCTGGACATATGGTAGGTGATGTTAAACTTTTAAATAAACTGCCAAACTGTTTTCCAAATTAGTTGTCCATTTTGTATTCCCATCAGCAAGGAACTGTTCCACATTCTGCCCACCCTTGGTATTGTCATCTTTTCATATCATTCGTCCTTATGAGTGCAAAGTGGTATCTCATTGTGGTTTTAATTTGCATTTCTCTAATGAGTAATGACACTGAGAATCTTTTCATGTGCTAATTTGCCATCTATATTTTATCTTTTTTGGTAAAATGTTCAATCTTTTGCCTATTAAAACTTAGGTTATTTTCTTAATATTGAATTATGTAACTTTATATATTCTGAATACAAATCCTTTATCATAAGTATGATTTGCAATTTTTTCTGTCTGGTATATCCTTTTCATTTTAAGAGCAATTTCTTTCAAAGAGCAGAAGTTCTCTTTTAAGTTTATCAATTTGTTCTTCTACAAATCTAGTTTGGTCTAAGAAATCTTTGCCTAATCCAAAATTACAGTTTTTTCTCTATGTCTCCTTTTCAGTTCAGTTCAGTTTGCTCAGTTGTGTCTGACTCTTTGCGACTCCATGAACCACAGTGCGCCAGGCCTCCCTGTCCATCACCAACACCCAGAGTTCACTCAAACTCATGTCCATCGAGTTGGTGATACCATCCAACCATTTCATCCTCTGTTGTCCCCTTCTCCTCCTGCCCTCAATCTTTCCCAGCATCAGGGTCTTTTCAAATGAGTCAGCTCTTCACATCAGGTGGACTAAGTATTGGAGTTTCAGCTTCAACATCAGTCCTTCCAGTGAACACCCAGGACTGATTTCCTTTAGGATGGACTGGTTGGATCACCTTGTAGTCCAAGGGACTCTCAAGAGTCTTCGCCAGCACCACAGTTCAAAAGCATCAGTTCTTCAGTGCTCAGCTTTCTTTATAGTCCAACTCTCACATCCATACATGACTACTGGAAAAACCATAGCCTTGACTAGATGGACCTTTGTTGGCAAAATAATGTCTCTGCTTTTGAATATGCTCTCTAGGTTGGTCATAACTTTTCTTCCAAGGAGTAATTGTCTTTTAATTTCATGGTTACAATCACCATCTACAGTGATTTTGGAGCCCCCCAAAAAATAGTCAGCCACTGTTTCCATTGTTTCCCCATCTATTTGCCATAAAGTGATGGGACTGAATGCCATGATCTTAGTTTTCTGAATGTTGAGCTTTAAGCCAACTTTTTCACTCTCCTCTTTCACCTTTATCAAGAGGCTCTTTAGTTCTTTTTCACTTTCTGTCATAAGAGTGGTATCATCTGCATATCTGAGGTTAGTGATATTTCTCACACCAATCTTGATTCCAGCTTGTGCTGCATCCAGCCCATCATTTCTCATGATGTCCTCTGCATATAAGTTAAATAAGCAGGGTGACAATATACAGCCTTGACATACTCCTTTCCCAATTTGGAACCAGTCTGTTGTTCCATGTCCGGTTCTAACGGTTGCTTCCTGACTTGCATACAGGTTTCTCAAGAGGCAGGTCAGGTGGTCTGGTATTCTCACCTCTTGAGGAATTTTCCACAGTTTATTGTGATCCACACAGACAAGGCTTTGGCATAATCAAAAAGCAGAAATAGATGTTTTTCTGGAACTCTCTTGCTTTTTCGATGATCTAGCAGATGTTGGCAATTTGATCTCTGGTTCCTCTGCCTTTTCTAAAGCCACCTTGAACATCTGGAAGTTCACTGTTCACCTTTAAGAAGTTTTATATTTAGGTCTATGATTCATCCTAAGCTAATTTTTTACATGATAAAAGGAATGGACCGAAGTTTGTATTTCTGCATATGGTCCAGAATCACCTGTATAAAAGGGTATCTTTTCCAATTAAGTTGCCTTTGCGCCTGTATTGAGAATCAGTTGTCCATACACATGTGGGCCTATTTTTAGACCCTATTCTGTTGATCTATTTATATATTTTTATATTAATACCACACTATCTTAATTATTATAGCTTAAAAAACGTCTTGAAAGGGACTCCCCTGGCAGTCCAGTGGTTAAGCACAGATATGATCCCTGGTTGGGGAACTAAGACCCCACATGCCGTGTGGCACAGCCAAAAAAAAGTCTTCAAGTCACTTAGCGTGAGTATTCCAATTCTGTTCTTATTCAAAACTGTTTTGGTGTTTTTAGGCTTTTGCATTTTCAAGTAAATATTAGTTTCTTTTTAAAAAGTCTGCTGGAATTTTGATAAGGAGTATGTTGAATTTACAAATCAAGTTGGGAAGAACTGAAATCAATACTGAATTTTCTGATCTACGAACACAGACTTTCCCTTCATATATTTGGAGATGTAGTTTATAGCAATGTTTTGTAGTTTTTAGTGTGCAAGTCTTACATATCTTTTGTTAGCTTCATCCTTAAGTACGGTTAATTCCTGTTATTCACCAGAGTTATGTTCTATAAAGTTGTTACAAACACGGAATTTGTGAATGCCTAGGAGAAATGCAGGATAAGGCTCCTGTGAGTCTTAGGTCACAACATTTTTGTCAGTTGATCAACATATAACCTTGTTTTATATGGGTTTCTGTTTAAAGATGCCTGGTTTAATGTATACTTCTCACAAATAATTCATTGTCCAACAGACAGAGTGTCACCTTGTTCAACCTCAAGTGGCAACTCAAATTTTTCACCATATGCTGCGCATGCCTACAAATGGCCGTGAATGAGCCGTAAGTAATGGTTTGGGATTACCAATAAATTCTAGTAAGTGAATGTGCAAATGTGGCAACTGCAAATAATGAAGGTCAACTGTATTCTACATTTTTGATGCTATTGTAAGTGGTATTATTTTTTTAAAAATTCAACTTCTGAGCTTCTGTAGTGTCTTAAAAAAATCTTGCACATTACGGTCTATGCTTTCTTTGCCTTATGTGCTGTATTTTATATGATTGCTTAGAAGGGTTATATTTCTTTCCTGTGTTACTTTTATGTATGCTGCTGCTGCTGCTGCTAAGTCACTTCAGTCGTGTCCGACTCTGTGCGACCCCATAGATGGCAGCCCACCATGCTCCCCCGTCCCTGGGATTCTCCAGGCAAGAACACTGGAGTGGGTTGCCATTTCCTTCTCCAATGCATGAAAGTGAAAAGTGAAAGTGAAGTCGCTCAGTCATGTCCGACTCTTAGTGATCTCATGGACTGCAGCCTACCAGGCTCCTCTGTCCATGGGATTTTCCAGGCAATAGTACTGGAGTGGGTTGCCATTGCCTTCTTCACTTTTATGTATACAACTATATAAATATGGTTGCACTCATTAATACTCTAATAAGGGCAATGATAAATGAGAATATTTTCATTTCCTCTCTACTATCCTCCCACACACACTTTTAATTGATTTTACAATGTCTACTGCTGTTTGCTTTTGAAAAAACCATTGAATTTACTTATATTTTTCTGTTTTAAATGATAGTTTTTATCTCCCAGCTATAAAATCTGAGGATACTAGCATGCATACACTTTCCACCTTTTCTCCTCTGCCTCTCTCATCTTTTATTATTTGTTATTTCTACATTGTAGAATTTATAACATTTACATTCTGTCCTGCGACAAGTCACTTCTACTTTATTCTGGATGGACGTGAGTTTGAGTGAACTCCGGGAGTTGGTGATAGACAGGGAGGCCTGACGTGCTGCAATTCATGGGGTCGCAAAGAGTCAGACACGACTGAGCGACTGAACTGAACTGAACTGAGTCATACAGAGAGTGTTTAATTCAACATTTAGGTGTTAGTCTCTTTGCCAACAATTCTCCACTTACCTCCTATTTGGCTGAAATTTGTCTTCTAGAAATTTCTTCAGTGAGGGGTTATAAAAGTTCTACATCTTGAGTTCAAGCATGTTTAACAATATTTGTATAAAATAAATTTGGAAGAAGTAAAGAAATCTTGGGTCACTAGATTATGAAGCCCTTGGGCAAAAAAATCTAAGCATCTAGCATAGTGCAATAACCTTTCAGACAACCCCCAGATGAAATGTGTCATTGATAAAAATGGATGAAAGATCTTATACACGAAAATGTTTTCCTCTGTGCATATTCTATCTTAAGACTTTTACAATCTAGGTATATTTGGTAAGAATATCATCCAAAGAAATCAAGGATATTATATAATACAAGAATCAAACGGGGACAGCAGCACTGGGACATCACGTGACAGCGGAAAGAATGTCAGGTCAGGAGCAAGTCAGTTTGACGGTCAGCCCAGACACCAACTAATGGAGTCCTTCTGCATATTACAAAAACCTTACAAATCAGTAGCACAGAATGCCGCTTTCCATTCTAAGGACACGTTCCATGTAGTCATGTACAGACATGAGAGTTGGATCATAAAGGAGGCTGAGTGCTAAAAAAAAATTGATGCTTTTGAATTGTAGTTCTGGAGAAGACTCTTCAGAGTCCCTTGGACAGCAAGGCGATCAAACCAGTCAGTCCTAAAGGAAATCAACCCTGATTATTCATTGGAAGGACTGATGCTGAAGCTCTAATACTTTGGCCACCTGATGCAAAGAGCTGACGTACTGGAAAAGACCCCGATGCTGGGAAAGATTTGAGGGCAAGAGAAGAGGACAATAGAGGATGAGGTAGTTGAATGGCATAATCGAGTCAATGAATATGAAACTCGGCAAACTCCAGGAGATAGTGGAGGGGGAGCCTGGAGTGCTGGCAGAGAGTCAGGTGACTCAGTGACTGGAAAACAATAATAAGAGGGAGAAGTATCATTATCATCCTCTACCTAACCTCAGCTACTATTAAAATTGTTTACATTCCTTCAGAAATTAAGGGCTAAAGGACAAGAATAGGGGTAGGCTGAGTGCTAAAAAAAAATTGATGCTTTTGAATTGTAGTTCTGGAGAAGACTCTTCAGAGTCCCTTGGACAGCAAGGCGATCAGACCAGTCAGTCCTAAAGGAAATCAACCCTGATTATTCATTGGAAGGACTGATGCTGAAGCTCTAATACTTTGGCCACCTGATGCAAAGAGCTGACGTACTGGAAAAGACCCCGATGCTGGGAAAGATTTGAGGGCAAGAGAAGAGGACAATAGAGGATGAGGTAGTTGAATGGCATAATCGAGTCAATGAATATGAAACTCGGCAAACTCCAGGAGATAGTGGAGGGGGAGCCTGGAGTGCTGGCAGAGAGTCAGATGACTCAGTGACTGGAAAACAATAATAAGAGGGAGAAGTATCATTATCATCCTCTACCTAACCTCAGCTACTATTAAAATTGTTTACATTCCTTCAGAAATTAAGGGCTAAAGGACAAGAATAGGGGGTAAGGGACATCACAGAGAAAACAGTTTGATGTGAAAAATCTGTAGATACTCCATTTATACATAAGAAATCAATGGGAAAGTAAAATGGCTTGATATTGAATGCACTGGGGAATCAGATATGATTTGATTATTAAGTCAGTAAGGTTACTACCACTGATGAAAAGATCTATCCATGCAGCAGATAACACAATGTGTATTCCTTGGGCAATGCTGTGGAAGGAAACTCTGAGAACTGCAGCTAAAAATGAGCAGGGTCAGTGCTGTGTTATTACACTTGCTGTCCAGCTAAAGGAAGACAGATGAAGGGACAGATCTGCCTAAGGACTTTGCCTGCAGACTGCTGCTTAAAATAAGCCAGCTTTTATTCAATGACCTGTGGTGACATAAATGGGAAAGAAATATAAAAAGAAGAGAGTAGATATATGTATAACTGATTCACCTTGCTGTATAGCAGAAATTAACACAACATTGTAAAACAACTACACTCTAATTAAAAAACAAAACAAAACACAGCCCTGTCTCTAATACTTTTGGGGAAGAGAGAGACTATAAATATATTCAACAAACAAAGGCGTTGCTGTCTAGCAGATGAAGCCTATGCTGAGTGGGAAATCCTACAGATTGTCGTTGTTTAGTCACTAAGCTGTACCTGCCTCTTTGTGACTACATGGACTGAAGCCTGCCAGACTCCTTTGTCCATGGGATTTCCCAGGCAAGAATATGGGAGTGGGTTGCCATTTCCTTCTCCAGGGGATCTTCCGGCCAGAGATCAAACCCAAGTCTCCTGCTAGGCAGACAGATTCTGAGCCAAGAGAGTCTACCACTGAGCTGCCTGGAAAACCCAACCCTACAGATGCTACCTATCAAAGCAACTTTTCAAGAATAACCTATGTGACCAGAGCAAGTCTCATTTATGGTACTAGGAAAGTCAACACCCTTCAGCCATATATTTACATGTTAAATTTAATTAGGTTAGCAATCAACATGCATAAAATTCTCTGCTTGAGTACAACTCTAAAAAAAGAAATTCAAAATAGATTTGTGAAATAAGAAACATCTGCACCTTAGTAACCAACCTAGTAATGGTTTCTGCATATACAGCGCTTTTTCAGGGTAGAGCATTCTCGTGCATATTATTTTACTTGGTTATCTGGCAGACACAACCACTATAATGTAAACATACTATCCCCATTTTGTGAAATAAGAAAACTGACTTGGGGAGAGTAAGTTATTTCCTTAGTGAATGAGTGAGCCTACACTGTATTGCAAACTCCCTTCATTATACTTCCTTGCTTTATAGAAAAACAATTTCCAACTTTGGGGGAGGGCATTTATATCAACTTTCATAATCATATATGATTTGTGAGATCATAGTCTGGCAAATCACTTCGAAGGCAATGCAGTTCAGTGACCTATCAAATCTTCTTTCCATTATTAGGAATGAAGAACCATAAGTGACAATGAGATGAGAACCAGAAAAGTATGGCATCATGCAAATAAACTGTTAAGAATGAGTTACAAAGACAAGAGATGACCGAAACCGGGGCAGAGAGATTAAGAAGCAGAAATCAGGGAGGACAATGCATATAAGTCATTTGTGCAATCACAGTGTTATAGGTTAAAATTACTAACACAAGTTGAAAGAAAGGCATATTGTTCAGAAGTTTCTAGAATCTCTTTGACAGCATACCACTCTTATCAATACCATCTAGTCCAAATAAGTGTTGAACTTAAATAGCCTGGAAAGCTTTGTGGTGTATAGAAATCTATTTCCCTGTAGTCAGAACATTCAGGTAAAAAACAAACAAACAAAAATCTCCAATCCCCACACAAGAGACTCTCAAATATGTAGAGACAGGCAATTTGCACCTCACCTTCAGTATTCCTTCACCTGGTGAAACACCTTTCATTGCTTCTGTTTTTCCTTCAAAACACATGACTTCAAATCCCTTTCCTCTCCTGGGTATCCTAATTTAAACACAGACCTGTCTCTTTACATTCAGTTTGAAATATCCATAACAGAACATAACAATCTACATATGGGCTGATGAGAACAAGCAGGCAACCCTGCTTGTATAGCTTCAGCATAAGACTGTGTCGGCTTCTTGAGGTACTCATCATACTATTTACTCACACTAGGAGTATCATCAAATCCTCAAATTTCGTTTATGAAAATCTGTTTCACATACTTTAAAAAATCAGCTCTGAGTATAATTTACATTTTAAAAAGTTTACCAATTTTAAGTGCACAATTTGATGCGTTTTGACAAATAAATACAGTCATGTAACCATCTCTTCAATCAAGATACAGAACCGTTCTAGCACGCCAAATAGTTCCCTCATTATTCTTTGCAGCCAATTCTCTTTTCCCCTGCCCCAATAATCTGCTTTCTGTCATGATAGTTACGTCTTTTCTAAAGTATCATATAAATGAAAACAATGTGTTTTCACTTAATCTGTAGTCCTTTGTATCTGGCTTAACTCCAGGGATAGAAACCGCGTCTCTCCTACCTCCTGCACTGGCAGGCGGGTTCCTTGCCACTAGTGCTACCTGGGAAGCCCAAACCTCTGGGCTGGGCTGGGCTGGGATCTGAACCCGGGGCCTGTGGCACCCAAAGTGAGAATCACACCCCTAGACCAATTACCAAAGCCTTTGTGATATTTATCTACATTGTATGTACAAGTAGCCTATTCATTTTTATTAGTGATATTCCACAGTATGGGTAGACAATGATTTGCTTATCCACTCGTCAGTTGGTGGGTATTCCCATTATTTACAGTTTTTGGCTATCACAAACAAGGCTGTGGATATTGTTTTCATTTCTTCTGGGTAAACACCTAGGAAAGGACTGCTGGATCAGAAGACGAGCAGGGGAAAAAACTCTTTTCTGCTATTTTTCTAATTCATTCTCACAACATGCCCAATACCAAAAGTGTGAATTTTCTACACCATGCAATTTTGACACTGTCTGGAGTTAGCACGAACCCCAGAGGTTAAGGGCTCAGTTCTGTAAGACTGCGTCCCACTTTAGACATTACAAATAGTAAGCCTCCAGTTTCCTCACAAGTTCTGTCCAGTTTGGCTATAAATTGAGGTTTGCATGACCTCTATCTTGGATTTGATAATTTGTTGGAGTGGCTCATGGAACCCATGAAGAATTTACTCACTACTGCTGATTTATTACAAAGGGTGTTTTAAAGGATACAAATGAACAGCCAGATGAAAATACACAGGAAGAGGTTTGGATGAGTACATTTTTTATGATGGCTTCATTAGGTAGGCGTGACTGATTATTAACCCAGTTTCCAGCTCCTCTCACTTCTCTGGAGAATGGGGATTTGGTGTTGAAAGTTCCAAATTTCTAATCATGGCTTGGTCACTCTGGTGACCACGCTCCATCCAGGAGCCCACCAAGAGTTGCCTTTGCTTTGCTAGAACAAAAGATACTCTTATCACCCAGGACTTTCCAAGGGATTTACAATACAAACTCTGCAGCAAACACTATTGCTTAGGAGCACTATACCAGAAAATGAGGTCAAGATAAAATAATTAACAGGAACTGGGGGGGGCAGAGAATGACATGTATTTCTTATTTTACATATGGTAAGTTT
Source organism: Oreotragus oreotragus (assembly GCA_006410675.1). NCBI lineage: Eukaryota > Metazoa > Chordata > Mammalia > Artiodactyla > Bovidae > Oreotragus > Oreotragus oreotragus. The sequence goes on from SJYX01018854.1 coordinate 365,570, forward strand.
GCATTTTAATTTTTTTCCACAGAAAAAGCAATCTGAAGTTGTGTTGAATCTATAGATCAATTTTTTGGGAGGAAAATTGACATGTCACTAATACCTTCCAATTCATCAATATGGCAGGAGACATAAAGAAATACATGGATTTTTGAATAACAAACCAACCCTGAACTCCTGGGATAAACAATTCAGAAATCTTAAAATTCCTCTCTCCTGCCCTTGATGTCACTGTCATATACTTGACTTCTCCATATATTATAAGCCCTGTTATTGTTGTTTTTTAGTTGCTAAGCTGTGTCTGACTCTTTTGCAACCTCATGGACTGTAGTACAACAGGCTCCTCTGTTCATGGGACTTCCCAGGCAAGAATAAAAGTGTTTGGGGAGAAAAGTGAAAGTTGCTCAGTCGTGTTGACTCTTTGTGACCCCATGGACTATACAGTCCATGGAATTCTCCAGGTCAGAATACTGTAGTGCATAACCTTTCCCTTCTCCAGGGGATCTCCCCAACCCAGGGATCGAACCCAGGTCTTCTGCATTGCTGGCGGATTCTTTACCAGCTGAGCCACAAGGAGTAGATTGCCATTTCCTTCTCCAGGGGATATTCCTGACCCAGGGATCAAACCCATATCTTCTGCACTGGCAGATGAATTCTTTATCACTGAGCCACCAGGGAAGCCTTATAAACCCTGGGTATTATTATTAATTTTGCTTTAACCTGTTAATTATTTTCTGAAGAGACTATAAAAATGTCTTTTATATTTACCCTTTTTTTTTTTTTTTTTACTGTGTTCAGAGTATGCTGTATTAATTTTGCTTTAACC
>SJYX01018854.1:384693-438003 GCA_006410675.1 Oreotragus oreotragus
GACCTGCATACAGATTTCTCAAGAGGCAGGTTAGGTGGTCTGGTATTCCCATCTCTTTCAGAATTTTCCACAGTTTATTGTGATCCACACAGTCAAAGGCTTTGGCATAGTCAATAAAGCAGAAATAGATGTTTTTCTGGAACTCTCTTGCTTTTTCCATGATCCAGCGGATGTTGGCAATTTGATCTCTGGTTCCTCTGCCTGTTCTAAAACCAGCTTGAACATCAGGGAGTTCACGGTTCACATATTGCTGAAGCCTGGCTTGGAGAATTTTGAGCATTACTTTACTAGCGTGTGAGATGAGTGCAATTGTGTGGTAGTTTGAGCATTCTTTGGCATTGCCTTTCTTTGGAATTGGAATGAAAACTGGTTACCTCTTGTTTTTTTGATGACAGTCATTCAAACAGATGTGAAGTAATATCTCATTGTGGTTGTGACTTGCATTTCCCTGATGATTCGTGATGTTGACCATCTTTTCATGTACCCATTGGCCAAGTGTATGTCTTTGGAAAAATGTCCATTCAGGTCCTCTGGCTATCTATTAATTGGGGTATTAGTCTTCCTGCCTTTGAGTTGTATGAATTCCTTATATATTTTGGAGATTAACCCCTTCTCTGATACATGGTTTGCAAACATTCTCCCCCATTTTGTAGACTGTCTCTTCATTCTGTTGACTGTTTCTCTTGCCTTGTACAGACTTTTTAGTTTTATATAGTCCCATGGATTTACTCTTATTGCTTGTGCTTTTGGTATCATTTTCAAAAATTTTTGCCAATTTTTCCCTTATGTCTTCTCCTAGGAGTTTTATGGTTTCAGGTCTTATGTTTAAGTCTTTAATCTACTTTGAGATAAGTTTTATGGGTATGATTGAGTCTAGTTTTTCTCTTTTATTCCTGCATGTGGTTATCCATTTTTCCCAAACCATTTATCTTTTCTCAGTTAAGTACTCTTGACTTTCTCGTCAAACATTAGTTGACTGTACATATGTTATATATGTTTATTTCCATATATAAGAATTTGCTTGTATTTGTGTCTTTGTCTATATAAGAGCAACACTTGAGCTCTTACTATATTCCAGACACTATTCTATATGTCCTTTATATACATTGTCTTGTTCAGTCCTTATAATGGAACAGGTACATAGTCATATTTAGGTACTAAAGTTAAGCAGTAGATCAACAATGTAAAAAGGCAATCACATTTCACACTACCAGCAGCATTCCTGGGGAGGGGAAAGATTCAAACATTTATATATAGCTTAAATGTTTTCAGAAAGGAAGTAGTACTTCTTTAATTGACAAGGTGGCATGTGGCTGAGGCGGTAAGTGTGAGAGAGGTTGTGTAATGTAAGTTAATGGTGCAATGAAATAATAAAAAGAAACAGGACATGCATCTTTGCTACTTCCTGGGGAAGTTACCTTGAGTGACTTACTGAACATCTGGTCTGTTTCTTATCAGTCTGCTGTTGATAATCAAGCCTACTTGCAAAGTCCTATGGGTTAAATAACAAGACCATGCCAAGCCCACATTTCCTTGCATGCAGTTGACCTTCCTCAGTAAACATAACACAGAAACTATTCTGAACAATGCAGGTGGACCACAACTGTCCTGAAGAACATTCACATGCAAAGACACAGAAAGGCTAAAACACAGAAGGTAAGGGGAAGCAGACAGAAAGAGTTCCAAGGACTGGAGCAACCAGCCCTAGAAGTGATGTCTTAGTGGAAGAGTAGTAGTTGACTTTAAATAATTAATGGGCTACACATATCAACAATCTCATATATGCAGATGACACCACCCTAATGGCAGAAAGTGAAGAGGAACTAAAGAGCCTGTTTACGAGCGTGAAAGAGGAGAGTGAAAAAAGTTGGCTTAAAACTCAACATTCAAAAAACTAAATCATGGCATCCAGTCCTATCACTTCATGGCAAATAGAAGGGGAAAAAGTGGAAACAGTGACAGACTTTATTTTCTTGGGCTCCAAAACCACTGCAGATGGTGACTGCAACTATGAAATTAAAAGATGCTTGCTCTTTGAAAGGAAAAGATCTATATAGTCAAAGCTATGGTTTTTCTAGTATTCATGTATAGATATCAGAGTTGGACCATAAAGTAGGCTGACCACCAAAGAATTGATGCTTTCAAATTGAGAGTCTCTTGGATCCTAAGGAGATCAAACCGTTCAATCCTAAAGGAAATCAACCCGGAATATTCATTGGAAGGACTGATGATGAAGCTCCATACTTTGGCCACCTGATGTGAAGAGTCAGCTCACTGGAAAAGACCTTGATGCTGGGAAAGACTGAGCTGGAAAGACTGAGCAGAGAAGGGGACAGCAGAGGATGAGAAGTTAGAGAACATCACTGACTCAAAGGACATGAATTTGAGCAAATTCTGAGAGATAACAGAGGACAGGGAAGACTGGAGTGCTGCAGTCCAAGATGGTCGTAAAGGGTCGGACATGACTTCTGTCTGACTGAACCACAAGTTTTCCTTGCCTTTTTGATGAAAATCAGCATATGATATTAAAGAGTCAAATTCCTGCTGATCAAATTGTCAAGGCCATCATCCAATTTCTAAAATTGTCAGTATCTTATATCTGTCATTGATCAGGAAGAGAGAGACTAAATTAGAAAAGAAAAAATACTTGTATGATATGCCATCTCATCCAAATGAAGTCATGGAAATGGTGTTTGCTCACAATAGGATTATGAACAAAGACTTTATTTCATATCTTATCTCATAAAAGATAAGCTAGCAACAGCTAGCAAAATTCAACATAAAAAAGCTGAGATATTGCTGAATGTTTCTTTGTAGAGCCCAGTGGGAAAGACACATTCAATGACAAAGCTTTCATCACTCTTTTGGTGGAAAAGGGAAATGAGGGCCAGCATCCACATAGCTACATCTTCCCAGCTGCCTACTCAGCTGGTGCTCTGCCATTAGGAATGTTAAGGGACCCCTGACTGACATCAGAGCTCACAGAATAAGCATCTAAAAACTCTCTGAAAAGTCCTGAACCCTTCTCCCTGATATGGGTTATCAGATATATGCTAAGGACTGACTTGTACCCTGCATATCAGTGATTTCAACAAACTATAAAGTAAAATATTCACCCATACACACAAGATGACTTTCCCGTACCACTGACGTTATGTGACAGGCAACAGCAGCAGTTGATATAGTGATTTCGCCAAAAGCTTATCCCTCTTTCTCAAGTAAATTTGCCATCAGCTTCGAGGTTGATGTTGCAGACTTCTCGGCAAATCTGCCTTGGCTATGACGAATGGAATTCTGAACCATGCCTCTGAGGTATTCTATTGTGGACCCTTAGCGACAACATTCATCAATTTCATCCTGGAAAACATTACTGTATACTTGATCTGGGAAGACACAACTGGCTTACTAGGAAAGGCCACTGTACTTTGCCTGAAAATGACTCAAAAGTGTTGAGGGTTTCATGTCACTATTTGACAAAGTTTCATAACAGAGAAAGCACTGGAGACTGTGGACAAAAAAATGACCTGCCAAGTAAAATTCAATTTTCAGACAGTCATTGTGCTCCTTTCTGTTCACAATTTTTCTTTTTCTGTCATTTGAGTAAAACTATCAGCCCGGCAGATTTACTAGTCTCTGCCCATCAAGACTCACATTCTATAATTACACTGGGTTTCTGGTTGCTATTGATGTTTATGATGTTATTCTGAACTGTGGTATTTCATTCCTATTTCTGTCACTCCTTTCATTTTTCAATGAATTGCTTCTAAATTACTGATCCATTTTTGTGAACTGAATAAAGAAGACAACAGTGTAATAGAAGAAAATAAAAAAGTTAACTAGATAAAAAACTATTAATATAAACTAACGTACAACTGTATGCTATGTGCCATACATTATTTGAAAGATTTTACCTGTTTAATATATTAACTGATTTACTCTTCACAATCACTTTAGGAAGGAGGCAGTATTATTATCACTGTTTTATAGATGGGGAAACTTAGGTGTGACTTCACTTGCCTAAGGTCACAAAGAACCAGGATGTGGGACCAGGCAGTCCAATTCCAGAGCCTATGTATTTCCCATAATATGTTCCTTCTCAAATAGGAGAAAAGAAACTCACAGAGATCAGGGCTTGTCAGAATGAGATGAATGCACTGATGCAGTCCTTGTAACCCAAGAGTATTCCTTAGAAAGGGTGTGTTCAACAAGCCTGCCCTAAGAAGCTTACATAGCTCCTTGAGGAATCTCACTGCGATAAGGCCGCCCCACCTACCCCAGAGACAAAATCCGGTCATCACAGTCATCAGCAAAGGGTTGAAAGACTGCTTTCCATCCTGTCTCAAGTCACACCAGGGTGAAAATTCCACAGACGTTCTTGGCAAGTTGGTTCAGTGTGACATGACCTACTGAGGTACTCTCTCTCGGTTTTCAGTTATATGTTAGTTTTGACTTCCTATTTGGCAAGATGAGCCTTTAACTTTCTCAGCCAGATTTCCCTCATTCATCTTGCTAATATAATTTTTTATTCACTGTTGTCATGGTTACAACTACCTAATATCCACAGCTGGGTCTATAGTATATGAGTATAAATATTTATAGACTTCATATATATATACACACACACACAATGAATATATTTCTTTTCTTCCATACTTCTGTCATAGAGCGGTTGCTCAACAAATCCAAGTGGAATGGAAGAACGAGGTTTGTCTGTGTGTGCTGGGCCCATTTAATCTGGAGGCACACGCTTTTTCCTGAATCATTTCTTTGTAGTTTTCTCCCCACTACTGTTTTCTGGAACTCACATTAGTTAGGGGTTGGACTCCTGAGTTGACTGATTCCCAAGTGTTTTTTTCTTTTCCTCCTCACTGTTCTACCTTCACCTTGATCTTCGTATCACTGAAAGATGCTTTAGCCTCTGGTTACCAAATACTTAGTTATTAGTTCTTTCCTTCTTATAGGCCCAGCTCTGAGTAATCAAGAGTCTCATCTGTTTTGCTGAAGGGGACAGAATTCTCAAACTTGGCAGCTGGTAGGTCTTTTTCTCTAGGTCTGGTGGATTTCCTCGGAGAAGAATCTTCAGATTTCCTGGCTGATGTTACTGGTCTCACTTCCACTGTTTTAGGAACCAAGAGAAGGAAGACGACAGAAGATCTTACTATTCAGCATGTGGGCATTCACTTGATCCCCAATTTTCAATAAGGTACTATTTTCCTGCTCTTAGTAAACACTTCCAAAAAGACCAGGGGCCTTTCCTCTAGCCAGATACATTCCTCCCCATAATGATTAGGGACCATGATCACTACCCAAGTGGACCCTGACGACAGGCTGTGGTCACCATCACATCCTGACATACTTCTGTGACCTTGAGTGTCAAGGGGCAAAGGATGGACTTAGTCTTTCTTCTCCAAAGAGGCCTCTAGACTCTCTACAAGCAGTTCTCCAGCAACCCTTTAACTCCAAATATCAGTATTTCCTCCCTAAAAAAAAGGTTGACTACTCAGCTTCACCAGACACTCTGAGATACCCCTGACTGTACACATCCCACAACCCAAATCTTGTGCCCAGAAATGGCTCACTGTGCTGTGGGATGGAAGACTTCTTACCATCCCGTCCCTGTGTCCTACTCTGTCCTGGAATAGAGAGATTCTTCCTGCTGGTATAGGATAGGCACACGTTTTACCTTACTTAAAAAAACTTAAGCTATAAATACACGGTTTTAAGAAAAATAACTACAGGGACTTCAGTAGTCTTCTTGCAGTCCAGGGGTTAGGACGCCACACTTTGACTGTCAGGGCTGAGGCTTGATCCCTGGTTGGGGAACTAAGATCCCACAAGCTGCATGGCATGACCAAAAAATAAAGAGAGCTTAAAACAGAGAAAAGAACTACAAAACCATCTAGCAAGTAGGATATGTTATAATCTAGAGAAGAATTTCATAGGACAGATGCATAGTATAAATGATGCTACTACACATGTTCAGAGAGATCATCCATAGGAAGCCCAACCACAAAGATCAATAATGAAAATTTGCCCGGCATGCCCCAATCTGTAGCTTCTTCCTTTCTCCTTGACTGCCTTAAGTTGGCATTCAAACACACGCTTAGGACTTGCCTGTCTTAAAAACTTTATCTTGACCCTCATCTCCATCTGCTTATCACTCTATATTAACATCTTGAAGGCCAACCATAAAGAGTAATGTTCTTGCATTCTCTCTAAGACTTCATTAACCCCTCACTCATCAGTTCTCTAAAATGTGGCACCCACTCCCATAATGCCAATGAAATTCTTCTTGCCAATACCAATAACAACCCTGTCCAGACTTCAGCACCATCCTTGTCTCCAATCTCCCCCTTACCCTAACATATCTGGACAATTACTGAGCTGGTCAATTTCACCTCCTTTACATCTCTGTGACCTATTCACTTCTCTCCATTATTTCACTGCTGAATTACTCTAACAGACCTCCCCAATTTGAGTCTTGCCCTCTGCACAGCACCTAGAATGACATTTCTAAAATGCAAAATGCAAATCTGATCACGTCACATCCCTGTCTAAACTACTTTTGTGGCATCTCACGGCCCTTGAAATAATTTTCCAAATCATTATCATAGCTTATATAAAGCCTTCACGATCTGACCCAAAGGTAAGGATAAGAAACTGGCCATTCAGAGGGGTCAGGAGACTTGCTGCCACTGACGGTTCCCCAGCCCTGGGACTACAGTCTGAATCTAGGTCTTCATCTCTAAACCACACTTTGTTCTGCTCCTGGTGGATTAGTTCTTGCATTGTCTATTCCACATGATCCATCCTCCTTGTCATCTCTATTAAGAAATGGGACCAAGAGTTGATGACAGACAAAGAAACGTGGATTGGGGACTTGCTCAACGTCACCCATTTCCTCAGGGGCCCAGCGTGACTCAGCCGGAGCTCTGTGCTCCATCTGCTCTTCTATAGGGCTTCCCAGATCACAGGTGCTAACCAGGGTAGTCTCTCTCCCCAGGTACGTACAGAGTTGGGGGGTACGTACAGAGTTTGGGTGGGGGGGCACAGCGGGGGCGCGGTGGCAGCATCTACAGAGCACTGAACTCAGAAGACCTGGGCTCCAATCTACAAACTCTGTAGAGCTATTTAAGTCTTTCACTTGGCTGAATCTTGGTTTCTTCATTTGTTAAAAGGAGCTGCAATACAGTCACGTGTGCACGGGTGTGTATGTACACACAGGATAAATGTAATGCTTATTCTGCCTCTCAGGGCTCTTGTGGAAATCAAGTGAGAAGAGAAACAGGAAAGGACTCTACAAATATGTTATTAGTATAACAAGGGCAGGTTTAAAACTAAAAGTCTAGAGCATGCTTAACCAAAGAGGGCATTGCTACATTCCTGTTTGCTCTTTAAAAAGTCAGTTCTCACCTGTCACGTAGGAGTGAGACCTACATCAGGCTTTTTCCCATAAGGTGATCAAGAAGTCTAAAATGGCAGATATTCTAAGGTACTCTCTTCTTGAAAACTATTTCCCTATTCTCAATTCCAAAGAAAGAGCATATGAATATTGCTTCTTTTCTAGATTATCTAAAACTGATTAAGGCAACTGTTGTGCAATTCTGAAACTACACAGACCAAGGTGAGCAGTAACTATCACTTGTGGTTTAATAATGTTTCCAAGTGTTCATTATTTTAGCCCTTTTATTAAGAGGATTTTCTACTTTAAGATAAAATCCCCAGATCACTAACACATGATAGCATAAAAAGTCCTCTTCAAAAAATAGGTGATAGGATTTAGAGTTAATTCATGCTTCCAACCAAAATCAACGAAAAAACATTTTTCACCATTAACAATGAAGCACGCTTAATTTATTGCTTGAGTTGCTTTAATCACTTGGAAGGAAGCTTTCAGCTACCTTCCTAAATAGTTACCTTTCTAATCTCTCATCTCTAGGCAAGGATTTTCTCTTCCTAGTTCACTGAACAAATCCTTTCCTAGCAAAGTTATTTCCTTAAAATAACTTTAACCCACAAATCCTCCTGGTTAACATCTTTGTCAAACATGTTCACAGGCACTGAAACTGCCATGGTTGGCTTTCAGACACATGCTGCATGTTCCTGTATAATTAGTTTCATGAATCATCTTAATAACTGATTAATTAGACACCAAATTGATTGTCTGAAATTTAGAACGTATCTTGTCAGACATTTAACCACGGTCAATCTACACAAAACTAACAAGCCTCACAGTCAAAAGTCGGGAAATCACAACAGGAAAAAGATGGATCAAGGTTTTATTTTGAGAAGAGCAAAATAACTGTAGAGATGGATTAAAAACTGGAACATCTTTAACGGCTACCACCCTTGCTGGAACAGTGTTCTAAAAATATTTATGATGAGAACCTAAATTATAACTAATAGATTTTTTGTTATATTATGTACTAGAAGGCCAAAATCAGCAGGAAATCTAATTAATTAATGCAGTCACTATAAAATAATAATTGACATCAAACATTGGATAAAATGAAATTTTAAGAACTTTAATCTCTTCCTTTAAATTAAAGATAGTAAATGAAACCCCTCTGTATCTTTTAAGAGTCACTGTAACTGCAAGAAGCAAATTATTGATTCAATAGATTTAGTTATTAATTTTAAGTGAATCACTTCTACAGACAGAATTGACTGGCAACATATCAAGTCAGTGTGCTAGGGTTTTAAACCAACAACTGAGGAATTTTTGTTTCCTAGATTATTTTCCATTCAAGGAAATTATTCTTAAGGTAAATAAAATAATATCAGGGTTTATTTAATATGCCCATTCTGAAAGGAATTATCTTTTAAAAGTGCACATTATCCAGTCTTTCAGGATAAATAAGATCCGGCTGAAAACAGTTTGCATGAAAAAGATCAGGATGAGGAGCACGAGGAAGAGAGAGTGGGGAGGGAATAACTGATCATCAGCTCAGTGAATCGGAATGAACCTGGTGATAGAGCTACTACAGAAAGCCACAGAGAGTGGCTGGGGAGGCCACACACTATGACATGATCAGGCCACGCTGAGACTATCTGATACAGTTCTCAATACGCAGTGCCTGAGGAGCTGACAAACTAGATACCAAGTAGAGATATCAACAATCCTGATGTTTGGGGATGGAGATCTCAGATCATGCCACATGCAAAAGGGAGATTTACCTTGTCCTGCTTCAAGGAGCAGAATATTAAGCAACGGGAGAAATAAAGAGAGCTAGAATTTAGTTTCGTGGAATCAGACTTGTCTGAACGGAATGGGATTCTAAACAAGCGGTGAGCAATGAATGTTAAAGTGGGGTCTGGATGCCTGTCTGACAAGATTCTATAAAACGGACGTCAGGTCCTGCAGCGGCAAATACACCGGTGAAACTGAGAAAGGTTCAAAGCAGTATTAAGAAATAACTGAGAACTTTATCAGTTTCCAGCGGCTTGTCCAAGTCATTGCTCTGAGTGATTTTCACACTGAAACCTAAAAATACTGGGGAAAGCATTAAAACATAGATAGCTAGGTACGACCTGATTGGTTAGTAAGGCATATTGGAAGCCGAAGAGTAAGTGACAGCAGGAGACTCAAGGGCCGCCGGTTCAGTCCCTGAGTCAGAAAGATCTCCTGGAATAGGAAATGACACTCCACTCCAGTATTCTTGCCTGGAAAATTCCATGGGCTGCCAAGATTTGGACTCGATAAAGCGACTGAGCGCACACACAAACACAGGAAGAAACTAGAAGTGGGTTCTGTCTTGGGCGCAATTGCTGGTCTGGGTGGACTTCCGCTTTTGTTTTCACAGTCTCACAGCAGTGCTAGAGGCAGGAAAACAAAACAAAAACCTCCCAAAACGGACACCTTTGGGGACAAAGCAGAGGACCACACGGCTCAGTGTTTGATAGAAGTAAACTGATACTTCAGAAGCACAAAGACAATTGCCTGCCCCAAATCTTGGTGCCAAGTGAAGAGAGGAGATTCCTGTACCTCCAAGAATTGAGAACCACAAATCAGGCTTTATACAAATTTGTGGCAGAAATAACTTGAGCTCCAAAACACCTCAAGTTGAGAGCTGAGTTTCCAGGGATTCTGAGGGTTGGAGAGGACTCCATTCATCTGGGAGAAGCAAAGGCAGTTCCTCTCTTGGGAAATCCACCCACAACTCTGATGGCAGAAAATTCCTACAGATAGAATCTAAGGATTATGAACTCACAGTGAAAACTCAAAAAGCCAAACCAAACCAAAAAACTCCAACAACACAGAAACGTAAGACACCATGAGTTAAGAACTAGCAAAGACGACAGAGAATCAGAATTACCAAAGCTTTAGCTACTGCATTTCTCAAAAACAGAACTGAGGCAGAAGACGTGTATAAACATGGACCATACACACGATACTCTAAGCTGGCCAGGATTCTGCACAGGCTGAGTCGCATTCATTATTCAAAAGCATCTTACTATTAGAACTGCTGTAAAAGTTAATATTTACAGCATAATCAAAACCTGAGCATCAGAGTCTCTTCCTGGTAATCATTCAGTTCAGTCGCTCCGTCGTGTCCAACTCTTTGCGACCTCATGAATTGCAGCACGCCAGGCCTCCCTGTCCATCATTAGACTAGCTTATTTCTGTACAAAGAGTTGTAGCTAGAACAAGGCTGTGTAAGTTCTTGTCTATACATGCCTGTATACATGTGTTTTACCTTTTTTAAGTGGACCAGTTTTAGTCTTTTTTGAATTTGTTACGATATTGCTTCTGTTTTATGGTTTGGTTTTTTTTCGGCCACAAGGCATGTAGGCTCTTAGCTCCCTGACCAAGGATTGAACCCAAACCCCCTGCACTGGAAGGCAAGGTCTCAGTCACTGGACCACCAGTGAAGTCCTGAACACGTACTTAAATCAACAAGTATGCTTATTTTGAAACATCCCCGCATAGGCAGAAGCGATCAAACATACAAACTGATTCTATCAAACTCACAAGAGAGTTAAGAAAAAATTACAGCGAATACAAAACATGTTAGAGCAACACCTGAATTCTGCAGCAGCGTTGCCACCTGGAAATTTTCATCCTCGTGCTAAACTCACTTGCCACTTTTACTGTCAAAGGCAATCAAGGAAAAAGTGGGAAATGGTCACTGGTATGGGTTCCAAGTCAGAGTCTTCAGCTAACAGAATGTGGAACTAAAACAAAACCAAACACTGGGAAATTTCACTACAAAACAGAGAGGTTAACCCAAGTTTAAAGTGGACTCTCCATTACCCAATGCTCTTTCCTTAGCTCTTGACTTTAATGCTAATGTGCATCTTTAGAACATGTGTCAGGCAAAGTCATCCAAGGACAGCAGCATTCTCGTTCCACCAGTTTCAATGACCCCATAAAATGATATCTGGTGATGCTAGATAGTTCAGGACCCCGGCAGTGCGTCATATGGTTCCTTCTCTGGGAAGGTTTGCCACGGTCCAAACACTACTAACCCTCAAAAGTGGATGGTGATGAGTCAGAGGGATGAATAGGTTTATTAGACTGATGCAGTACACCTGGGAACAGATGTTAAACTGGAGCTTTGAACCTGTCAAATGTGTAGTCAAGTTAAAACAAGGTTATGCAGCTAGAAGCTCCTAATGCAACCTCTTCCAATATCCCACCAAATATCTAGGAAAATGCAGACAAAGAGGCATGAGGGAATGGAGTCCCACTAGCACCAAAACAAATGCAAAAGCAAATTCCAAAAGTTAAACTACTTCCAGAATTTGATTCCTGTAGTCATAAAACTAATCCAAGTGAATTAAAAGCAGCACACGCACACACAGAGACCTAACCCCAGCATCCAGAAACACGATATGCCTTTGCACCTGCAAGTATGCATAAATGCCTCTCCCTTCAGCGTCTCCTCTGTGGTTTAAAAGCAGGATGGGATGAGCCAACTAGAAAACTGTGCAGGTAGGTCTCTTCTGCAGGGGAGATGCTCATGCATTAGAAATGAAAACATTCATCCTCCAACCTTTCATAAAACTGCAAGATTTAGATCTGCCATGACGCTCCATGAACAGGTCCTGCTTATCTCACTGCATCCTGAGTGGTGAGGCTCAGGCTGCATGATTCTGACATGGCCAGGCCCTGTACACAAGTGAGCACGGCAGGGCCGGCCGTCTGAGTCTGGGGCAGTCAGTTCACAGGTTGCCCAGTGGCTCTAGGCCTGGCTCTGAAAAGGCATCGATGTGACACACAGACATGCCTCCCCTCAGCACAGAGAGAAGATGAGAGCTGGAAAGGTGAACCGGGGTTTCAGAAGACAACAGGGACCACCTCCAGGCTGAAGGCACAAGAGTGGAGAACCTACATAGCAGAGAGATGGAGGCATAAAGGAGATCAGAGTAGATTCACAAAGACAATAAGCAGGAACAGGAGAGGCCCAGCTGCCCTAAACTCCCCCAAGAACCCTCAGTGGTGACTTTATAGCTCCTTGTCCCCAGTCAACCCCACCTGACCTAGCTCTAGGATGTTTCTTGCGAGTTCAGTCACTTCAGTCATGTCCGACTCTGTGACCCTGTGGACTGCAGCCTGCCAGGCTCCTCTGTCCACGGGATTCTCCAGGCAAAAATACTGGAGTGGGTTGCCCTGCCCTTCTTCAGGAGATCTTCCTGACCCAGGGATCATATCCACATCACTGAGCCACCCGGGAAGCCCTAGGATGTTTCTTCTGGCATCCAAAGAGTCCCAACCACAACACGGCAACCATCCCTGGAATCGTGACCTGTGTTTGGCCACCACAAAGGCCAAGATCATCATCAACGGATGTACTGATGCTGCACAGAGGATTCTGCACAAGAAAGGAGAGAGAAAGGTCAGAACAAACATTTAAGAACTCTCTAGTATTTCATTCAGTGAACACAGGAAATGATCCACGGCTGGGAAACAAAAGCAAACAGCCACGTTATCTCTCAGCTCATATAGGATGGTTTATTTTGGGAAAAGTCCCCTTAGAACAGAATATGACTGTGTAACAAATCCTAAAGTAGGAAGGTCCTATCAAAGTTACCAAAGCTCTGCCGAGGAGACTGGACCACGTACACTGAGCGATCACAATAAGATTTTGGTCTCCCTCTAAGAAAAATGTGCGTTTTTAAAGATTTCGGTGAAAAGTATCCGAATGTGGAGAGAGATGTTCTGACACTATATTGTCACGGTTACTATTTTTTCTTAACGTTGTGGTCTTATTAACTACTTCTGGAGCAGTTAACAACTCATTTGCTACAGCATCAACTTTCTGTCAAGAGGTGATATGAAAGGAGGAACTCCTGAGTCCCTCTGACGTGTCTTCATCATGTTTTGAGCCCTTCCTTACTTTTTCACACAACACGGCGTTGGGGCTCACCTTGTACCTGCCCTCCTCAGGCCCTGGACTTGGACCATTTCCCCAAGGAGTCCTGGTTCCTTTCAGAGAAGAATGGTATTTAGCAACTAAGACCTCTGTCCTAGGAGCGCTCGTTACCACGCAGTGCTGCTTCCCTCGGCCTGCCAGTGAACATACCGGGGACTGCACGAGGAAGAGACACATTTCCTCTGCGTTTCTGTACGTCCAAGTTTATAGAAATCCACCCAATTTCAACCTGGCACCACAGCATTCATTCTAGTTTTCTCCCATAATTGTAATTCCCTTCTCAGAAGTAAGAAACCTGGCTTCCATTTTCCTTGATGTACTTAACGTATTCGGTCCAACTTCTTACATGTATCTCATCTCACTGCTGACACTGATCCCGGTGGGGAACACTCCTCATTCTAGTTGGGCATCAGACAGGTTAATACTGCCATACGCCACACCACCCAGGTCCCATCTCACCCCTCAGGATCGAACACCCCACACCAGGCTGCCCTCCTTACCCCAAACTAGGTCGCAGCCGTGCCCCTCCCCCCCGTGGCTGCCTTCCTCAGGTTCTGACAGCAGTGCTGGGCTGCCCCGCTAAGATGACACGCTCTTCACCCCGGCTGTATCCCCATGGGCCACACCCACTTCTTTCCCACACACCGCTACCTTGCCTGGTCCCACCTAGTGGCTTCTGGGCTGAACTGCTGAGGAAGTAGAAGGAGAAGAATTTGGTAATAATTTTAATATAGAAGAAGAAAGGTATAAGAAAAATGCCAGATTGGTACATCTTTGAAATCTCTGCAAGACAAATGAAAAAAATATATATATATATATAACTAATGACAAGTGGTACATTTTCATTTTATATAACAGGCACAGTCCTGAAAATTTCCACAGACATTTAAGTTTTTGTACAGAAAATTCATTTTAGAGTCCTGGGGGCCTTCTACTTAAAAAACACTATGGCAAGTTACTTCATAATAACCAATAGCAAAAAGTCGTTTTGTAGTGTGAATAATCCCTCCTAAAGTGTCTGTTCTGCAAAAGTTGATTTTCACGAAACATGGTCATTTAAGTGCTGGTTAAAAATACAAAGTTCACTAAATACTAGTCAAGGTACCTAGAATTTTACAACTTATGCCTAAGCAAACAAAACAGAACACCAGTCCACTGTAACATAGAAGCCCCAAAGCATGATTTTTTTCTCCAATGAAATGAATGAAAAGGTCCATTCAGGAAGTTTTAATAGCTCACAAATAACGGTCACCTTAACCCAAGTGTCAATACATCTATGTCTGGAAGGGGGAGTAAGCCAGGAATTCAAGTAATTTGGGTATAAACAGGTGAAATCAACAGAATTGTAGGGCTATTTAATTCTCTGTATATTTATTTCGAAATTTGGTATGAAATCCATCCAGTGTTAGTCACTTCAGTTATGTCTGCCTCTTTGCGACCCCATGGACTGTAGCCTGCCAGGCTCCTCTGTCTATGAATTCTCCAGGCAAGAATACTGAAGTGGGTTGCCATTCCCTTCTCCAGGGGATCTTCCCGACCTAGGGATTGAACTTGGGTCTCCAGCACTGCAGGCAGATTCTTTACCATCTGAGCCACCAGGAAAGCCCCGAAATCCATCCAAGTGGCTTAGGAAAAAAAAGCACAATGAGGAATTAACAGGGCAGCCCTTTACCCCTGATAACTGGAATCCAGAGGTCTTGTGGACAGAGGGGACCCATCACACAGATGGAGAGCAGCAATCCTGGGCTGCATTTCCACATGACACGTGGATCCTAAACACCAGAATGGGGATCAGTCCCCCCTCCTCACTCTGGGGAGGTGGGCAACCATGGAAGGGCGGTTGTGGGGAAGCAGTTTTGGGGGCCGCCCCAAGTCAGAAGGCTGCTCTGGCCAGGCTTCCCCCCATGCTCCTCTGCTAGCTCTAGGACAAGAAAAATAGAATGGAGAAGACCCACAGCAGACTAGGGCTCTCCTGCAGAGGGAACACTGCTGGCTGGGCCCACGGCCCGTCTTCCTTCCCTGCAGCTGCACATCTGCAGGAGCACAGCCCAGGACACGATGCCTGACACAGCAGCACAGGCCCCCACCTGAAAGCACGTCCAGTCCAGGTCAATGGTGGCACCCTCCCCCATCACCCATGGAATTCCAGGGAGGGCTCAGCACACAGAGGCCTCCTGTGGGGGTTCTTTCTAATCTTCACTTGCTCCTCTAGCTCTTAAGAGCCTTGGGTCATTGTCACTTTTTTCTTTTTTTTCTTTTACCTTCCTTTCTCACTCAGTGGTCAGTTGGAATTCTCAGATACCCGGATTTCTGGAGAAACCAGCCCCTCTGCCTTGCTTCAAAACTGCTCTCCTAACACTGGCCTGATGCCCAACTCAGCCTGGCTCTCCAGAGCTCAGTTTTATATAGCTGCTCGGAACCCTTTCCCCATTTCCCAGTTCAGACTCTGTTCTCTTTGGTCGTCTTTGCCAAGGACTGATCACACACACGTGGGTCCATGTTCTTACCCACTTTCTGCGTACAAAGCATCCTGCATTATGGTAGGCTCTGGGGACACATGCACCGAAGACACACAGGCATCTCACGCCCTGAGACCTCCAAATTATGCAGCGCACCAAGGGAGAACAATCAACAGATGGGCGGCACGGCTCCTCTGGGACAGCACTGTGTACAGAACATGAGGGGACCCAGAGGAGCAGAGGAGAAGACACGGAACCAGGTCTTTACCTTTTGATCCGACTACAGCTCTACATGATGCTTTCCAAGTCTCCCAAGTCCAGTGAAGAAAAGCCAACCTTCTTAAAACAGAAGATGCGAAACCCTGCACAAGGGTAGCAAAACCTTCTCTGTTACGCACAAAATATACCACGAAGGTTTTGACTTGTGTTCACGGGTTAATAATGAAAACAAAATTCTGACAAACTAGAGTGAGTGGAACTCACCCATGAGCTCAGTTTCTGAAAGGAAAGACAGAAAACTTATCATATTCTGTTGTGGGAATTCTGTCCTTAATGAACTTTGAACAGATGACCCTTTTCTCAAGAGCCACAATTTTACCAGCTAAGTTTCAGAGTGAACTATTAAGGAGCTTTTAAAAAGCCACTAGAGGGCAAGATAACAGTGGACTTGCCTAGTAAGGAAACCAGAACTTAAATACTGCAGAGCACACCAGCCACGGCCACTCCTTGCTGGGATATGAGATTTGGGATGGATTAAGTAAATGGGTGCCCAAGCAAAGTCCGTGTTTTTCCCCGAGTCGAACTCACAAGTCCCCATGTCTGAGAGCAATATTAAATCACTTTACCAAAGCCAACTACTATTCCTACAACCAACATGGAGCCCTCTGCGTGAAACCAGCCCATTCAAATGGATATCCAAACCATCCAGGTATTATTTCAGATACTTCTGAACCTGGCGTGCGTTCTAAACCAGAACTTCCTCAGACTTCTCTCCTTTTAAAAGCCATGTTCATCCATATTTCCACATAAGACCAATTTGTATTGCCCCATTACTTTTCAGACCACGAAGTCATTTATTTTCCCTCAGAAATGCACTGGAAAGTATGTCGATCTCAGCATCCTTACACATCTCCATTTGCCAAAATGGGGGTTGGGAGGAGGAAAACAGGTATTATATGATACACACACAAATTAATCTTCTAGAACTGCAGCAAACAGCACTGATTTGTGTGAAATTTGAGTTTATTTCTGAATGTGAAACATGAAAAAAGAAAAAAAACCCTGTGATTTCTGGCACCCTTCTGCAATTTTAGAAAGTTACTACATGTGGTATTAAAATCTACATCTGGCTCTCAGTGAAGCTAAGAATAAATGATCGAATATTTTCTAGTATGAAAAGAAATAATCAAGATGTGTATCCTTTTACACATTGGCTCTTTTACAACTCAATTTTCCTTTCTCCACATCCAACCCATATTTGCTTCCGTATTTTGCTTTCCTATTATTAGGACTGCATCCAACCCACAACTGTGGCCTTTCTCCGAACATCTGCAATCCACAGGGGGAAGAAAATAATATGCGGAGGTCTTGCAGGGATAGACCCGGCTGTTTTTCAAAGACCAAGGATGGCTCTCAGGACCTCTGGGCTGAGGAAAATTCAGTAGCAGGGAATCAGTTTGTTCAAGAGAACCCACCTATGACCAAGGGGGAGAATGTCAAAGAGCCACCACATTTCATCCCAGCTCTCCAATGTCTCTTATTTCCATGCTCCCTGAAAGCCTTGGGAGTTGAGGAATAAGCTCTGCCCCCTCAGACTAAACTCTGTGTTTAAATGCCGCAGTTAAGAGAAATGACCAGGGGAGAAAGTTAAGCTAAAGAAAGAAAAACTGTTCTGGAGGCAGGAGGTGGTTAAGAGCAGCTTAACTTTCCTGGGGTTTGCAGAGTCCCCTGGTGGGTTCTGCCCATAGCCTCTGGAGATGAATGAGGTCACGGCATCAAGGATCACCTCCGGGACAAAACTGCCTTACATGCCCCGAGCAGAAGTGGGCGCAGCCTTTCTTCCCTGCTTCCATTCTGAAAGTCCTTAGACCCGGAACCAGCAAACAGTGTATCATTTTGCCCATTTTGTCTTAGATTCACCCCCTGCCCCTTCTCCATGGACATCTTTGCAGCCTCCTCCCCACGTGCCAACCACCGCCCCCCCCAAACACTATCCACTCTCTGTACACACACCCATCCCCCAGAGCTGCCCTGTAGAGTAAAGCCAAGCCATGTCTCACACACAAGGGGTTGAAAGCCAGCCTGCACTTGGTTCTCGGGTCGCACACCCTGGTGACGGACTGTGTCTGCCAGAGAAAAGGAGGCCTTTTCCTACTTTCCACCAAAGCACCATCCTGTAACCACGCCTGGCAGCCCAGGGGCAGCATCTGCCCAGAGAGCACCCCACTTTCTCCTCTACAGGACTAAGGCTAGCTCTGTTCCCTGCCCCTTTATGTCAGCATTATGGACCAAAAAGAGTGGTCTTCCCTCAAAACAAAATCTTTTTACGTTCTCTTTGATAAAAATATTTTTCATTTTAAGGCATAGTATGACATTAGCACATCTTTTCCTGTGGACCGAGTCCATCTTTAAGTCAAATAGAGCTGTTTTAATTGAAATAAACAAATAAATAATGAGTTTGGAACAGAGCCTGGCACGTGGTAGCCACCTACTAAATATATGAGATGTTGTTACTCTTACCTTCTAAAGTGCCATTCAATGCTGGCGTTACCGAGCATGTCCAATACTTTCAACAATGAAGTGAGAGAGATCTACCTTAGAGGAATTAAGAGAACTAAGTCTTTGCTGTTTCTGATCTTTATCAGGCAAAACGACTGCTGGAACTGGAAAAATGTATCGCATCTACAAAATGTATTTAATTATAAGCCTTACATATGAAAACCAGTGAAGGGGGATAGCTTTACATGATAAAAGCTCACAGATAAAAGCTCCTAGCATAACACAGCAGGAGCTCAGTTAACTTTTATTTTTTAAAAAACTTAAGGAAAGGAGGCAGAAAAATTCAAAAGCAGTCCTAAACTGAAAAAGGACAGTGGCCTATGGCCATTATGCCTAGAGGGAATATACCCTAAGACAAATAACTGTTACCGCAGTCAGCCCCGAGTGCTCTGTGCTCTCTTTGTGGGAGGGATGAGGCAGAGTTACACTTCACCGTGTTCTTCCTCTGGCAGCCACGCACTGTTGGGATGTGTACGCTGAGCTTGCCACAGTTCTATTCACTGGGCACGGTCACCCCTCTTTCATAAAAGGGAAGTAAGAACAATGTGTTGAGAGAGAACATAATAACCCAAAAGAAGATTAAAATAAAATGGGACTCTTACACCACCAACTACTTATAAAGTGCATCTGTACAGAATCACTCATCACTGATGTCTGAACAGCTGAAGGTGTCCTTGTACCATTTCCCTTGGCTCATTTACAGAAAAGAGAAAGGCGGGAGACTTTGCGATGCCAGTATCTCCGGCACCCCTGGGTTTGCACGTCAGTATCACTGAAGGTGTAGGACCCTGCTATCCTGGCAGCTAGAGACACTTTTAGACCCCAGGTTAGGCTAACAGGAGGCTTCTACAGTTTGTTTTATACAATGAAAGGATTATTCCTGAGCATCGTGGGTAGGTGGAGGCTGGGACACTGAAGAGAAGGGTGCTTATTTCTGATTTTTGCTTCAACAGCTACCAGGCAAACCTTTAGCATCTGCTGCCAACACCTCAGGGCTGGGGCCAGGAACCCCCCCCCTCCATATTCTTCACGTGACCCTCTCTGGTGACTTCCCCTCCACCTGCTGGTCACTCCTTCAACTAGTCACCTGGGCCGTTCCTTTCAGAACCTGAGAGAGGCTGAGCTCCTTAATAGCTTTCCTCCTCAGCTGCCTAAATGAATCTCCCGCACGGTGTGTGTTTGCTTTGGGGGCAGACAATCAGCCTCAGGTGTGCTCTGCCAAACACAGCTCAGCTCCCAGAGGGAGGGTGGCTGGGTCTGGTCTGCCCTGATCGCACAGAGCTGCTCGGGGCTTAGCTGTTTGTCCATCTCATCAACCAGGTGACGTGTCTCTCATCACCTTCACAGCACTCACGTGTTTCTGAAAACTGTGAGCAAGTGTAATATCTGTGTTAAGTTCATCTGTGCAGCTGTTTGTCCTTATAGGGTTTTAGGTTTCGGTCACTGAGGTTGGCACGACTTGGGGATGTCTTCTCCTTCCTAGCTCCCAGTTCACGCCCCTCCGTTAGCTCCTCCTGAGCTTGGTGGTGGCGCTCTACCAATTATTCATGCAGAGAGCTGGATTTTCAAGTGATGCTCCCACCAAGCTGTGACTGCCCCCTTCAGTCACAGGGCAGGTTTCACCCTCCCCCACCCCGACTTTACACTGAGATACTCTTAACATTTTCAAATCAAGAAGAGCAAACATACTAATTGTTTCATCTCATGGTTTTGGCAAAATTAACCAACCATACTAGAATCACTTTATACAACAGTGTCCTTCTATACAAACTGCTACATAAATGCTAAAACACAGGGAGGGCGCTGCTTGGTTTCTAGGTGCTTTTTCCATGGTGAAAATTTTGATTTTCAGAAGAAAATGATAGATACATACTGGGTCTTGTAACTATGTTGCCTTCAAAACTATCATTTTGTTTTCAGCTATTTTCCCCCCAACTGCTAGCTTCCAGCCAGACTGTCATCTGTGTGTCAAACGACAGAACACTTCCCTGCCTGTGTGCCTATGCACAAATGAAATTAATCTGCCTTCCGGGCTGCAGAGAATGAAACCATCATTGCAGGCACGTGGCCCACCACCGTTGCCCCAGCGCTGGTGATGCTGCTCCATCACAGGCGGCCAGCAGCGGGAACACATCTGCAGGGACCCCTCAGCCGCTGCCTTGTGAAGAGATCAGATGCAAGGAACAGGCTGCTGCTGAGTGTCTGCAGCCTGCAGGTCAGAAACACACTTGGTGAAATAGACCAGTTCTCCATGCCTGCATTGGTTCACCGTTTACCTGGACTGCTTACAATCAGATTCCCGATTGATACAGCAATGAAAGGCATTAGCAGAACCCTTAATCTTTTATGCAGCAGGTTTTTCAACCCAAGCTTTTTTAAAGAGGCTGTGCCCCTTGAAGACACAAGGGGCACTTTCTGTGAGGATGTCAGTGGTCTCACACCTGAAGAGGAAGAGGGCAGGGTACTAGGACACAGAAACAGACAAATGAACGCAGCGGATTAAACGAAGGTGAGTGGGTCACTCTTTAGTTTGCCAATCGCAGTATAATTTTCCCCATCTATTGGAATAATCAGTCAGCTAAGAAGAGTCTAAAAACAACAAATGAGCCCTGGGAGTAGGGCTAAGGATCCCCGTGTAGCATCTGGCAGCTCCCAGACCCCTGCGTGGCTTCCTTGCTGATCCTGACTGCTGCAGGCTGCTTCCAGCTGATGGAGAGGTGGCTGCAGAAGGTGAGAGGCAGCTGTGAGAGCTGAATGCTAAGGGGCAAAACAGATCATCTAGTAGCTACTGGAGGAGGAAAAGGATGATAAAAGGGCCCTGGACACTGGAAACAGCTAGAATGTTGAACTAGAGTTGAAAACAGTTTTTAACTTTGAGCAAAGTTAACATTCATGAAAAAAATCTACGAAGAATTAAGAGACAAGGATACGCCAAATGGCTTGTGTCTGAACACACCTTC
This sequence comes from Oreotragus oreotragus, assembly GCA_006410675.1. Classification (NCBI taxonomy): domain Eukaryota; kingdom Metazoa; phylum Chordata; class Mammalia; order Artiodactyla; family Bovidae; genus Oreotragus; species Oreotragus oreotragus. The sequence goes on from SJYX01018854.1 coordinate 406,267, forward strand.
ACTTCTTAGGAATCTGCTTACTATTAGTAAAGAAGGTAAAGGGAAAAGAGGATCATCACCCTGGTCATGCTCAAGAACGTGTTAAGAAGCAGGCATCCTCTAAGTCTAGGCAAAAGCAGCACAAGGATGTTGTCAGCTGCTTTAATACGCTCACAGCATGACATAACCACCCTCTTCATATACGTCATCCTTGGAAACTAAACTCTCATCACATTTAATTGTGACCACATTTCTGCGTGTGAATCATACTGAACACTACAGATATGGCTTCAGACCAACAGCTTTTGGTAGCTGAGTGTATAATCTTCTTGCAAATCAAATCCTGTCTGCTTCCCTCTCTCCCTAACTCTTCTTCCTCTTTCTCTTCTCCTTCTTCCTCCTCCTCCTCTTTCTTCTTTTCTCTCCCTGCCCTCTCTTCCCTCTCTCTCTCATACACAAACCAACACACACACACACACACACACACAGATCTGATTTTCAGAATGTATTACCCACAAAGCAGAACAACATTTCCATCTCTGGGGAGAAAAATAAATGAAAACTTCTAGGAGGTACAAGAGTAGGCAGCAGCAAATTAGCCTTAAAATTTGTCACAAAACACAAACTTCTATACAACAGAAGGTTTCTATGCCGTCCTCAAATACGTCCAAATGGGCAACAATTAAGAAAGCAGCAACGTGGGTTCCAACAACCAATCATTTTTGTTAGACAAGATCCACCTAAGCAAACTTCTCTGCTCTGCAACCATAAAGGTATAAATAAGAAGAAAATGAGATTCTTGGCTTATGTTTTAAACACTAGACTAATTTTGAGAATCAGAATAGGGGAAAATCTTTTAAGTGCAAAATCAGGTAGCTATTAAGCCAGCAACAACAAAAAACTCAAATGCAAAATCAGCTAGCTATTAAAACAAACAGCCCAGATTACATTCTGTGAAAGGAGATGTCCCACAAAATAATAAGAGCACACAGCTGCTGAACCGGCCACAGGCAGGGACACCATCAGTCTGTCTGTGTTATCAGACCACTGGCTCTGAGTGTATAATCCCAGCTTTGTCACTTACTAGCTGTGTGATAATGAGCAGCTTTCTTGACAACACACTTTTTTTTTCTTGGAGGGGGTTGGGGATACAAAATGGGGATGGGTTAGAACACCAAGTGATGGGGTGGCTAGAAGGAATGATATGAGATGCCCCCTGAGACCTGCTCAGCCAAGTACTTGCCGGGCAGATGACCCTTAATAAGCAGCAGCTCTTTATTAGCTAACTGAGCAAGGGCTTGAGAACACCAATAGTGTTCCCTGAAAGACATGCAAGACGGGGATGTAAAGGGCATGCCGAAGGGAGAGAGGGGAGCTACCAAGAGGAAATGCCTCCACATTAGACCAAAACAGCACAATAAAAGAGAACAGAGAAATGGCTGCCAGAATGTTCAAGCCTCAAAGGTTAGGCGATGATAAAATGTATAAACTGCCTTTTTTCTATTACATGCTTTTCGTTTTGTTTTTCCTGTAGTGAAATATATGTCTAGCATTCAGCGTGGAGCACAATCAAGGAGTATCAGGTGTTTTCTTTAATACAAATGTCAGAAATGGCATGTGTGAACGGCTTTCCTGAGGCAGCAGGGCTGGGGGGGTGGGGCAAGGAGGAATGGTCCAGGCCTCAGCTGTCACTCAAAGTGGCAGCAGCCAGTGGAGCCCTGGCCAGGCTAGACATATTCTCTCCAAGCCAGGAGTATCCTCCTCTTTCCTTAACGACACAGCACTAATCTAATCTGGTCAGTTTACTGGTGTAGAAGGACTTACTGGGTTGCAGGCTGACCTACAGCACATACATGCTCTGTGGATCTGGTCAAACCCATTACCCTCTCCAGGCCTCATTTGCCCCATCTGTGAAAAGGGAAGATACACTGCTCATATTTCGTTATCACCATCAAGTGAGGTATATGCGAAACTATAAAGCAGCAAAAGAAATATTACTAGAAATAACCACCTATTTGGAACACTTTTCTTAATGTATTAACACGCTATTACACCTATAGCAGATGCTTTAAAAAAAAATAAAACTACTTCTAGAGCTGAAATGAGATGCTGACAAAGGACTGAATAACTTAGGACATGTTTGGAAATGATTAAACCCTTAAATTATTATATAGGTAGGCAAAATGATTCTTCGGGACATTGTAACACTGCATGCTAATCAGCCGCAGAAGAAGCAATAACTGTCAACAGCTCATGGCAGGGAGCCAACTGTCTGCTGGGTAAGTCGATGCCTAAAGAAACTGAATTAGCTTTTCAGAGGAGCCACAACACTGAGCCTCAATGTCATGAATTCTGATAGCAGTGGAGTCTGAACGTGGCCCCTCCCTGCAGAGTTTTATTCCTTTCTTCCCTCTAAATTAGATGAAAATGAATGCAATTTACAACTGGTTTATAACTGCCTAACAGTATTCATTGAAAAACTATCATCAAATGTATGCAGACTCAGGCACTGCAGCTAAGACAGAGAATTAAACATTTGACAAAAATTTTACAAACTGCATGAAATATCTACACTTAGAAGCCACTATGCTTTGCGGCATGGAACAGCCTATGCCTTGTTGGGTGTGATTATGTGTATTTTACAAATAACAGTCCTGAATATTCAACTATGCGAGTTCATCCTCTGCTGAAGAAGTAGTTTAATATACTGTTAGAACAAACTTGGGAATGCATCGAGAGAAGAAGATTGAGCACAGGGTACCTCCATAACTGCCTTATAAAGCAGGAAACAAAACAGAAAAGAACCGTAACAACTCACACCACCCCAACACAAAGGCAATCCAGTGTGGCTCCACGACTCTGAACAGCCCCCGCTATACCAGCAGGGCTTCCCTGGTGGCTCAGCTGGGAAGAATCCGCTGGCGATGCAGCAGACCTCGGTTCGATTCCTGGGTTGGGAAGACTCCTTGGAGAAGGGATAGGCTACCCATTCCAGTATTCAGGGGCTTCCCTGGTGGCTCAGATGGTAAAGAATCCGCCTGCAGTGCAGGAGACCTGGGTTCGATCCCTGGGTTGGGAAGATGCCCTGAAGGAGGGCACAGCAACCCATTCCAGTCTTCTTGGCTTGAGAATCTCCATGTACAGAGGAGCCTGGCAGGCCACNGTGGCTCAGATGGTAAAGAATCCGCCTGCAGTGCAGGAGACCTGGGTTCGATCCCTGGGTTGGGAAGATGCCCTGAAGGAGGGCACAGCAACCCATTCCAGTCTTCTTGGCTTGAGAATCTCCATGTACAGAGGAGCCTGGCAGGCCACAGTCCATGAGGTCACAAAGAACTGAACATGACTGAGCAACTAAGCACAGCACACAGCACCCCACCACCAGTCTAAACCGACCCATCCACACCCACACACGCAGTCTGAACCAAATAAAAGATGAATGATTTCATGGCTACATAAAACACACATGCACTAGCCACTGTATACAAGGTTTCCGTTTGGTTGGTCTTAATTTTTCTACAATGCTGTTAAGCAGGAAGTGTAAAATTCAATGCTACTTTGGAAGTTGAGAGGTGACACTTCTGCAAAACATAAGCCAGATGAAGCAAGTTCCTGAGTGGTGTTGACATGTATTTCCCATGTAAAAATAAAATGATCAGAAACAAACACAATACTGTAAAGCAACTGTCCTTCAATTAAGAATAAATTTTAAAAGTAAAATAACATGAGGACAAATGTGACGTGTATTCCACAGCATCATAACAACGTGAAATGTGACTACAAAATGAAACTGCATGATTTTCATAAGCCACTGCAATGCTATTACTTTGCAGTCACACTATGCAGGCTTTAAGTCACTTACGGAAGCTCAGTAACATTGGGCACCTCAACTCCACACCACGAAGGACAGTGACCGTACCTGACAGGTATAATTAAAGAGGAGCCATGAATTCAATTACAAATTGTATTTGTAAAACTGGTCTTGATTTCAAGACTGATTCTTTAAAATCCAGTTAATTTTGAAAAGAAAGTGCTCCTTAATTCATGTGTTCTACTACCAAAATGTAGACTTCATTTCAAATAATAGTATAGTTAACACCTCATGTGAACTTTCAACAACTGACCTATTTTCTTCCTGATCAAATCCTTTAGTCTTGATTCATGAACTAATAATGCTTTTTGTTCCTTAATTATCCATCCACCCATCCATCCACCCCCCATCTCTGGCTGCGCTGGGGCTTCATCGCTGCACACAGGCTTTCTCTGGCTCTGCTGAGCAGGCGCTGCTCTTCTTGTGATGGTTGGGCCTCTCCTGCTGTGGAGCAGGGGCTGCGGGCACACAGGCTTCCGCAGTTGCCTTGCATGGGCTTAGCTGCTCTGCAGCATGTGGGGTCTTCCCAGACCAAGGATTAAACCTGTGTCCCTTGTACTGGCAGGTGGATCGTTAAGCACTGTACCATCAGGGAAGCTCATTAATGATGCTTTTAAAAAGCTTTAAATGCTCTAAATGAGTCTTAAATCTAGAAAACAAGTATTGCTTCCTTCTGCCCAGCTATTTGAACCCAAAGCTGTGTGAAAAGAGCACCAAAGTAAATTCACTCACGAGGCAATCAGCAACATTTCCCTTCATTTGGCTATTCTGTGTGCCGCTTTGCTTCAGCATCAGTATGGGAGCGTATCTACCCTTGAATGCCCTCTCGTGAAGCCCTCAGTGCTCCACAAAAAGGGTTTAGCCTGCAAGACACATTATTAATAGTCTACAGAATTATTTCCTATTCAGCAACTTTAAGGATGAGAAAGAGAACAATTTCAAGAGCTGAGTTTTCATAAATCAAACTGATACAGCACTGTCTTGACATCACATATAATACCACGGGAGACTATTCCATAGATGGTCACAAGCGTGAGATTCATGAGTGAGATGTGTCCGCATCTTAAAGTTAAGCAAAAGGCAAATATTAATTACTGATAGCTCCTTTTCTCAGGTTACTGGTCAACTGTGTGTGTGACCATTACTTCAAAATTTTCAAGATATGACTTCAAGTGAAAGAAGTTAATAAAACCTCCAGCATCTCTAAGTAAAAAAAAAGATTAGGTAGACTACTGACCCCATGCAGTCAACTCCATCCATGAGCTCCCCTATTAAAGTGAGGAGATAAACTCAGAGCTTCAACCTAGATGTCCATCAGCAGATGAATGGATAAGAAAGCTGTGGTACATATACACAATGGAGTATTACTCAGCCATTAAAAAGAATACATTTGAATCAGTTCTAATGAGGTGGATGAAACTGGAGCCGATTATACAGAGTGAAGTAAGCCAGAAAGAAAAACACCAGTACAATATACTAACACATATATATGGAATTTAGAAAGATGGTAATGATAACCTTGTATGCGAGACAGCAAAAGAGACACAGATGTATAGAACAGTCTTTTGGACTCTGTGGGAGAGGGAGAGGGTGGGATGATTTGGGAGAATGGCATTGAAACATGTATAATATCATATTTGAAACAAATCGCCAGTCCAGGTTCGATGCATGATACAGGATGCTTGGGGCTGGTGTACTGGGATGACCCAGAGGGATGGTACAGAGGGAGGTGGGAGGGGGGGTTCAGGATGGGGAACACATGTACACCCGTGGAGGATTCATGTTGATGTATGGCAAAACCAATACAATATTATAAAGTAATTAGCCTCCAATTAAAATAAATAAATTTAAAAAAGAACAAAGAGACTCAGAGCTTCACTGTTTATCTCCTTGGCCATTTCTTCCCAGGCTGGGAAATCCCTGAGGGTAAGACCTGTCTTAGCCTATCCATCCCCAGCATCCTGCTGAGCTCCCTTATACTCCCAGGTGGGAGCCAGTGTCTGAAAGGACACCCTCTGTGTGACATTCAATACATTCTCAAGGTCTCCTTTCAAAGTATTCCCTTCCAAATAACCTCTCCTTCTGACCAAGCATAGTACCTCAAAATGCTGTTTTGGGGTCCTTCAATATCTAAATATCTTACAGATGCAAAATACATATTAAGTGTTCCACTTTTTTAAAAAGGTGAATATTCATCCTCCAAACTCCAGAGGTGGCCCCCTCCAAGGCTGCCCTTGACGCAGCTAGGCTCTAAGTTCAGTTCCCTCTGGGACATATAGGTCTGAACCCTCCACCTACCAAGAGAACAAACCAGGAAGCAATTGTTTGACAAAATTCACCTCACTGGACATACTCAGGATGTAGACTGGGAAGAGGAAGAAATGCTATGAATGAGGATATTCTACAAGAGCAATGACCATGGGCATGTTATCATCTATGGATATTCCAAATACTTTCCAAGCCCAGCCAGTCCAACTAGTGAGTGTCATTAACATTCAAAAATGAATTCAAGGAAAAACTAGCATCATTTTCTAACCCAAACTCACCTGGCACCTAGCAAAGTCACAGCACAGGGCTCACAGCCCCCTAGCCACTGTCCTCTCAACCCCCGCCCCCTCCCCCCCACCTCCACCCTGCCCAAGTTCCAAGCCTCACAGCAGCAGACTCCCAGTTNCAGCCCCCTAGCCACTGTCCTCTCAACCCCTGCCCCCTCCCCCCCACCTCCACCCTGCCCAAGTTCCAAGCCTCACAGCAGCAGACTCCCAGTTCTGCTGGCTTCCCTGGTCCCGGAGCCTGGATGAGACTGCAAGACAGATTTTCTGGTTCTGCATCCCAATTAATTTAAGACTATAGACATCCCTGTGGATCTCAGTTTGGAATCTATGAGTTTTAATCATAACGACATTAGAGCAAGCCTTATAAATGAGTTCTTAAAAATCTACCACTGCATGAGGCCTCTATTTGTTGTTCAGAAGACTAATATAACCCTCAGGAGAAAACCACCAAAATAAATACAGCTAAGCTTTTTGCAGGCATCTTCCTACCCATTATCAGTAATGTTCACCCCGAGCCCTATTCATGCTACGTTGATACCCCCCAACAACTGGCTTATTAACCTCACTAACAAACTCCTTTTTCGCCCCCTCTGTCCGAAAACCACCACTAGTCTTTCTTTCATCATCAAACCACCAAACTCTCCCCAAGGCTTCGATCCCAGCCCATCCTCCCACTTTGGAAGCTGCACTCAGCTGCACAGTGGGTCTGCCCCTGCTCTCCCCTGCTAACTCTGACCACGCCTTCTATGCCCCTGAAGCACACTGCTCCCTGGACTTCTAAAGGGTTAATTCTTTTCTGGATCTCCTTCTGCCTCTGCAGTACAAAACTTCTGCTCGAGCCCAAAAGGCAGGATGCAAAGCAGATAAAAAAAGGATACAAACAGTAACTTCATCCCCACATGTTGGAGGAGAATAGATAATGTTATCCAGGCGGTGTCTCTAATTCCTGAGGAAGTGATAATGATGTCTCCCAAGGCCAGAGTTTGTGTTCTTTCTCATCTGATAGGCTAGGCAGCCTGCCTGTGCAGTCACTTGGTAATTTTAGAGGCCATAAGATTTGTGAAGAGCAACGACTAGCAGGCTGCAGGTCTAGAAAGAGACCCTGGCCACTCCCTGCAGAGCCAGGGCTCCCAAAGGGGCACAAGTGGCCTATGCAGCCAAGGCCCCTCCTCCAGACCCCTGTCTTTCACACCCAGCACCTCCAGGGCCTCTGACCACTGGCCTCAGTTTGATTTCTTAGCCATGGCTTACACCTCCCCTTCTCCTAGAGGGTACACACCCAGGCTGACCCCTGGAATGTGTGTGTCCCTGTCTTGATGTGGGCTCCAGGACACTTGCAAGACAGGAGGTGCTGAGGAAAGACAGAGTGATGGTGAGACTTACTGCTCTCCGTACCAGCCTCAGACACTGACCACACGAGCCTGGCCTTGGAGCTCCCGCCCGCATGACTGTGAAAGAACCCCAAGTCACAGTCTTCTTCCTCCAAAAGCATCTGTAAGGCAGCAGAGGGGAACTTCAGATGTCCTCAGGAAGTCCAGCCCCACACTCCTTCCTTCCTCACCCCATATAGCGTGTCTTCCAATTCCCTGGCAGGAGCTCAGCTAAGCTGTGGGGATCAGGGTCCCAGGAGAGTGCCTCACCCGGGGATCCAGGACCAGTCTGCCAGGGACAGCAGTCGTCCAGAGCAGGGATTCTTCAGGAGCAGGGACTCAACATCTGTAACCTACGGAAAGTCAGTCCTGGCTGGAGTTCAGGGGGAAAGAGTCAAAGTTTTTCAGTGGAAAAAAAAAAAGAAAAAACAGCACAGTAATACCTCTGAAAGGCAGAGCTATGTAGAATTTGAAAAAAGAAGCCCTGCCCAGGCCCTGACAAAGTGAAAGAATGGATTGTTTCAGAGACTTCAGATATGGGCCCCTAGTTGGTTCTAGCGCCTTGCTCTTTTTTGATGACATCTACAACTGTTCTCAGAGTGTTAATTTTTGCCTTTTTTTTTTTTTTTTGCCTCAAACAATGACCACCATAGCTGTTCTGAGCATAACAAGCTCTTCTGAATACACTGCTCCCTGACTGAATGAAAGTTCTAGTCAGCTATTTGGGTTTTTGATTTCAGTGTTCCACAGAATTATACTTGTACCACCATGGGAAAGCCAACATGGATGCATTCATATCGATTTTGAGTTTTGAAACCAGGGATCCTTTTTTCCTCTTAAAAACAAGGAAAAGAAGTCACTTAGCTATATGTATGAAGAAAGTCAACCTAGAGTCTTTAACTAGTATCCCCCACACCACCTCTGACTTGGAATTCAACTGTCTGGCAAACTTACCAGCTGGGAATAACAAATAGAATATTTAATACTTCTATAGGAAAATTTCTCTAAAACATTGATATAAGTTAAATGCCTATCTTATTTATATTAACCCATTCATCTAATCAAAAATGTGCATTTTCACTAGATGCTGAGTACTCTAATTAGAGTGGATGATATAGATATACCAATAAAACGTGTTCTCTACCCTAACAAGGCTGAAAAACAATACAAACACTTACAGAGCTGCTCTATAAGACGTTCACATGAATACACAACTTTAGGGTCTTTTCCAGTGAGTCGGCTCTTCCGACCCCAACGCTAGGAAAGATTGAGGGCAGGAGGAGAAGGGGCCGACAGAGGATGAGATGGTTGGATGGCATCACTGACACCATAGACATGAGTTTGAGCAAACTCCAAGAGACAGTGAAGGACAGGGAAGCCTGGCATGCTGCAGTCCATGGGGTTGCAGAGTCAGACACAACTGAGCAACCGAACAATGAAGGCACGCATACTACTGGAGCATTTAACCCTGTGGATTCCAGGGGAGGAGGGGCGGCGACTGGAGGACAGACTTCACAGGAGGTGACCACAACAAAGCTGTGACATCTCAACTCAGAAGCCCACCTACCAACCAAAAAAAAAAAAAATCACCTTAGGACTCTGTGATGACCTTTCTGGTGGCCAGAGTGAGTCAGCCAGCAACTGTGCAATCAGCAGCACTCACAGAGACCAACAGGATTTCCTTCAGGGCTGGGAGCCAACCTCCACCATCGCTAGGAAGGAGATGAAAAGGTGAGGGAGCAAGTGCCCAAAGACCTGAGACTTTTATCTTCCCTTATGATGGCTTTTCAGTTGTGCTGCAGGATAAAGAACCATAGACAGGCTTATGTAGCACTTTTCTAGCAGCTTAGAAATCTTGCACACACGACATGCTCAGATTGTATGAGCCGCACCAAACACTCTTAGTGGTTATTTAAGACCAAGGAAATGAGCAATAGGTACCACCCAAAAGTAACAATGGTCTATTTGAATTATTTTTAATTATTTAGAGAGAAACACTCATTTTTTATTTATGTGAAGGAAAATTCAAGACATCCAGCTGCAGGTCAGACAGAAATAGCTGAGTCCCAGTATCTCTACTTACTGACCATGAGGCTCCAGACTGAAGACTGTGACCCCAGGCACTATTTGTCTGGAACCTCAAATCCTGTCATTTTTGTGAGTGACTTCAACACACCTGGGGGTCAGAACGGAGAAGGCAATGGCACCCCATTCCAGTACTTTTGCTTGGAAAAGCCCATGGATGGAGGAGCCTGGTGGGCTGCAGTCCACGGGGTCGCTAGGAGTCAGACACAACTGAGCGACTTCACTTTCACTTTTCACTTTCATGCACTGGAGAAGAACCTCCACCATCGCTAGGAAGGAGATGAAAAGGTGAGGGAGCAAGTGCCCAAAGACCTGAGACTTTTATCTTCCCTTATGATGGCTTTTCAGTTGTGCTGCAGGATAAAGAACCATAGACAGGCTTATGTAGCACTTTTCTAGCAGCTTAGAAATCTTGCACACACGACATGCTCAGATTGTATGAGCCGCACCAAACACTCTTAGTGGTTATTTAAGACCAAGGAAATGAGCAATAGGTACCACCCAAAAGTAACAATGGTCTATTTGAATTATTTTTAATTATTTAGAGAGAAACACTCATTTTTTATTTATGTGAAGGAAAATTCAAGACATCCAGCTGCAGGTCAGACAGAAATAGCTGAGTCCCAGTATCTCTACTTACTGACCATGAGGCTCCAGACTGAAGACTGTGACCCCAGGCACTATTTGTCTGGAACCTCAAATCCTGTCATTTTTGTGAGTGACTTCAACACACCTGGGGGTCAGAACGGAGAAGGCAATGGCACCCCATTCCAGTACTTTTGCTTGGAAAAGCCCATGGATGGAGGAGCCTGGTGGGCTGCAGTCCACGGGGTCGCTAGGAGTCAGACACAACTGAGCGACTTCACTTTCACTTTTCACTTTCATGCACTGGAGAAGGAAATGGCAACCCACTCCAGTGTTCTTGCCTGGAGAATCCCAGGGATGGGGGAGCCTGGTGGGCTGCCGTCTATGAGGTCGCACAGAGTCGGACACGACTGAAGCGACTTAGCAGCAGCAGCAGGGGGTCAGAAGGAACCTTTGTCTTTCAATTCTCTGACCTCATTAATTGTGAAGATTTCACTCCATTCACCACTCTGAAGGCCATTCTCTGGGTTTTACCATTTCTTTATGCCTGGAAATCCTAAATTTGAACTAATTTTACCACAAACTCCTGCTTTTGTTTAAGAAACACACGTATACACAGTCTACAGTAAAACAAAAAAACCTCAAGTCCTTCTGTAAGGTTTAAAATGAAACAGAATTCCTTCAATACTGACTTTCCATCCTGGAGAAAACCAGTTAACTCTTGTGAATTTCACAATGCTGTGCCTTGAGGTGGCTTTCTCCTTCCCTCACTGTGTTGTGCACTTAGTATGCATTTCAGTTTGGAAATTTGTTAGTTCTGGGTTACTTTGTCCCATTTTATTCCATTATTCCTTTGATAACTCTTTTTCTTCCAGTTTGCTTTCTAAGATCTACAGTTACTCAATGTTAGACTTCCTAGACTGAGACTTTTTTCCTCCCTCACTTTATTTTTAGTTTCTGTCATTTTTATCTTTCTGTTTTACACTGTAGGAGATATTTTTCCAAGCCTCTGATAGATTTACTTTTATCCTGGCTATTATATTTTTCATCAGCATTTTATTTTGAAAAAAAAAAAAAAAACTTCAAAAAAGTAAATGTTTAAAACAAGGTTTTAAAAAATAGTATAGTGAATATCTCTATATATATACCCTTTACCTAAATTTACCAATGATTGTTTGGGTGGACTCCAGGAGTTGGTGATGGACAGGGAGGCCTGGCGTGCTGCGATTCATGGGGTTGCAAAGAGTTGGACATGACTGAGCGACTGAACTGAACGGAATGGAACAATACATCACATGTGCCCTCTCATTTTACATATACAGATTTCTCTTCTACTAAACCATTTGAAATGTGACATTTCACCCCATCTACTTCAGAATCCTTTTATGAAGAGAGACATTTGCTCTACGTAACTGCAGTACTATTATCACACTCTTGTGATACAATACCAAAACTGGACAACTCATCATTTCTTAAAGATTTGTTGCAATGAGGAATCTGAAGTCACATCATTGAGCCTTTCTTACTGTGGCACATTAAAATCTTTTGGCCTATTTAAGGGGAAAAAACAGTCTTTTCAACCAATGGTTTGAACAACTGGCTATCTATATGCAAAGAGGGCAGCTGAACCCTTATGTTACACCACACACAAAAAAATCAGTCAAAATGGACTAAAGACCTAAACGTAAGAGTAAAAACTACAAGATTTTAGAGGAAAACGGGGTGGGGGGGGAGTTTCATGACACTGGATTTGTCAATGCTTTTTTGGACATGACAACAAAAACACAGGAAACAAAAGAAAAAAAACAGATAAGTTGGATCAAATCGAAATTTAAAACTTCTGTGCCTCCAAGTACACAATCAACAGGGTAAAAAGGCAGCCTATGTAATGTGAGAAAATACTGGCATATCATATATTTGATAAGTGGTTAAAGTCCAGAATAATTAAAAACTCCTATTATGCAACAATAAAAGTCAGACAACCTGGTGAAAAAAAAATGAGCAAAAGACTTGAATAGACATTTCGTCAAGGAAGACAGGAGAAGGCAATGGCACCCCACTCCAGTACTCTTGCCTGGAAAATTCTATGGACGGAGGAGCCTCGTAGGCTGCAGTCCATGGGGTCGCAAAGAGTCGAGCACGACTAAGAGACTTCACTTTCATTTTCATGCATTGGAGAAGGAAATGGCAACCCACTCCAGTGTTCTTGCCAGGAGAATCCCAGGAACGGGGGAGCCTAGTGGGCAACTGTCTGTGGGATCGCACAGAGTCGGACATGACTGAAGCGACTTAGCAGCAGCAGCAGCAGCAGCAAGGAAGACAAATGACCAATAAGCATGTGAAAAGATGCTCAACATAATAAATCATTAGAGAAATGCAAACCGAAAAGACAGTGAGATACTACCTCACAACCAGCAGGATGTTTATTATCAAAAAAAAGAAAATATATTTTGTCAAGGATGTAAAGAAATTGGAACATCTATGCACTGTTGGTGGGGATATAAAATGGTACAACCACTATGGTTGGCATTGTGTATGTATATGTACTGATTCCTCAAAAAATTAAAAATAGAATTACCATATAAAAGTTCATTGATTTAACTATACTTTGAATGGATTTTTTAACTATGTACATACATATGCGTGTGTGCTAAGCAGCTTCAGTCACGTCCGACTCTTTGCAACCCTATGGACTGTAGCCCGCCAGGCTCCTCTGTCCATGGGATTCTCCGGGCAAGGATACTGGAGTGGGTTGCCACGCCCTCCTCCAGGGGTTCTTCTCAACCCAGGGACTGAACCCACAGCTCTTACGTCTCCTGCATTGGCAGGTGGGTTCTTGATCACTAGTGCCACCTGGGAAGACTGAGTTATGTAGCTCTTCCGAATGTGTTCTTCCTAATCTCATTGTTATGTATCAAAATTTGTATTTATTAATACCACCCCTACGCGTCAGAAAAGTCTTAAGTATTAGGAACTATCAAAGACCTGATAGCAGATACGAGTTTTCTCGAATCCCAATTTTTACTTGAAAGCTTGAATTTTAACATAGGCAACAAAAGCTCTCTATGGCTTTTGTTTAGGACATAGGTGGCAAATCCTCAGATCTGAGTAGCCACATGTCTGTGTTATTCCTTTAAGTGCAAATGCCGTTCCCTTAGAGTGGCGAGGCCAGCATGCAAGCCCACACTGCACCAGCTTCTTCTCAAGATGACACTCAGTAGGTGAAGCAAGGTCTTCACCTGCACTTCCCATTTCCTCACGCATAAGACAAGATCGATACTGAAGGGTCAAGATTTAACCAAAATCCTGTTCATTTAAAACAAACAAAAAAAAAACTGCAGGTGCTTTCATGGCTGTGAACAGAATGATTGTTCTGGAGCCTCATGGCTGTGAACAGAATGGCTGTTCTGGAGCCAGTCCCTTGATTCAGGCTAAGGTGCCAGTAGTTTTACCCATCACTGCTTTTTTTTTTTTTTGACTATTTTTAGTCTTTTTATTGAACTTGTAACAATATTGACTCTGTTTTATGCTTTGGTTTTTTGGCCAAGAGGCATGAGGGATCTTAGCTCTCAGACCAGGCATGGTCCCCACATGCTCTGCATTAGAAGGTGAGGTCTTAACCACTGGACCACCAGGGAAGTCCCAACCCACCATTGCTTCTGTCCTCTAAGTGCACAGTCAACATAGAGAGAAAGACAAATACCGAGACACACGCAACAGTTTCCTAACAGTCTCCTCTCTCTCCACTCCTCCTAGGCAAAGGGAAATGCTTCTGATTCTTGGAGCAGGCTGTGCTGTGCCCACCTCAACTCTCGTGTCCCTGTCTCTGCCCTGGTTTATTTTTCAGGTCTGGAGCCATGTTGCTTAGAACAGGTCAGGTTACCCTGCTTGGCACGCCCATGGTGCCTATCTGCTACGGTCAGGGAGTTTGGGAAGGTGCTCCTGAGAACCCCCTCCCCACTGGCGCCCTCCTTCATCCTGGCAGGCACACAAGAGTGATTTTTTCTTTGCTCATCAGGCTGACTCTTACACCCAAATTAAAGCTCTCGCTGTAAAGCTGGCTGACGCCAACCTGAAAACACAGACAGCACTTTGAATGTAGGCACCAAGGCCAGGTCTGACACGCAAGAGGTGTCTGGTTTCTACCGCCTCCAAGTCTGAAAAAGATGCGAGTTTCAGGTCTGCCCGGTTAGCTCCAGTCCTGCATTCCTGAAGATCCAACGTGTCTGTCATCTAGGTAAGGATCCAGGCTCCTTCTGGAGAACAAGCATGATGGTCATCTCCCCAGGAGAGCAAAGGCAACGGGGGCCGCACCGGGGCAGGATTCTGCTCTGTGCCAGCGGACTCTGCCACTGCAGGTGCCCTCCAACCTCCGACCAGGTGAGACAGGCCTCAACTGTCCTGGCAGCTGTGCCCCTTTCAGCCACCAGCTGCTGTGAAAGCCCACGGAAGCGATGCCATGCACGTCTTTGGCTACCGGTCCCCCTATCCCTTTCTCATTGTGCTTTATCCACACTGTGTGATACTATGTTTCTATGGAAATAGTCTGGTGGAGGAAAATGAACCTGCTAGAGGAATCAGTCCTTGAGCCTAATGCAACCCAGCCATATCCTGCTCTAGTGGGTCTTCTGATTTTCTTGCACAGACCTCCTAACCAAACTATAAATTCCTAGAGGTCATGGAGCATTACAGTCCCAGGCAGATTCATTACCATCTGAGCCACCAGGGAAGCCCTATAATACCCCCGGGACTTACCATAGTACCTGGAAAACAGCAGATGCTCAAAATGT
This sequence comes from Oreotragus oreotragus, assembly GCA_006410675.1. Classification (NCBI taxonomy): domain Eukaryota; kingdom Metazoa; phylum Chordata; class Mammalia; order Artiodactyla; family Bovidae; genus Oreotragus; species Oreotragus oreotragus. The sequence continues at coordinate 421,499 of SJYX01018854.1, forward strand.
ATCTGCTGAGGCAATTATACGAGATAACGTGTGGATCAGGAGCCAACAGGGCAAAGCTGTTCTGACTGTGACATGTTAACAGCGACAACAATATTAGGGTTTATACATACCATTCAGTAATTTTTTGCTCTACTGGCCTCGCTGGCAACGTGCAAAGAATATTATTTATTAGGATCTCATCATCTTAGCATGTGTCTAAATGCCATGAGAAATGAAGCACTTCTGGAATCTTAAAACCCCATGTTCACCCTGCTCGAGCGGTAGGTGATTCTCGTTATTAATTTCCGCCGTCTTCCCAGGATTTCACTGCAGACTCACAATCCAATAGTCATGTAATCACTGAAAACCAAGGGCCCTTATTTGATAACTGGTCGAATGCATCTTGATTTGACACAGGCAGCCCGCTTTCAGGCACGGCCAGCCATTCTCACAGAGCACGTGGTGAACCCTGCTGAGGATAGCGCCGACAACTTCAATGAAAGGAGCAGCAGTGATCTCGGAATTCAGAAAACACTTGCCAGAGTTCCACATCAAAGGCTATCAGCCAGTGTCTGAGAGCCATACCCCAAGAGGGAAATTGCTATTAGACTGATAAAACACTGACCAGCAGGAAACGAAGAAAACGCTCAAGGAGGAATGGGAAAAGTCACAGAATCTGACGTGGCTGGCGGTGAATTCCATGATTTTTATGTTATTTTAAAACATCTGGAGGAAAACCACTCTGTGTATTCTAGGAATGTTGAGCCGTCAGAAAAACAAGTGGCCTTTAATGGAATTCTGGAAATACAGCCAGGCTTGCACATGAAGAAAGGCATTTACTGAACTCTGAGATGACAACTTACTGGCGGACCTGCTGCGAGCAGAACAGTGACGTCAGCTGGAAGGAGGCTCTTAAAAGGTTTATCAAGTATAATCCACTTCGTGAAGGAGACTGTTGTAAGATGAGGACAAAGCAGAAGAGTTTTTTTCAACCAAGAATAACTTAAAAAGTTTTTTTCCTTAGAAAGGAAATGGAAGGGTGATACACAAACCCACATTTAATATAAACGTTTTTTTCCCTGATTAACTCTAGTCACAAGTCACAACGAATCCTTTTCAAATCAAGTAAAGAGAAGTAATTTGAGGCACTGACCCTGTAACCAGAAGACTAGAAAGTTCCTGACATTTCCATTTGTTCTAATTAGGTCACCTTCCTAGTGCAAACACCCTGGTAAATGAGGTGTGCCATGTCAGTCCTCAGCTTCTGCCAGAGACAGTAAGCCCTCTGAATCCCTGTCAAGCTCCCTGCTGGGGAACTCTTGCATAAAGGCTAACTGTGCCTTCCTGGGTTATCTGTGGTCTTCTCTTGCATCAAAATAATGGTTACTAACTACTTCACAAGAAAAAAAAAAAAAGTCTGAATCTCTAATTACCTCTTTAAACACCTGTGATATTTAGACTAGCTTTTAAAAGACAAAATTGAAGCATAGTTGATTTACAATGTCAGGTTAGTTACAGATATACAACACAGTGACTCAGTTATACATACACACATACATACATATGTGTGCATGAGTGTGTGCACACACATATATACTCTTCTGCAGATTCTCTCCCTTATAGGTTATTACAAGATATTAAGTAGGGTAAGTAGAGTTCCCTGTGCTGTATAGTAGTTCCTTGTTTTTTTACCTATTTTATACATAGCAGTGTGTATATATCAACCTGGATCTCCTAGTTTATTCCTCTCCCCTCACTTTCCCCTTTGGTAACAATTATTTTGTTATGTCTGTGGGTCTATTTCTGTTTCATAAAAAAGTTCATATAAGCAACATCATACGGTATTTGTCTTTCTCTGACTTCACTTAATCATCTCCAGGTCCATCCATTTGCTGCAAACAGCATTATTCCATTCCTTTCTATGGCTGAGTAATGTTCAGAGACAGGACTTTGCCAACAAAGGTCCGTCTAGTCAAGGCTATGGTTTTTCCTGTGCTCATGTATGGATGTGAGAGTTGGACTGTGAAGAAAGCTGAGCGCCGAAGAATTGATGCTTTTGAACTGTGGTGTTGGAGAAGACTCTTGAGAGTCCCTTGGACTGCAAGGAGATCCAACCAGTCCATTCTGAAGGAGATCAGCCCTGGGATTTCCTTGGAAGGAATCATGCTAAAGCTGAAACTCCAGTACTTTGGCCACCTCATGCGAAGAGTTGACTCATTGGAAAAGACTCTGATGCTGGGAGGGATTGGGGGCAGGAGGAGAAGGGGACGACCGAGCATGAGATGGCTGGATGGCATCATGGACTCGATGGACGTGAGTCTGAGTGAACTCCGGGAGATGGTAATGGACAGGGAGGCCTGGCGTGCTGCGATTCATGGGGTCGCAAAGAGTCGGACACGACTGAGCAACTGAACTGAACTGAATGTTCCATTACATATCTGTCTCACATTTTCTTTATCCAGCCCTCTGTCAATGGACATTTAAGCTGCTTCCTAATGCTCGACATTGCTAACTATGAGAGAAATGCAAATAAAAACCACAATGAGGTATTACTTCACTCTGGTCAAAATGGCCATCATCAAAGTCTACAAATAATAAATGCTGGAGAGGGTGTGGAGAAGAAGGAACCCTCCTACATTACTGGTGGAAATGTGAATTGGCACAACCACACTGGCAAACAGTATGAAGGTTCCTTGAAAAACCGAAAATATAACTATCATATGACCCAGCAATCCCATATAACCAGAGAAAACTATAATTTGAAGAGACATATGCCCCCCACTGTGCACTGCAGCACTGTTTACAGTACTCAGGCCATGGAAACAGCCTGGAATAGCCTTTTATTTCAACTGCATTTAATTAACCACTCCCTTTCCCTCCCCAGCTCCTTCCTAACCCCAAGATTCAGCACCCAGCACAGGGAGGGTGTCCCAGGGCACATGTCCCCCAACAGCCATCAGAGGTCCTTGCTGTACTCGACAGGGGCATCTGCTGTATCTTTGGCCCCACAGGAATACTATTTGAAGGTACAAAACTGTGTTTACTTCCCAAACCAATGAATGGCTTTACTTTTTAAATATTCATTTTAACCTTTCACTGAGTCATTATCTTGATCTATGCTCCCAAGCTTTCCTCCTTCCTCCAGCTCCCTCCAGGGGCACACGTTCTCTCTAAAGCCATCTTTCTAACTCTCTCACCATATCCCAATATCACTTCTGAGCCCCCGACCCATTCATCTTAGAGCCTTTAGAAAACCAGCCCTTGTAAGTCTCACAAACTTCTCAAATTCAGCACATCCAAAATAAAAATCATCTCTTCTTACCCCCTCAGCCCATCTCCAGGATTCACACCATCCTTCCATGTCCTCAAGCCAGAAGCTCAGATGTCATTCTAGTCTCGTTCTGTCTTTCACCTGCCACATCCAACGAATCTAAGGACGGATTCAAGCATCCAGGTCATCTACTCTGTGCGTCACTCTGATGCGCCTACTTCTCTCTATTCCCATTGCCACCGGCTCAGTCTACGACATCACAACCTCCTACCTGGGCTGCTGCAACAGCTCCTAACTGACCTCCAGGTATTCACCAGCCTCTGAAATCCCTGCCTGTGTCTACAATGCTAAGGAGATCACCACTGTGGCTGTTCTAGAATGGGACGTTCGTGCCTTGGTTCCCTGCTGAAAGCCCTCAACAGTGCCGTTCAGTCGCTCAGCCGTGTCCAACTCTTTGCATCCCATGAATTGCAGCACGCCAGGCCTCCCTGTCCATCCCCAACTCCCGGAGTTCACCCAAACTCTTGTCCATCGAGTTGGTGATGCCTGACAAGCCTTTGGGGAGCTGGGCCCTGCTTACAACTCGGGTCTCTGTAACTTCCCCACCCCCACGCAAAAGGAGGAAGCCTCATCATCTTTTCCAGCCACAAGGCCTTTGTTCTGGCTTTTTCTTCATCTTATACTTTCTCTCCATCCTTCTATCCAGTTCCCATTTACCATAGTTTACTCTTCATCTTTCTTCAGAAAACTCAGCAGAAAAGTTGCTTTCTGTAGAAGGTGATTCTTTTTACCCTTCAGGGTAGGTGGGAGCTCCTGTTGTATATATATGAGATAGGGCTTATAAAGAAAGTGACCCTATAACCATTGTGTTTCAACTGATTCACTGAATTCTGAATCATTTTTTGTCCTTCATTGTCCAACTCTGACAAGTAAACACTAATGTTTTCGAGTAAATAAAATAATCCCCAGAAGTCTACAGATATAGAGGATGTCAATATATATACATCTCACACGCACACTATACAAACAAATACATATAAGTATACAGATAGGTATTTATACACACACACACATCAAAGTGTTAATGATCAGCAATCTGACACCCTCTCAGCATGCCCATTTTCTCTCAATTAGAAAAAAAAAAAAGCATTCATCTTTTCCTTGATCTCCAGTTTGATGCCAGAACTCCCTTTAGTACCCATTTCGTTATCTAGAAAATCAGATTATTTATTCACTGGAATGACCCCCCAAAAGCCATAACTACTGAAATGTACATCAAAAACGGATACCAGAAGTTTCAATTTAACAACAAGACTCCATCAGTTACAAATGGATATAAAAAATGAAGTTTAACCAACAATTTTAGCTTAATGATAAGTTTCACAACAAATTTGGATGAAGTCCAATACTCATGAAATCATCATTAATCAACAATGCCACTCATTATTTTATGGTAAAAAGTTGCAAAAATCAAATAACACATTTGAAATCAACACACCCCATTCATTTACTTTTGGCTCAGATGGTAAATAATCTGCCTGCAATGCAGAAGACCTAGGTTCAATCCCTGGTAAAGGGAATGGCAACCCACTCCAGTATTCTTGCTTGGAAAATTCCACAGACAGAGGAACCTGGAGGGCTACAGTCCATGGGGTCTGTCACACACAAGCATCTTTTGGGTACCAGCCTCTGCTATCAGGTTTCACCATCAAAGGAAGAGCCAAACATACAATCTTCCCATCTTTAAGTTCTGTTATGTCCAGGTATCAGGTTTTCTGCTAAACACTATATTCCAAAAACACTGTTGATTATAAGATACCACATCACAATTTGATGTGTCACTAAAACACAAGTACAAAAGAAATGTTAATTAAACTACAACACAGTACTAAGGTGTGAAATTTTGTACAATCATATTCTGATTTCAGTTATTAAAATGTGAAAATATATTTATTTGAGTCAGTATCTCATCTTTTAACTCTTAGACCCCTAGAAGATATGGCTCTGCCCCAACTCCATCTTCTGCCGTGCAGTCCACTCCCACAGGAGCCTGCCCCTCTCCACACCCAGACCCCAGCCTCACATGAAAACAGACAACTGGGTACCATTAGGTTTTAGGGAAACCTTCAGAGACAGCAAGCAGGCCGCTGGCAGAGGGTAAGCAGGCCTGGAGAGCAACAAGTTCTGAGTGAAGTCAATGAATAGAGGGTCCGGGAGGAACGTCTCCACTAAGAAAGACAGCTGACAGGTAACAGATGAGACAGATGCTCTAAGGGGAAACTGACATTGCTAGGGGAGAGAGGCAGTAGGAAGCTATTCTAGAAAAACCAAAAACAAGCAACAGTGACAAAAAGCAATTCCTAACTGCAGGACTGTTTTTACATTTCAGGCAAACTTTCTTAAAATAATTCTTTTGCTAAAGGGATGATCTTCTATCTACTTTACAGAGGAGCTTGGCGGGCTACAGTCCATGGGATCGCAAAGAGTCAAAAACGACTTAGTGATTGAGCGCACACACACACTCTCTCTTCCATTTTTACTGTCATCCTCCTTGTTATTCGGTGACAAGAGAGCATTTCTTTATAAAAATACCTTACACGGTTGCAGTTGGGCAATTTTCAGATGGCCAAGAGTGTGGGCTTTGGCGACCTGGCACTGTCACCTGCCAGCTGTGTGGCACTAGCAAGACACCCCACGTGTGTCTCCATGCTTTACTTTCCTCATCTGTGAAATGGGGTAACAGAACTTACTTCACTGGGTTGTGAAAATAAGAGGAGTTAATGCATCAAGTGCACAGAATAACTTGGTGCATAATGAATGTTCAACACACTTTTGCAATCATAGTGGATATTACATTGTAACGTCAAGAGGCCTGTTTTAACTTTAAAATGACTCAGCAATAAGAATTCAGCTTTGATAGAAAAAGAATATGTCCTGATTGATCATGGGTTCATGAGATTACTGTCAGTAATTAGCTAGTCAAATTCTTGGTAAACATTCCTAACCGTATCTTGGTAAACCACAGTGTAACTGAACCACCCACTAAAAGGAGCAAAAAAGACATTCAGCACTCAAAGCATCACTTCCCTTCATATTACTCTGCAGTTTACATGGATGAGTGCCTGTGAGAACAGAATGGTCTCAGGTGGAGTCTGACAATACAATTCAACTAAAGTATACAGGGAGAAATACAGTTTTCTTGAAAAATAACATCTATATGGTAGGCCCTTAGTAAATGCTGAGTGAATACATATAAAATTCACTGTACACGGGAACATGAACTTAGAAGCAGGGTACCCCATTACACTTTTGAAAATCCCTAAACCACTCCTGGATAACTGTCACCATTGGATACATTGTTGTCTAAAACCCCAGGATGAAAAGCTATCTGACCCTAAGTAGAAGGCACCTTGCAAGCCTACTTAAAGAAAAATGAGAAAACTCTGTTGTAGGTCCCAGCTTATCTTTCTCTATATTTTCTACATTTCTCCTAAGTAACATCCTTATGGAAAAACAGCCAGCCCATCCAAAATCATACTTTGATGGAATAATGAATCATGAAGAACTGCAGGAAACAGGACTTATATACAGTGTCACTTTACAGCTTCCTCACTGAGGCTCAGACAGTAAATTATTTCTTTGGAGTTCCTAGCAGAGAGAAAGTTCCTGAGCTCCAAATTCACAGGCCAGTGCTCTGCCTTGGGTATACATTTAAGGCCAAAGCTTGATATTCTTTTATGTAGTGTTTTATGTCCAGATCACATGTATTTTAACATTAAAGATGACTCTGTGTGCTTTTCTGATGCAAAAATGGTGACCTGTGAAATCCAAACATACTTGTGAGATCCTGCGACAGTTTCCTTTAATAACGATCAGTAATGGCCTCTATGGGCCTCTCAGGTGACTCAGTGGTAAAGAATCTGACTGCCAATGCCGGAGACACAAGAGATGGGAGTTTGATCCCTGGGTTGGGAAGATCCCCTGGAGTAGGATATGGCAACCCATTCCAGTATTCCTGCCTGGGAAATCCCATGGATAGAGGAGCCTGGTGGGCTAAAGCCCACAGTGTCGCAAAGAGTTGGACACAGTTGAGCAACTGAACACACACTGACCTCTAGATAGGGCAAAATCTGTGAGTCAAACAATCAGAATGTTTGAAATGTAAATGTAAGATAATAAAAATGCCAATAGTTCTTCTGCTGAAGCCTGCTTCAATATTCAAAACTAGTCTAACAGGACTGGAGGATGCTCACTTACATCAACATTCCAAAAACCTAATATCCAAGATTTCAACACACAGGATTATATTTTTGGTTGAATGGGTCCTTTTGCCATTTTTTAATAAGATTTCTTTCCTTCTTAGGCATCACTTCAAGTTCCAGATTGTACCCTAAACTGTAAGCAAACAGTGTGGTCGTTAATGAAAGCAGGCTTGGGCATCAGGCAGACCTGCTGCTGTAAGAGTAAGCTGTAGTGGGGAGGTTACTTGATTACTCGGTGCCTCAGATTCCTCATTCTAAAAACGGAGATGATAAAGTCTGACCTCATATGACCACTGAGAGGGAAAAAAGGGAAATACAGGAAAAGTTCTCAGCACAGTATCTGGCATATAGCAAGCAGTCTTGAGTTCTCACTGTGATTATGGTGTGATTATGATTACGGCAGAAGCGAAGCAAAGTAGCTAGAAGTACATTCTGTTTTCCTCCGGTAACAAATATAACAAAAACAAATATTTGAAAAATGAATTATAAACTAGACTGCAGAGAGTATAAACACTTAAGGCCTTGAATTCTGGCTTTAAGTCATTGCTCTCTGTTTTATATAAATTCTCATTAAACACTTAAAACTGCTGATTGCTAAGACATCTGACTGCTGACTGCCAGACTTGATACAGACCTGCTATCTACCAGGTGAATACACCAAGTGTTGCCATGCCTGTAAGGTGGATTCTACAGGGAAGGTAAACTGCAGGTACAATCCGTCAACACAACCTTTATGGAGCACCACCTGTATACATGGCATGACCATATACAAGACCTGCAGTGGAGCAGAATGCAATCCTGGGTCCCAGGAAACTGAGTGCAAATTATACATAAATATAGTTTGGACAAATGCTGAGAGATTGGTTTATCATGTATATTCACATTTTATCAAAATAACTTTTTCTATCTATGTAACTAGTAGCGTTTGAGGTTAATCAGAATAAATACAATGAAAATGTTAGAAACTATTAAACCTAATTGGTTATAACAGGGCTTTTTCACTCACACCTGCCAGTTATAAACCTAGGGTCATTGTTAACCACACTCTGAAAAATCAATAGAACCATGAGGCATTGGGTAGATTAATTAATTTTTCCATTCTATTATCAAGGATATTAATTCTTGATAATAAAAAAATGGTTTTAAGTTAATTTGAGAATCTGCCATCTTAGATGATTAGCTGGACCTGTCATTCTCAAAGATCTTTAACTAGATTCTCAGCAGCGACATATGAGAAGAAATGACCCAGACTAAACACAGTATAGACATACAAACAGAATAGAAGGAAATGGCTTCTGAGCCCACACAGAACTAAGACATTCAGTTTCCAAACAGGGATATGCGGGGACATTCGGAACAGTCACTAAAGATGATTCAGAAATGTCACGTGATTATTCTCGTGAGACAGGCCTTGAACAGTAAGACAGAAACTTCTGGCTCACATGACAGTAAAGAAAGTGTTTTTGTTTAAAGGATCACACTGTAAGAAGGAAAAGATATGAGCTAAAACTAGTGAAATTTAAGAAAAAAACAGAGGAAAAATAAGTAAAAATATGGCTCTTCGAAAAATCTAAGTAAAAAATACTTCAGCAAAAAAAAGAGGAAAAAACAAAAATCTATAACATTAGCAAGAAAAAAGGATATTATTACAGATGTGAATGATAAAAAGAAATATAAAGTGTACATTATGGATAACTTTGTCCATAAATCCAGAGCAAAGGAGTAATATTTAAAGAAAATATAAAATTGCTAAAATTGATCCAAAAATAGGCAGAAAACAGGACCCAAAAAACTATATGCATGGATATATAAAAAATCAATAGCACTCCATTTTACAAATGAACATAATTTTTAAAATAGATTTATTTATGATAGCAATTATAACTAAAAGTTATATAGGACCAAATTTTTAAAAAGAAAAAAATCCCTGTGGAAACGAACTTTATTAAAAGTCATAAAAAAGTAACCTAAATAAAGAGAAATCATACTAATGGATAGGAATGTTCAATACTGTAAAGCTTTTACCCCAAATTGATCTATAAATTACATGCTGTGTGCTGTGCTTAGTGGCTCATGCCTGACTCTTTGCAGCCCCATGGACTGTAGCCCACCAGGCTCTGTCCACGGAGATTCTCCAGGCAAGAATACTGGAGTATTCCCTTCTCCAGGGGATCTTCCCAACCCAGGGATCGAACCCAAGTATCCTGCATTGCAGGCAGATTCTTTACAGTCTGAGCCACTAGGGAAGCCCCTGAATACTGGAACGGGTAGCTTATCCCTTCTCCAGGGGATCTTCCTGACCCAGGAACCGAACTAGGGTCTCTGCACTGCAGGCGATTCTTTACCAGCTGAGCTACCAGGGAAGCCCATCAATTACATGCACATCCCATCAAAATTCTAACAAAATTTCTTTTGGTAGGACCTGGCAATCTGATCCTAGAACTCATTTGGAAGAAGAAAGAAAAAGCCAAGAATAGTCAAGACATTCCTAAAGAACAAGGTGTGTGGGACTTATCAACGTTTGGATTTATCATAAAGGTCCAGTAATTAAAATAATATGATGTTGGTATGTATCTGTTTTATTTCGCTCTGCAGATAACTGTATTTTCTGTTTGTTTTTCACAAATTGAAAGTTTGTGGCAGCCTTGCATTAAACAAGTCAATTGGTGCCGTTTTTCCAACAACATTCGCTCACCTCATGTTTGTGTGTTACATTTTGGTAATTTCTGCAGTATTTCAAACTTGCAATGAAGTATTTTTAAGTTAAAGTATTGAGGTTTTTTTCTCTTTTTTTTTTTTAAGATATAATGCTACTTCAGACTTAACAGACCACAGTATAATGTAAGTATAACTTTTACATGCACTAGGAAACCAATGAATCTGTATGGCTTGCTTTATTTCAATACTTGCTTTACTTTGGTGGTTTGGAACCAAATCCACAATATCTCTGCGGGTATGCTTGTACAGGGATAAACAGACCAACGGAAGACAACAGAAAGCTATATATGTGGGTCCACATGAAAGTGCAGAGAAAACTAGTTGTCAACACGGAAAAAGAAAATTCAATCTTTACTTAGCTCACCACTTAAACAAAAATAAATTCCAGATGGCTTAAAGTCCTAACTACGGAAAGCAAAACCTTAAAACATATTAAAAGACAGTATCAGAAACAATGCCCATGGCGTCAGCACTGGGAAAGATTACTTAAATAAGAGACACAAAAGCAAAAGCCACAAAAAGTGGAGAAGAAACAGATTCGACTGACTGCGTTAAAATATGAAACCTTCTGACTTCCAGCATGATGGAGTGAGATGGTCAGCAAAATCCACTCCCCAAAATGCAAGTCTGATAATATCACATATTTGTAGAAATGTGGAGAAACAGAAACTTGCATATTGCTGGTAGGAGTATAAAATGCTACAAACATCTTGTAGCCAAATTAGCCATAGCTCAGCGGTAAAGAATTGGCCTGCAATACAGGAGACTCAGGTTCGATCCCTGGGTTGGGACAATCCCATGGAGAAGGGAATGGCAACCCACTCCAATATTCTTGCCTGGGAAACCCCATGGACAGAGGAGCCTGGCAGGCTATAGTCCATGGGGTGGCAGGGTCAGACACCACTGAGCAACTGAACACACAATGGCAAAAGATGAACTTACCTCTTACCAAGCAACTCCATTCCAGGTGGTGGGTCTGGAAAGCTATTTCACATGGGCCTGAAGGAAACCACTCTGCCCCAGAGTAAAAGAGTATGTGCCCACAGAGCAAGAGGCAAAGAGATCCAGGAGCAGAATGGGGAGAGGCCAAGAGGGCTCCATGCATTATATGGACAGTTAATACAGAGCAATAGTAGCAAGTTAAGTCAGGGAAGAAAGGATGGACTGTTCAATAAAGGAGTGGGACACAACTGCCTCTCCTGAAAATACTACTACGGGACCTCTTACCTCACACCGTATACATAAAGCCTCTCATCAGATCCCTTCACCACAGTTGCTAGATGTTTCTAATTACCCATGAGTCCTCTTTTCATCACACTGAAATTCCATCCGTCACTTTAATCTCTCCTGTAAGAACTTTTCTCTCTGTCCTGCCTGTCAGACTCTAACCCAATTTTCTTCTTTTTCCACAGCCACAGCCAAGCAGCAAAATATTTACACTGGAAAAACACAGATAGATTAGTGTCACTTTAAATCAGTCTCAACCCCTCAAGCAGGCTCTCAACACTACCCAGCAATTCTGTTTCTTGAATTAACTTTCTTCCCCAATCTACCTCTTCATCTCTGTCTTCAAACTTCCTTCCTACTATCCCATTGCCTTTGAAAACCCATGGGAGTCCCTCATCCCGACCCCTCTCCCACCCTCCACATGCACATCTGCCTGCAGCCAGGTTCTTCCCTCCCCTTCTGTCTCCAGACTCCTGTTCACAGGCAGTTAGTTACATGTGCTCTGAGACGCATCGTTCCTTGACCCAAGAATTGTTCCTTCAGTTACACACCCTCTCTCCTCCTCATCAAACTTCCACTTTACTGAATCATCTCCATCAGCAAGTGAACATGCTCTGCAATCACCCATCAATAAAAAGTAAAAAAAGAGGTACCTTTCTCGACCCCTCCAGACCCTCAATTACTGGTCTCTTGGGTTTGCTATTTCCCATCACCACACTTCACCAAAGAGCTGCCACAGCTGCGCTCATCACGCCTCATCTCCCGTTCACTCCACAGGCCACGCCATCATCCACCTTGCTCCCACTGCTGCATCAGCTGTGTTTTAGCCAGTGCAACCACCAACCTGCAAGCTGTCAAGTCTAACAGCTGTTTTTCTTTGGCCTTCCTCTTCTATGCCACTCAGTAACATCAGATGTGGTCAGAGCCCCCCTTCTGCTCGGGAGACACTCTGCTCTCATCTTCCAGCATAAGAAGCCCTCTTGGTTTCTCCTCCTTGTCTTTTCTAAAGGCTGGTCTCTCCAGTGTTCAGTCCTAAATCTTCTGCCCTCTCTACACTGCTGACTTTCAGCATCACATCACCAACTTGTACCCTCAGCTCTTCCACTCATACCTCGCTGGCACCTCAAACTAAGCAGGTCCCAAACAAAACTCTTGAGTTTTCCCTACACTGGCTTCTCTCTACTGCCTTCACTTCAGGGACTGGCGTCACCATCTATTCAGTTACGGTTTATTCTTTTTAGTGAGTCCTGCGGTTTCTTCCTCCAAAGTATGTTCACTTCTCTGCATTTTCACTGTGATTACCTCTGTTGTATTAGTTAGAATTGTCCAGAAAAGCAGATTCTCTGTGTGTGTGTGTGTGGGGGGGGGGTGCCTGTGTGTGTACAGACACACAGTGTTTTTGTTTATTTGAAAGAATTGACTCATGTGGTTATAGAGGCTGCCAAGTCCAAAGTCTGCAAGGTAGGCTGATGTTACAGTTCAAGTCTGAAGGCTGCTGCAGAATTCCCTCTTGCTTGGGGAGGCCAGTCTTTGCTCTATTAAGGCTTTCAATCTATTTAGATGAGGTCCACTAGCATTATGAAGGACAATCTGTTCTTCACACTCCACTGATCAGATTTTAATCTCATCCAAAAACACTCTCAAATAAACATCAAGAATAATGTTTGGCCACATACCTAGGCCCAGTAGCTCAGTCAACTTAAAATGTAAAATTAACCGTCACTTGAGTCTAAGCCACTGCAACTCTGGTCTAACCTATACAGTAGTCTCATAAGTTATCTTTGCTTCCATCTTCACCCTCCATATTAAAGCCAAAGACCTCTCTTCCTTCATGGATCTCTCTTTAAACCCACCAAAAGCTTCCTACTACACCTAGATTAAAACCAAAGCGCCTTACCAAGACCCAAAGGATCCATCACCTCTGGACCTTCATCTCATCCCCAGCTTCAACTCTCCACTAACCAACCCTCATATCTGCCTCCAGGTCTTAGAATCTGCTGCTGGTTATAGTCCACCGCCCTCTCTCTTTGCAAAGCTAATGTCTATGGATTCCTCCATAGACATGCTGTATTCCTCAGCATCACTTAGGTTGTGTCCCTGGACCACACAGTATTTTCTATCACTGTTCCCTTGATGGCACCAAGCAGGATGAAAATTGCATTTCTGCTGATTACTTTATTTACTGCCTGTCTCTGCCACTTCAGCCTCCACTAGTATAGGGACCATGTTTGTTTAACTCATCACTGCCAGAGCCCCAGGCCTGGCACAGAGGGGATGCTCAATAATTAATTGGCAATAATTAATATTAATAAGTATTAATATCAAGACTTAGTTTTAAAATAGCAAAAATTTCAAACAGAAGAAAAACCTAAATATAAAAAAACAAAATCAAAATAGTAATTGGGGGGAAAAAAGATATGTAAGCTTTGAGATAGACTATTTCTTAAGCAAAACAAGAAACTTTCAAATTGTAATTGGGGAAAAAAAAATCCACATATGGTTACACCAAGTTTAAAAATCTCAAATATGTGATTAGATGCCATGTACAAAAGTTAAAAGACAACTAAAGTATATGCAATATGTATATATATGTAACAAACAGGTCTTACACATTTAAAAAAGTCAAACGATACAATTCAAAAACAGGGAAGGAATTTGAACATTAGATATGTAATAAATGTCAGGAATTTAGCAGAAATTCCAGTCAGCCCATCAGATTGGCAAAAATTAACTGACATTTAAAAAATAAAAATACAAAACNAAAGTTAAAAGACAACTAAAGTATATGCAATATGTATATATATGTAACAAACAGGTCTTACACATTTAAAAAAGTCAAACGATACAATTCAAAAACAGGGAAGGAATTTGAACATTAGATATGTAATAAATGTCAGGAATTTAGCAGAAATTCCAGTCAGCCCATCAGATTGGCAAAAATTAACTGACATTTAAAAAATAAAAATACAAAACATTTGTTAAAGATGGAAGATAATGATTTAAAAAATGGTTCTCTTGGTCACTTTTCAAGTGGGCAGCTGAGTACAGTCTCCATGCAGTGAGCCAGACAGCTTCAGAGAGAGAAAGGAATGTGCGAAAGGAGGGGCTGGAGATTTCTTCCTTACAGCTACATCTGCGATGAATCCACAGACTTTGAAGTAGAGGATTACTCATTTTGCAAAACAAAGATCACCAACCATGAAACAGGGGCATAATTACAGTCTCCTCACCAGAGAGCAAAACATCAAGGACTAAGTTTTTTTTTCAGTGACTTGAATTCCTCAGTAAACACAGACTCAGAAGTACCTTCTTCAAAAACGAATGCCAAACACATTCGTTTCAAAATTCACAACAGGCATCCCCTCACCACCGCCCCCCCCCCAAAAAAAAAGCTTTAGAAACAGATACAGTTATTTTTAAGGAGGGAAATTACTCCTCAGGAATCTCTTGTGTCTCTCTAGCTTTCAGATTCACTTGGTATCAGTTCTGTTCATATAATACAACTCCCACAATCTGGGAAATTGCATTTAAAAATTACAGCTGCTATTTTAAGCATTTCTGTACTCTATTTCACTCATCTTTTAAGATGAGTAAATGCCTAATTCTATCAGAATCTCCCCGTATCCCTACCGTGGTATTCCTAAATTAACATCTTGTAACTGAATGAAAAATACAACCTGCCAACTGGGAATACACTCTTAGAAACGGCTCTCTGCTGTCGGAGCACCATTCACCTTCTACCTGACAACTACACATGCAAACAGCAGCTTGTGACAGCCCTCAGCCTCTAGGAACGGTGTCCCAAACTGCCAGCTGAACCCATTAAGCTTTTTGACAGCCAATCCACATTTTCCCCAGCTTTATTGAGAGATGACTGACATTGTGTAAGTTAAAGGTATGCAACCTGTTGATTTGTTGATATGTGTGTATATTTGATACACATATATTATAAAATGCTTTTTATCACAGTTTTCACTAACTCCTCCATCATGTTCAAATCATTGGGGTGTGTGTGAGTGTGTGTGTGTGTGTGGTGAGAATATTTAAGATTTACTCTCTTAGCAACTTTCAAGTATATAATACAGTATTATTTCCTATAATCACACTGGATCCCCAGAACTTATAACTGAAAATCTGGACTTCTGACCAACATCTCCCCATTTCCTCCACCCTCCAGCCCTTGGTGTCTACCATTCTAGCACAGACATACCTGTGAAGTACTATAGGTTCATTCCAGACCTCCACAATTAAGACAGTATCACAACAGAGTAAGTCACACAGATTTTTTGGTTTCCTAGTGCATATACTATACTGTAGTCTATCAAGTGTAATAGTATGATATATTAAATAATATACATACCTTGGGCTTCCCTTGTGGCTCAGCTGGTAAAGAATCCACCCACAATGCAGAAGACCTGGGTTCGATCCCTGGGTTCTGAAGATCCTCTGGAGAAGGGAAAGGCTACCCACTCCAGTATTCTGGCCTGGAGAATTCCACGGACTGTTATAGTCCATGGGGTCACAAAGAGTAGGATACAACTGAGCAACTTTCACTTTCATACATACTTTAGTTAAAAAAATACTTTATTGCTAAAAAAACGCTAACATCTAAGCCTTCAGGGAGTCACAGTAGCAACATCAAAGACCACCGATTACAGATCACCATAACAAACATAAAAATGAAAAGTTTTTAAATGTTGCAAGAATGATAAAAGTGTGACAGAGGCATGAAGTAAGCAGGTGCTGTTGGGAAAATGACACCAACACAGCTTCTGGCTGCTGGGTCACCGTAAACCTGCAATTCGTTAATAAAGCACAGTATCTGCAAAGCACAGTGAAGCAAGGTGCAGTAAAACAAGACATGCCTGTATTCTTTTCTATGAGTTCAGCTTTTGTAGATTCCACATTTAAGTGATATGCAGTATTTGTCTTTCTGCATCTGACTTATTTCAATCAGAATAATGCTTTCGGGGTCCATCCATCTTGTTGAAAATGGCAGGATATCCTTCTTCCTTCTGGCTGAATAATATTCACACACACACACACAC